>JAXDDX010000075.1:1357500-1442500 GCA_034670405.1 Hoplostethus atlanticus | reverse complement strand
TAATCCGCTATTTGGCCTTAATCTATCACTGTGCTGCGCGGCGGCGTGGGCGTTCCCTCACTCTGTCAGACTTGGTTAGGTGCAACATGAACCTCTGGACCGCTTTATCTTCACGCTGTGAGTTTGAAGCAAAGAAAATAAATGTGTGTTTGAGAGAGAGGGAGGGAAAAAGGCGAAGGGTGTGTTAGAGAGAGTGAAAGAGGTGGAGTGAGTTTGCTGGTTTGTGTAATTGCATCTCCCTCATTGGTGATGAAAGGAAAGAAAAGAGCGATTTCTTTATCTCCTTCCTCGGTTTTAGGAAGGGAGGAAAATAGAAAGCAATGTTAGAAAGACACAAAGAGAAAGAGAGAGATGTGTGTTTGCTAGTTTGTGTAATTGTAGCTGCCTGATTGGTTTCTCTGTGTCATTCCTCATTGTTGGGAAACAGGAAGGCAGAAAAAAGCAGAGGGCATGTTAGAGAGAGAGAGAGAGAGAGAGAGGACATGGGGTGAGGGAGGGAGAGACGGCGAGAGAATGGGAGCAACAGAGTAAATCAGTTGTGTGTTTGTGTGAGTGTGCATGCACAAGGTGTACAACGCAGCGACGTGATAAAGAGACGGCAAAAAGAAAGAGAGGGTGCGATTAGAGAGCGAGAAGAGAGGGCTCTGAACTATTGAACGCCCATATCTGGCGGTGGACCGAGCCATCTGCACGCCGGGCCCTGAACCCATTTAAATTCAGGACGATTGCACTGTTTCTCAAATCCTTCAGAGCTGAATGCTTCTCGCACCGGGAGACCGACGCCGCCGCTGCTGGAAAGACTCACCACAGCAGCAGCAGAACGTTTTGTCTGCTTATAAAGGAAACGTTCTCCACCTGGCAGGACGCCGCTCACATCCTGAAGGTCCTTTTGGTGTTTATTTTGACGACATCTTTGGTGTTCAGAGATCGTCGCTGTGGTGTTTCATCCCAGAGATCACCTGTCAATCACCTGTCAATCAAACAGTGTGTCCAGTACTGTGACGTCTTTCTCCTTGGATTTTCTGTTGATGGAGTTTGAGTTCCTGTAGGTGGCGCTCTTTTCTTTGTCTGTTCAGCCACGGTGGCTATCGTTGCTCATGCTAACTACCCAGTTCTTCTTCTGTTGAAACGCATCACTTCCTGGAAAAGCTTCATGACCTGGTAGAAGTTGATCACTGTTGTGTTTTATAGCAATCGGAAGTGATGAAGAGTGAAATCCAAACAGCAGCGAAGCTCCGTCCAGAGAAAACTGAACTCTCATCTCTTTGGTTTCCTTCAGCCGGGTTGGTGAACCTGAACGTGCCGTGTGCAGTTTACTGACGTTGCGTTACAGGATTTCTGGGTATTGATGTTTCTCAAACCTCTCGCTGCCATTTGGAGCCGCCAATGTGTGAAGTTGCCGCGTGTCACTTTAATGCACATGGTGTAAAAGCATCCATCTGCTACTGAATCTCAAATGTGATGATGTAGGATTAGCCACTCGTTGTGAGCGACTATGGATGAGATGTGAATGCTGCAGGTTTGTTACGGTGCATTACAACCGAACCACAATCACCGACGCAATCATCATCGCCCTCTCAGCGTACCGAGCTCTCAAAATCAACGCCGCTCATCAGCGCCTATTACGTCAACAGCGACACTCAGGGCCCCGCTTCCAATTTCAGCCAATGATGGATGGGGGTGGTGGGAAGTGGGGAGGGAGGTGAACTCCAATCAGGGGGCGGCTCTCCTCCGGGACCGTTATCAATGGGCTTACTTCCTGAAACATCTGCTGGCCGGTTATCCATCATCGGGGAGCGACCGGAGACGCCGTCGGAGGGGAATGATGGGCTCAAGCCGCGGGGTCCCTGCCAGCCGGCGGACACGCGGTGACACCTTTTGAGGTTTTCATCACTGTATTTTGTCATTACACGATCGAGATGATAGCAGGTCTGGTCGCTGCACTTTGACAAGGACAGTATTCTCCTACAGTAATAAATCAATGATCCACCGCGATGATAAGAGAACGCGCTGATGGATTTCTGCGCGAGTGCCTCGGGTAAACTGTACAACAATGTTTATCTGATCGGTCGGAGGAATGGAGGTTGTTCGGGGGGAGAATAGGGGAGGGGGGGGGGGGGGAGAGCGTCCTCAATAAAGCTGAAACGTATCGGAGCTCCAGACGAAATCTCATTCAATATGGAACATGAATTCTGAGATGCTCAATATAATCTCATTTGCAGTTTAAGTGCTTTTTGTTGCATGTGTCAGCAAGGAAACTGCAGCAATTATGCCCAATCAATAGAGCATGTTTTAGCTGAGAGAGAGGGGGAGAAACAAGAGGGGGGGGGGGGGGGAGAGAGAGAGAGACAGAGAGAGGTGTTTGTGTTTATTATTCCTGAGGCGGTTAGTTCAGGATGTTAAAGGTCTGGGGAAAAAAAGTTCCTGCTGAAGAATCCAAACTTGAACCTGTTGACCCGCGACGCTCCGCCACCGGTGCCGCGGCAAACAAACGTACATCGTAGATTCACAACGCACACCGTCTTTAAACCGTGAGCCCTGCTAGCGCCCTGCTAGCGCCCTGCTAGCGTGGCCTTGGCAGCGTCTGGGTTCAGAGTGATGGAGTCGTGGTGCTCGGTGTGATTACTCCAGATGCTGCCTGGCGTGTAACTAATGAGTGGTGCTTCACCCCAGGTCAGCTCTGAGGCTGCTGGGGCTTTGAAGCTTGTTTACCCTCCTGCCTGATGCCCAGGAGGCCTCGCTGCTCCCTGCCTGCTCCCCTCGCTGCTCCCTGCCTGCTCCCTCCCTGCTCCCCTCCCTGCTCCCTGCCTGCTCCCCTCCCTGCTCCCTCGCTGCTCCCTGCCTGCTCCCTCCATGCTCCCCTCGCTGCTCCCTCCCTGCTCCCCTCCCTGCTCCCCTCGCTGCTCCCTCCCTGCTCCCCTCGCTGCTCCCTGCCTGCTCCCTCCCTGCTCCCCTCGCTGCTCCCTCCTTGCTCCCCTCGCTGCTCCCTGCCTGCTCCCCTCCCTGCTCCCCTCGCTGCTCCCTCCCTGCTCCCCTCCCTGCTCCCCTCGCTGCTCCCTCCCTGCTCCCCTCGCTGCTCCCTCCCTGCTCCCTCCCTGCTCCCCTCGCTGCTCCCTCCCTGCTCCACTCCCTGCTCCCTCTCTCCCCTCCCTGCTCCCTCTCTCCCCTCCCTACCTGCTGCATACCTGCTAGACAAATTAAATAGCTGTGCTGGAAAACAACAACAGCGTTGCCCTGTGGCGTGGTGGTGAGAGAGGCCGTCCCGTGACCCAAGCTCTGCAGGTTTGATCCCCATCAACGACCATGCATCTTGTCCAACTGTCCTTGAGCAGCATTGAACCCCCGACCCGCTCACAGGTTGCAAGACGAGTCTGGATGATAACTGGACATGTAAGTGGTTAAGGTTAACACGGCTGCTGTGAGCCCATCTGGACCGGATCCACGTTAGAGGATAACAGGTGCCATTTTGCAGCCACGAAGAATTTGCTATCAGAAACCATAGTTTGGTGTGTGTGTGTGTGAGAATAGGGGGTTGCAACAAAGAAGAAGCTGCTTCAGTTAAAAGACCAGTCAGATATAACAAGCCTGCGTTGGCCTCGCACTGTCAAGGTGCCCTTTTATTAAGTGAGAGGAAGTGAGCGGCGGCATGCTGCATTCCTAGCACATTGCACCATGTTGCAGCTAGACCTGTGGCGGGGGGGGGGGTGGGGGGGGGGGGGGATGTGAACTAATATGGTGAGTGTGTGAAAATAAAAGGCTTTCTCCTCTCCCCTGCAGATTCAATCAGAGGTATTGAATCCAGCGCTACTTTTTAACAAGCTCCCAGATAGCGGGCTAGCGCCGCCTCAATGTGGAACCATTGTTATTGCATCAACTAACACTCATTCTACATCAGTTTTTGCACCATGAAATAATGTTGATCCAACATCACTACTCCATGTTATTTCAATCAGTGTTATTCAGTCATCGATTGAACATCAAATTAGCCTTGCGTTACGTACAGCAGGACTGTGGATCCCAGTATGTATAAAACGATAGAAAACAAACTGAGAGAAACTGAACTGATGACTGAAGATGACATCAAGCAGCAGAAGCCCATGTGAACTGCAGCCCCACTGAGTCCTGCTGCACATGAAACGTGTCTTGATGTTAAATTGATGATTGAAATGTGAAATGAATGGGTTTCTGGGTAATGCAATACAATTCCCTGGTTAGTATTTACTTTATTTCAACATCGACATCTTGACGCCGGTCCAGTGGTGAACAGGCGACCTATGTAATGTATGTATGAGTATCTGGAAGGGATGGACGGAGTTCACTGGAGGAAAAAACTCTACAGACTGGAGCTCTGAACGGATGTCAGGCTGAGGCTGGAGGGTTCAGGGAGCAGAGACGACCCTGATTCAACCAGATATGGAGGAGAAGTCATCGTTTTTGGGTTATCTTATTTGAAAAAACTATAATAAAAAAAAGGCAGAAAAACGAGGAAGGAAATTGTGCCGGTGAGTAAAAAGCAACACCTGAGAGAACAAAAACACATATCCCCTGATGCATTTAATGGAAATGATATTGTTAGGAAAGTGAGGCGCTGGTAATGAATAGGAGTGTGTGTGTGTGTGTGTGTGTGTGTGTGTTCTCACTACCATCGACAGTCCAGCCACAGGATCCAAGCCCCCCCCGCCGTCTCCAGAGTACACAAAAAACACCAACACCAACTGGAGCGATGGACTTTCACAACATTGCGACAGACCCTCCAGTCTGAACTCGCCCTCTAAGACCTCTGGGAACTATTTTAGCCGTTTACGACACACGGGCGTATCGCAGCCATAAAAGAGCGACGGGGTGACGGCGATGTGGGGGGAGCGCCCCCCTGTGACCCGTGTCGACTCGAGGTCAGTCCTGAGGCAATAATCCCCCCCGTACATCTGCAGGGGGAAAACAAGATGGCCGCTTGGCACGCTGTGAAGGTTACTTCTCCCTCCTCCTCCTCTATTGCTTCATTACAAGTGGCTGGAGAAGCGCAATGTCCGAGGTGGATGGCAGTGGGGGAAGAGGGAAGAGTGGTAGGAGGCGGATGGAAATAGAAAGTCAAGGAGGATTTGCAGGGGATTTAGAGAGGCTAACTCAAGGCGAGAGAGAGAGATGTGTGTGTGTGTGTGTGTGTGTGTGTGTGTGAGGTATTCAGTCTTGACCTTGCAATGCCGAATCCCTTCTCCCTTTGGCTGTTGCCCGGCAACATCACCTTGACAGCGAGAGCCGCTCGGTGTGAGACAGAGAGAGAGATGAAAACAGAAACAGGTTGCACACCGATGCTCCATGCTTCCACATCACCCTTCGCCTCAAAGCCGCCGCTGCTGCTGCTGCTGCTGCTTGTCCTTCCACAATGAGGATTTACGGGGCTTTTTTTTTTTCAGCCCTCATGGGACCGGGGGCAAAGGTCAGGGGGCAGCCAATAGCATCTCTGGACTCTGTCAGGGGGCTTCAGCGGCTTTAATCTGAGACAAGTTATGGCCTCGCCTTCTCTCTAACCCTGGGGAGGCGGCGGGGCGGGAGGTAGTCAAGATCAAAGTCATCCTGCAGGACACTGGCACATATGGCCGGGGATGAGTCTACTCCCTCCTCGATAAACATGATGTAATATCTAGGAGAGCCTGCGGTTGACCCCAGGGGTCGAACCTCTTCACCTCTCGGTCCCAACACAAGGCCTTTTCTCATCAGCTTCCATCGAAGGGGGGAGGAAATGATGGAGTGGCTTGTAACTCCCATCGAAGCATTTAATAGAAAGAAGAGAAGGGGGAAGATGGAGGAGAACATTGAGGTTATAGATCCACAAGGGGCCATCTGCAGTCTCAGGAGGGGGGGGGGCAGTTAGCTGAATGGCTACCAGTCCCTCTTTCTGCCTGTTAACGGTTATTAACAGTGGAGGAAGCGGCTAACATCACAAAAATGCAAAATACACTTGAAATTTCATCCCCTGACGATCAATACAACATTCTGACAGGACTCAATCAGCGGGGGTCGGGCCTGTACCCTGCCAGCACCGCTCTGTGGGTCTACTGCAACTTCGATTGCGCTTTTGAATTCACACTGGCAAGAAATAAAAACCACGTTGTGTATGCTTCAGGCGTCTGGCACAACCGGGGGATCAGAGAAATGCTTCAGTTCCCACCAACCACAGCGGATAGATCTATCTGTGTTATATCCATAGCAGCAGTGTTGGGGGGTAGACGGGCAGAGGCTTTTACTTTGATGGAGGATAATGGACACAACCATCTAATGCATGTCAAACAGCCTCCTTTCAAAACACAACTGAAGTGAAACTCAGTGTGAGGACACGAACAGGAAGTATCCAAGGTTTTCTAGTCAACCTTCATCAGGACACGCAGGAAAAATAACGCAGCAGGCCGAGTTATTGAGTTGTTTTTGTTGGGATCTCACTGCCTCCTAGTATTTTCTTAATTTGTCTTTTGTCAAGTTCTTATTGTTTACAGGGACAATACTGCGTGGCAGCAGAGTTATACTTAGAAAACAGAATAAAGCAGACAACAGCATATTAATAAAGCCTCTGTCTGTCTAGCTACCATATCTGTGACACACCAGATAGTAACAGGAAAGTATTCTGAGCATATCTGGTTTGTTTTGAGCAGCTTTGTAACATCAGCTGACACAGCAACACACATCCTGCTGCATCCTCCTCGCTTCACCCCTCAGAGATAATCACAACCCAGCAGAGCCGGAAAAAACTTTCCTCCGAACAGTTCGGGCCCCGGTGTTCATGTCGACGTGATCGGGAGGTGACATACTCACGCCGACACAAAAGTCAATGATATCGGCAGATTTTGGCAAGCCGATGGATCGGACCAGATGTAAGCAAAAGGTTATACGTCAAAGCACCGCAGAGCATTCGGGTGGTTAAGGGAGATCTATACCCAGCAGGGTGCCAGCGCCGTGTCATTAGCCGGCTTTCAAAAAGGTCAGTGGAGTCCCGATGTCTGTAGCTGCCTGCTGTAAAACAGACCCTTGGATTTGATCCTGCGTCTGAGCGGCTTCCTTTAGCATAGCTAGCGTTAACTCAGTACAGGTAAAGGAAAAACCCACCCAAAACACTTCAACACTAAAGGAGGCTAGTGGCAATGTACCTTGCATTTCTGGGTCCACTGTGTTCATTGTGTCTGGATTCCTGTCATTGACAAATGGATATACGGCGATTTCTTAAACGTGAAAAAAGCAAGCCTCCTCCTGCCGATGCCAGCAAAACATCTCGACCACAAAGTGAGCGCAAAAAAACAAAACAAGTAAAGTTAGAATCACTCAGATTTGTTACACTTTAAAATGCTATTTTTACACAGCTAGTAGGGGAGAGCGGGGTCGGTGGTGTGTAGATTGGGACTACTACGGTATGTCGTGGTCTGCCTTACCTTGATCACAAGAATTAATTTGTTTACCCACCTCTTGTTTTACCAATACACCCCTGATTGGGTTGTTTGGTTTCTTACTCCTGTAGCTCAGTGGCCAAATGTAGACGATGTGAAGAAGAAGTGCAGCTACAATGTAATTTAGGCAAAGGATGTCGAAAGGCATTCTGGGAAATGTAGGAAATCACTAACTAAAGCAGAAGGAGAGGGTAAATTACAGCACTTCATCACAAAAGAATCAGTGATCTCCCTGTAATGAAACAGCCTCCGACCTGCCCTCACCCAGATTTCATCATCTCAATCCAACTTAATCCAAAATGCAATCCAAGCCGCCGTCCATCATCGGTTAAACGGCGGTTACCGCGTTGTGTTTTGTCTCGATATTCCAGCAACATATGGTTATTTGTACAGTTTGCTCCGGTTGAGTCTGAGCTGCACTGTGAGCACAGCTGAGCAAGAGTATATTTAAAACACTCTGGTTGCATGAAAGGAAAATACACAAGACTCTGCAAGGCGCTGGGTGCCTGGCAGCTTTGTTTATTAGGCCAGACATGAGAGAACAGAAAGCTTAAAGAGACTACCGCAGCACCGTCTGTATTTAAGACACGTTTGAAGTCTGTTTCCCACAATCCACTGGGTGGAATTCCCTACTTGGCGAAAGTGAGTATCTCATAAATTCAGCATGAGAGAGAACGGGATGGGAAATGGAATTTGGAGAAAGAAAGACAAGAAAAAAACAAAAAAAAGACAAAGTTTATATTCACATAAAAAAAAAAAAAGCTGGATGCCTTTTAGAACAAACCCAATGGGAAGGCTTTACTGGCTCGTTGAGAATGCACATGCACATGCACACACACACACACACACACACACACACACGATAACACAAAATCATCCTTCATGCTTTAGTGAACTGAATGGCTAGTTTTATGGTCCACCATTGGCCTGGCTGAAGCTGAAGACAATATCATTAGCCGTTTTACTATCATGTCTGACCACAGGACGCCTAATTGCTTCTGCTGACGGCCCAGACAGCAGGTCAAGGGGAAACAATGAGCAGCCATTTGTAACAGTCTCCCGTTAACATGGGGTTAAATGGAGGAGAAAATCTATTAGTGCATGAAGCACCCCCCCCCCCCCCCCCCCTGCACGTCCATGGAGGGAGCATGATGGCAATTCAACCCCAAATGGTAACGAGACCCTTTACGAGCGTGATAAGAGACATAACTATGTATATATGGGAGATAAAAGGCTGTTAATCCCGTCATGCTGGAGACTTTAATTCAGTGTAATTACACAATAAGAGGCATGGTCCTTACAGAGGCCCCGCCCTAAAATGTGTGTGTGTCCAGGGGGGCTGGACTCAAACACAGATCGGTTGCACTAATTGATTTGTCTTCCCTTTACTGACACTGTTCTCCATCTTTAATCCCCACACACCCACAATATATACAAACAGCCTACACACACACACACACACACACACACACACACACACACCGTCAGTGTCCATAGCTAGTCTGAATAGACCCAGCACAAAGGTGGCGGCTAGCTAGCTGTAGCGTGGCAAATGCAACATACCATAATATACACTATGCCAACTGGTGGACGTATTTTAAGCACGCCCAGTCGTAACCCCCGAGGGGAATCAAACCCCCAACCTTGGCAGCGTTAGTGCCTTGCTCTACCCGCCGAGCCACGCAGGGCTGAGGCATAACGGGATTGAAAAGCTAGCAGTCCCCGCTAGCGCCAAATCCTCCGGTTAGCCTTTTGTTTCATCGGGTCTCTGCTGTCAGAGATAAGCTGGATGTGTGGGCTGAGCGCAAGCTAACCCTCTCAGCCGTTACTAACCGTGACTAGTGGCCAAACCTGGACCATGAGTGTGTGGTAGGTAGCCATGTTGGGAGGGCAGTCTGCTAACACGCTGGGTGCTGAATGGACGGGAGGGTAAGAGGACAGCGAACACAACACGGTATCACAGTCATCAGATTCCTACATAGTTTTGGAGAAGAGAAGGAGTGCAGAAGGAGTGCATGGTGTTGAGATGTAAAGAAAAGAAGCCAGAAGAAGACACTCTTCTTCTTCTGGCTTCTTTTCTTTACATCTCAACACCATGGACTTCTTCTGCACGTTATTTAAAAAAACACTGTAACCTAAAACAAGGACGTACTCTGGTTTCCTCTCTCAACTTGAAAAGATAAATTCTCATATTTGATGTGGATTCACAGAAATGTGATAACGCCGTCGGCGCTGCGGCGTGATGTTTTGACAACAGCGTACGAGGTTATTGATTGAAATCTCGGCGGCCATCTTATTCAGCTCATATCCTTTAACGGCGGCAAACTTTAGGCAAACTAGAAAAAGTGCAAGCCATTTTTCAATGATGGAGGATGATCCATGAGAGCTGAGAGATGAGGAGACAAGATAGATCTGTCTTATATAGAATATTAAACCCCCCCATTATAACATCTTTATTACAAACCATGTAAAGTCCACTGAGAGAGAGAGAGAGAGAGAGAGAGAGAGAGAGAGAGAGAGAGAGAGAGAGAGAGAGAGAGAGAGAGAGAGAGAGAGAAGATGAGAGCAGAAACACCGAAGACAAAATGGTTTTCTCTCCTGCAGCAGTCGGAGGTCAGAGGTCGCCGTTTTTTTTTCCCCCCTTCATCCATTTCTGTCACTTCTTCTCTTCCGGCGTCCTTTCATCTTTCCTCTGCAGCACATGGCGGCGCAACACACTTTCACATCACATGAAAGACGCCTGCACATGCTGCACGGGTTCCTGTGATGAGCTGGTTTGTATGCACATCTACACCAACACAGAGCGGCGCCTCGTATCTCCACAGCCTCGTATCTCCACGCGTCGCAGCGTTCAGGAGCGTTTCATGTGAGGTTACAGACAAACACACAACAAACAATGAAGCCGCCTGCCTGAAAAACAACCTCTCCTCCTGGTTATGGAGTACATGCCTGTGTGCACGGTTAAGTACGAGTGTGTTTTAGTGTGTGTGTGTGTGTGTGTGTGTGTGTGTGTGTGTGTGTGTGCTTGCTCGGTGCGGCGCCGTCGGCGTGCGGCGGCGACAGTGATGAATCAGCATTATTAAACAGGAGACACCGGCCTGGCGGTGTCATTAATCTTCATCCACACTGACACCATCACAGAATGCACTCCCTCTCCGCCCTCAGCAGCATCTACACATCTCCTTGTCAATAACACAAAGGAAGCCGGACCGCCTGCACCGGTTGGGTTCTGGTGTGGAGCTCTGGAGCCAAAATGGACCATCTGCGGGGGGTTCAGGAGCCAGGGTCACGGTGGGACGTAAGCAGTGATTAAAAACCAGGAGCATCAGATGAGTGATGGGACTCAGAGGGAGGATGAAGGCTTGTCCGGTGGCTCAGAGTGAGTCACATCTGGTTAGGGTTGAGCTACAGGTCTGTTGTGGTGATGAAGCTCTCTCAGAGGGAACCTGGACCTGAGGAAGAGGAGGAGGCTCGCTGACAGTGAGTGGCGCACTGCGCCTCCTAATGTTAACACTTCAACAGGATGAAGACGATGAAGACGTTCCCCCGTCTGGTCGTTCCTCACCTGGAAATAAAGAAGAGGACGGACAGAAGCGCCGGTCGGAGGAAGAGCGATGAATCACCGAGCAGTCCTCCTTTATCAGCCTCGGATCACAGGGAGGGAGGAGGAGAGTAGAGGGAGGAGGAGAGTGATGGGAGAGGAGCTTATATTGAGTAAGGGAGAGAAATCTGTTTGCACTAATGGACACATTCACCCCCACACACACACACACACACAGAAACGACTGGATAGGTCCATACACGTACCTTAACCCTCCCTCCCTCTCTCTCCCTCCTCTCTCCCTCCTCTCTCTCTCTCTCTCTCTCTCTCTCTCTCTCTCTCTCTCTCTCTCTCTCTCTCTCTCTCTCTCTCTCTCTCTCTCTCTCTCTCTCTCTCTCTCTCTCTCTCTCTCTCTCTCTCTCTCTCTCTCTCTCTCTCTCTCTCTCTCTCTCTCTCTCTCATTAGTTTCAGCAGCTCCACCAGATGGCCATCCTCAGTGGCGCCTCCCCCCCACAGGTGGTGGTGCTTCCCCCTCGCTCACCTCACCCCTCTCCCCTATGATCACATCTGGTTCTACCGTACACCTGTATACTTGTCTCTGCCTAATAAAAGCGAGACCCCAAGGTCATTTTTTATTTTTATTTAATTGTAGAGAAAGTGCAGCATCTTTACCATCGAGGCAGGAAAGAGTGGCAGGGTGAAGACAACAGAGGAGCATCAGGTTGGATCTCATTCCATCCAGCAGAAACGCCCTGGTGCTTTCCAGGTGTTATTGGAGCGGCATAGAGCAACAGTAAACTCATGCTCACACCTCCAACCTCAACACCACCCAGCATCTCACTGGGCCTCAACCCTCGTGTACATCCTCACGGACACACCCACAGGACTTGGATCTGCTCTTGAGCAAGACATTGAAGGCGTACCAGCTCCTTCTGTCGCTGACCTCTGACCTCTGACCTCCCCAGAGGGAGGAAAGAGAAAACAGAATTATTATTATCATCACTATATTAATGTTCTTCTCTCACCGGGTGCTGTGAAGCTCCGAGGTGTCAGTGTGTCGGCATCGGTGCCACCAAGACAAACTGCTTTACATTTATTGTGCGTGGTGATTACAGTGATTAAGTCAGGTCCACGCCGCCATCGTTCACCGGCTGTAATTGCAAAATCACAATGTCATCCATCCCACAAGCCTGAGTCAACAGGATCATTATTTAGAGCTGACAGGGAAAAAAGGGTTTAAGCATCAGGGAGGCAGAAATCTGAAACTGGGAAGGAAATCTACTAAAATATATTTAATGTTTAGTTTAGTTTCACAACAAACATTTGAATTAAAGTCAAAATCTACATTGTCACTAAAAATAAAGCATTTCAACTGTTCTAACTACCCGGTGTCAGGTAGGTCTTTCCTGGGAGAAACCCTCTGGAGACAGGAAGTGATGCGTTCTACGTTTCCAGGTTTGTTTGGAATCAACAGAAGAAGAACTGGGTAGTTAGCATGAGCAGCGATAGCCACCGTGGCTGAACAGACAAAGAAAAGAGCGCCACCTACAGGAACTCAAACTCCATCAACAGGAAATCCAAGGAGAAAGACGTCACAGTACTGGACACACTGTTTGATTGACAGGTGATTGACAGTGAGGAACACCACAGTGAGGCTGAGTGTGATCCAACTCCTTTGACTCACTACTCTGAGTGCAGGAGCCACAACTCCCTCTAACTGACTCACATTCACCACATTCCCTTCAGATCTACTCAACGTTCCCCCTGGATGCTGCAGAGTCGAGCTGCTCATCCTCCTGAACGCTGCCTTGGGAACCTGCCAGCACCAGAGAGCTCCGGTGTCCAGCTAACGGAGGCATGAAATCCAGGAAGGGGGTTTCATGGCTAAGTGGGGCTAAGCAGAGGAGGAGCAGGGCGAGTTCGAGCCATTTCACGGAGCGTTTGACGGAGGGAAGCCGGAGTGAATCCTGTCAGAGTCGAGGCCTGCAGGATTTAGGGATCCTGGCAGTCGTTTTTTTTCGTTCCGTGCCGGCGATGCCACGCGCTCAGCCAAGGTCCATGTTAGGAATCTGAAAAAGGGAAAAATTCAGCAGAAAAACAAAAAGATCTGCAACCTAAATAAGTCAAGATACTCTAATAGAATAAATACTCACTTGATTTTAGGGAATATTGTGATGTTGGGAAAATGAAAAGGAGGCAGGAAGTAGGAAGCAAAAGTAGAATAAGAACAAAGTTGGATCTGAGTAAGTTGAATTAAAATCACGTTAAAGTAGAAATAGAGACATAACAACTCAACACAGTGATACAGTACATTACATTACATTACAGTCATTTAGCAGACGCTTTTATCCAAAGCGACTTACAATAAGTGCATTCAACATAGGTAGGCAAGAAAACTACTAGTCACCAGAAATCGTAAGTGCATTTCCTTCCTAAACAAGCAACTAAGAGCATAACTAGTGTTAAGGTAAGAGTGCAATAAGTTAGCAACCTACTATATCTTAAACAAATGAGACAAATAAGAGAATCAAATAAACAAGAGCTAAGACAAATAAGTGTATCAAATGAACAAGAGCCAATAAACAAGAGCTCAGACACATAATTGACGACAAATAGGCAAGGCTAAGAGGAAGAGTCAGGGTAGTGTTTCCTGAAGAGGTGGGTTTTCAGCCTGCGGCGAAAGATGGGCAGCGACTCTGCTGTCCTGACATCAGTGGGGAGTTCATTCCACCACAGTAGTTACATACTGACACATGGTACAAGGACAGAGGGATCTATAATACACATACCGACTGAACTAACAAACACAGACAAAATATCCCAATGTTCTTGCAGCAGGTGGAAAGCGACTCACGGAGCAGACGAATGCTCGACTTGCCCTTTGAAGCACCTGTGACCATTAAAATCAAATACGTTACATAATGTCAACAGGATGCACGGGAGTGGAAATGAACCGGAGGTTGGGTTGTGGTGTGGTTGGTGTGTAGACGGTCAACAACATCCTGATAATATAGTGAGACAGAAAAAAACAAAAACCCTCTTTCCAGATGTCCACCGAGTGGGAAAGGGGTTGAGATCTAGGGAACTTCCTCAGTTGGTTTCCTTCGTCGACCGTCTTGATTTACGGCCCCGACTCTTCCTCCCCCACATTCCAGAGGGATGGTGTCATCTCTGCGAGCCCTCCATCTCAACACGTAAGAGAGAAGAAAACCCACCAGGCGAGCAGAAACAGGTGTCACCCCTCAATAGGCGCTTACTCGACCTCCCAACGCGCTCCCCGGCTAAACCCTCTTCCTCCTCCCCCCCGTGAGCGAGGTGAACGTGACATTAAACAAAATAATAGGCTTCGTTAACGGCGCTGCGGAGCGCGGATGGCTGTAAAATAAGCGGTTTAGCTTCCTCTCGTTGCGTCTGCCTGTTGACTAAAAGGCCCGAGGTTGAAATGATCCGTGACATCGCTGCCGGGGTGACGGGGAGAAGCATTAAAACGCTGCTGCGCCGTTAAAGGAGGATGAGTAACGGCAGGGTAACGGCCTCCAGAGCCGAATGTCGTCCTGCTGTCCCTGTTCATGTTCATGTTTCTGGACCAGAGACACATTCTGGTGTATTTATTGGCAAATAAACAATTCTGATTTTGTTGATTTCTTCAGGTTAAACTAATAATACAGACATATGAGGAATCAGTATTTGAAGATAAAGACACCTACTCTTTAAAAAAGGTTGATTGCGCAATATTAAACAAATGATAACCCTCTCAAACGACTGTAGGTCACTTCAACCCTAAAAAACAGCTGTACTGCATTTCTGGCCCCATTTAGTTGTTTGGTGACCAAACATAGACGACGTGATGTTGAGATATTTCCAGTTTGACATCAGAAAATGTCTCATTGATCTAAAACATCAACGGTAAACGTCAGGTTTTGGTGTCAACCCTCAGAATCAAAGGCTGCCGAGGCTACCGACAGTAGCCTCAAACGGCTGTGTTCAAGACGCACGTTGTTTTAAATGACAAGCATTACAAAAATGATGTTGGCCATTAATAGAAGTATGACATCATCGAGGTTGAGCTGTGCCATATTTTTTTTGGAATGCGTTTTTTGGCGCGCCACCATTTCCATGGAGTTTTTTTGGAAGCCAGTTTGTCGTTTTTGGCAGAACACTGAAGCAGAACAAGGTTACACAAGGAGACACACCTGTTCATTTCCTTTACTGGTAACAGATTGGATCAGTGTTGCAGATCAGATCTTCTGTATTTTAGAGATATTGAATAAAGAACTTGAATGTGGGAAAAAAACAGAATAAGAGAAGAGAGTTTTGCTTGTTTTCTACTCAACGTGAACATTACCTGACTTTAACCTCCTCTGATGAATCCGTCTTCCCTCGGTGCTTCACACCGCCTTCAGGATTCACCAGAATGAAGCGGTCCTCCCTCTTCTGGATGCAGAGAGGAGACATCCACACCAGCAGCACCCTGATAGACATCAGTCCCGAGGGATCAGCCTGGATCCTCCTGTTGGCTCCATGCAGTCGTACATTCCCCCTGCTCTCAGATGAATGGCAATATAACCAAGGAATGCTACACATTCCTTAACCCAACTGTATTGGAGCACCGAAGTGGCTTGGATTAAGACAGCTCAAAACAGTGTGTGTGTGTGTGAGAGTGTGTTTCCTCAGTGCTTCCCTACAGGAAGGGCTCGGAAGGATATCGACAGCGTGACTCAGAAATCAAAGAGCAAAAAAAACTAAAAAAGTCCTCTGGTCTGAATCATGCGACCCCCCACCACCAAGCCAATAAAAAGAAGATAAAAGTGCAGGATGAGGCGGAGGGATTTCTCATCTCCCCCCCCTCCCTCCCTCCTTAGCTGGCTTAAGCGGCTTTAATGGTATTTGGGTAGGACGTCACCTTTGACCTCCAGAAGCCAAACGGTAGCAGGGAGTCGCTCGACAGGTCCCCTGAGAGGGACGATGGGAACGAGGCCGGACTTCATAACAAGGACACAACGTATTTAGGGGGATTACATCAGTGGACTCAACAGATTGGTTACACACACTCGATACGGGGGGGGGGGCAACGGTGTGTGTGCAGTGGCCAAATGCTGGTGTCACTCACACACACACACACACACACACATATATATATATATATATATACACAAGGATATACATTAGAATATCCTGTATTTGTCTCTTGACTTTACCTCTCTGCCAATACACCTGTCTGTTGTATCTATGTGCATGTATTTTATTATTTCTATTTTCTACTCTGTGTGTTTATTTTCTATTTTCCTCTCCCTGCTGTATCCTATTACTTTTGCTGCTGCTGCTTTGACCAAACGTCCCCACAGGGATCGATAAAGTTTCATCCTATCTCTTATTTATCTCTCATCTCACTCCCGCTTACTAGAAGATGCAGGATTTGTTTGATCCTGGTTCAAAGCCGAGGCCGAGGACAGAGAGGCAGAGGCAGGCGGGTGTAAACAGGATGGAACAGCCTTCCGTTTTATTCTAAATTTGATATGTACAGGAAAAGCGGCTGTATACATTTCTTAATATATCATGTAAAAGTTTTCTGAAAAAACAAACAAACCCAAAAACAATTGCACATTTGCTTACAATAGCTTTCTTTTTTTAGACTTTAAAACACATCGTGGTACAGCATGGTCAAAGGCGATGTCAAACGGGATACAAATACACTGATAACCGTTGTTGAGTGTTGGCTCTTTGTGGTAGATTAAAAAAAAAACAACAACAAATAAAAGACGTTCAGGAAGAAGTACCCCAAAAGAATGACACGTTTTATTGATATTAAACACGTTAAAAACATCGTGTCACTGGTGAACAAATTGTGTCCCTCCTCGTGTAAAACATTGTGATAGTTATCTCAGGCACTTATCGATATATCGGACAACTGGACAGCTGAACCTCAACGTCCCAGCATCAACACCGGGGTGTTTCGAGGGTCAAGTACTTCCTTCTTAGTCTGCTAGTCTGCGTATCCAAACTAACATTCACAGCATTCAACCAAACACTCTCTCTTCCTTCCAACCACTAGGAGGTGAGACGTTTCACCTCTTCGGTTCACGACGGCCTTACTCCAGCGTGGCTCCAACAACACCACCAACGTCATCTTCGTCCTTCCATTGTGTTGCCACGTTCTTGCACATACATGATGCATGAGGGAGATTTTCATTAGCTGCTAGCACAGTATTGTTGTGTACTTACAAATCCTTCCCATAGGTTCATACACACATTGATGCGCTGGAGTAAGGCCGTTGTAAAGTCATTCATGGATTTCCCCAGCGAGGGCCTTCATTAACCAACAGGAGATAATGTAGAGGGAAGATTGTGGAGGGTAATTACGCACCACCATTTTGTTTCCCGCCGCTTGACGATGGGCGTTTTTATATATTTCCCTTTTGTGTTCTCTGTTCGTCTGTTCGTACGTCCACGTCACCAACATTAACCTTCTCCAGGATAGGTTCAGTATGGAAAGCCCAATACAAACGGTTGCCCACCGACCGCCACAATTACGGTGGGTGGCTGGTTGGCTTGGGCGGTCGTTTTCAATCACACGCGCCATCGAGGCCCAAGAGTCTGCAGAGTTTTCATTCCAACCACTACAGAGGCTGATTTCGCTGATTACATCGTCCTCTCTGGGTGGAGGTGTGCAAATCAGTGAAATCAGCTGCTGGAGTGTTTAGTTGGAATGGGACTCCTGGGTCATGACGGCACATCATTGACAGCCATGCGTCGCGTTGAGGCATCCTCGAGCAACACTGGACCCCCTACCTGCTCACTAACTCACTCTGGATCAGTGTGTCAGCTAAATGCTTAAAAAGGTAGAGGGCAGTAAACGCAATTACTGCAACTGAACGCCATTAACTCCTGAAAGGACAGTTTTGTTGTTTTTTTGTCGGTGGGGCTGATCTCACTCCGGGAGGCTCATTGTCTCTCTCCACCTTTATTCTCTCCCTTTTTCTTTTTCTCTTCATGTCAGAAGGCGGGCCCTCTGTCGGTGCCTCTGGTGGCTGTGTTCTTTGGCTCTGGCAGGCAGCAGGTGGCTTGTGATGAAAAATTCAGTGCAGAGCCTGACTAGCTAGAGAGGAGCAGGGGGGGGAGGAGGAGGAGGAGGAAGAGGGAGGGGGGTGAGATGAGAGGAGTAGAAGGTGGAAGACGAGTGAGAATGGAGGGGCAATGAGCATGGGTAAAGCTGGTGATGTTGGGGTGGGCGGCAGAGGGAAGAGAAAGAGGTGAGGAGGAGGATGGGAGGAGGAGGAGGATGGAAGCCAGAGCTCCAGACAGACAGGCAGGCGGGCCAGCGAGTGAAGCCCAGAGCGGTGCAGGGGGGCCAGGCAGCGGATCAGAGCTGTCTCCCCTCTCTGCCTGGGTCTCCTCTGTGGAGATGACACACGGCATGAATCATTTATGAGGGGGCCTTTTTATTAATAACACACACGGTGCCCTGGTTTTTTCATACACTTTGCCTTGTTTTCTCTGCTCCCCGGGGAACACTCCAGCGAGAGAGCTCGGTTGCGGAGGGAAAAAACATTGAAAGTAGACAAATAGAATACTGAGAAAAGGCTGGCGGCAGTGGCTGGGGTTGTTGGGGAGAACACTAAGCCTTAATGAGGTGAAGAAAGGATGATTTGTGACTGGTGGGAGGGTGGGGAGGGTCACCCGCGGTGTAAAGCCACCAACACACTCGATAGGTCAATGTGGCAGCGAAACAGTATGTGGCGATACGTCCTCGTAAACACGTACCTTGTCACATGCCCACACACACTTACACACTCATGCGTACACACACCCCACACAAACTTGCACCTCCACCATGGACTCCCACGACGAACACCCACTCACTTGCCTGTCTGCCCGTTTGATTGTCAGAACGTGAGGGTGCCAGATCTCGATGAATCAGAGCACCGAACGACTGTGAACGAGCATCGTGTCCTTGAATGCGGAGAAGGCACTGAGCGTCTCATGTCTGTAGGAGGGTGACTGACTGACTGACTACCCGGTATAGGTCATCGGCACAGCTAGGGATTGAACACAAACACCCACATACTGAGTACACTTCACAACTGTTTACCTCTAAGATCACCGCTAAGCTATAAGACCTCTAGGTTGTCCTTTGTCCATATTTGTAGCGTCCACTTTTGCCGTTTCCTCAAGGGCAGAAGCCCACGGACCAGTCTTAGTTCCAGACCGAAACTCAGTCCACCAAGACTCAGTCCTCTGTTCTCTAGCCTTCGACTCTTCATCCATCTGTCCGTCCATACTCCTCAAGAATAGAACAGCCTCCCTTTCTCCGATCCCAACCTATTAAGCCTTGCTAGCTGCGAGGGCGAAGGTGGCACGTCTTGGCGATACGGACCTTTGGGGGATGCCGGGTCCTTCAGGTGTGCCGTCGGGTATCCCTCATAGCTGCTGTTACTGGCATTCTCCTGCGCCAGTTTCCCTTTGGCCTCCTGCTCTCGGCGCCTCTGCTCTTGCCTCAGGAGCTCCTGGGCCTCCAGCAGGACCCTGGCGTTGACGCCCCCGCCGCCCGGGTAGCCGTTCCTGGAGCCCTGGTAGCTGGAGTACCTGGGGTTGTCCTTGGCCGTCTGGAAGGTCTCGCCGGGTGGGTAGGCCTTGTCCCATGAGTCCTGGGAGATGGTGCTGGGGTTCTTCCTGGGTTGCCTGGAAGATGTGAGATAAAGGAGTTATTAATTTGATCATGGGTGTCCTCACTTGTGTCCTGAAAACATTCATGTGCTAATAAATGCTCCCTCATTCTTTCATTCATTCATTCTTTCTTTCTCTTCATCACATGGATTCTACCCTCTTAGCCTCTTACCCTAACCTGGTCCGGCAGGAACAACGTCAAAACAAGTGTTCAAAACTGATCCCCCTTTGGGGTAATGAAGTAATGTTTGGCTGTGTGGCTGAAAGATTATTATGCTGTCAGTCGCATGGCAGTGAAAGGCGTTAGATTCAATGGAAACGAGGCACCGCTACAGCCTCACACACTGCCTCTGGGCAAGCACCAACCCACAGCAACAACATACAGGGATACCTAACCATGTCAAAGTCCCCTTCCAGCCCATTAGGCCCATTTGGAGATGGACAGAAACAGCCATTGGATCTGACAGACAGTAATAGCGGGCCTTTTTGCAGATAGAAAAATGAGGCGACCATCTTGTCCTTGGCGGATTCACCCGGGCTAGATATTTGACACCTGACACGAGTGTCTAAAAGGCATGGTTGTTTGTCAGGCTTCTGGGGGCTCGCCCTCCCCTTTAACAGAAAGACAGGGAAGACAGCTCCAGATGTGTGACATCACCTCATTTCTGCTTGGCTGGCCTCCTCGTGGCAGCCCTGCCTTTGTCTTTCTGAGCCCATACGATATGCATGAGCGTCCCGAGCCCTGCAGCTCCGCCCGTTTATCTCGAGGGCAAGACAAAACGGGAGACGAGAAAGAGAAGAAGAAGAAGAAAAAAAAAAGACACAAAAACATCGACGGGTTTCTGACTCTGAGCCATGCATAATTAGCAGGTTTATCAGCCAGCTGTGAAGAAGCTGAATTATTCCTGTTTGGATTGGAGGGAAAAAACCTTAATGAGAATAGAAAAGACCTTTGTTTTTATTCAACAGAGATTGAATGCAATTGGGAATGGATACGCTTCTCGATCGGTGAGATAGGAGAATACAGCCCAGGTTTATTCTCGCGCACGGTTGAGTGATTCCAATTTTCAGAGCCGGGCGTCCTCGGCATCTGATTTCATTTCACATGTTGACAAAGAGGCCGAAGCTGGCCTGCCTCCCCGTCGAGAAATGTAAACCAGATCGCTTCTCTCTCGTCTGATGCCGTGCCAAGGGTGTGCACGTGCACGTGGTGGTAAATACAGGGAGACGCTCGCTGCTGGGCATTTCCGTGCACGCTCGCGGATGAAGCTCGGTGGATTTAAAAATGGCTAAAGGTGACGGAGAGAGAGAAAGGGAGGCAAAGCGAGAGGTGGTGGGGGCAGATTGAGAACAAGAGGTGTGGTTGTGACAGACACACACACTCACATGCACGCACATGCATGCACACACACACACACACACTACAGCGACCAAATGCTACTGCAGCTGTTGCAGCCAGCCTTTGGTCTGCCATCATGGCATTACTTTGGCTTGGAGATCAATGGGGCTCGTCAGTGATGAATATGAGGGCTCTTCATCCGCCGTCATTGTTTCAAATGGCGGCGGTTTATTTTCACTCAGAGCCCCTTGTTCAGGAAAGGGCCTCACCCAGAAGGAAACCGACCTCTATCTAAAATGAAAGCAGTATTTTGGGGGAAGGCTACTGCCATTAATCACGTCTCGCTTCACAATGCGAAGCCGTGAGAATTCGCCCGCCGTGAACGACGCAGGCCCATATGAACCCCATCAAGACCGGCACTCACCAATACGGCATGTTACTCCGCCTCGGCCTCTGACTCTGCACGATGGTATGCTCTAAGTCAAACAATAGCGTTCTTAAGATAATACAGCCGGGTTTATCCAAACAGAACGGTTTCTTAATGGAATTAGTGTGAATCTGGCGGACGGGGGGGGGGGCCACAGGATGTTGCCGCTGACCGCCGGAGCACGACGGCAGTTCATTAATCTTTCAGCAAAGCCGCCTGCAATATTCATCCAGGAGGGGATCTGCGTCGATAACGGTGGATTAGACCGAGATGGTGAAGTATTACAACACCAGAAACATATTTCATGTTGCAGGCGTACGCTGAGTGTTTGACTGAGGGATTACAGATCGCTGAGCTGCAGCAGGAACGCCTTCCTAATACCGAGCAGCATCACCCTCCCCCCTCGGACAGTCGATGTCTCCGTTTGACTCGAGGCGAAAGAATCCTTCGTTCTCCTGTCTCTCTCTCGCGGCTGAGGTCGATCTAACCGGATGAATTCACCTGGTCAGTCAGAGTTTCATCAATATGTTGTACACTGTCCATGCAGCAGGAATCGTGGGATACATACACACACCATAACACACACACACCCTTTACCATTACAGACTGATGAGACAATACTGATTTTTTTGCCATCATGCTAACATATTAATTCTCTAGCTTTAATAAACGTGTACAGACACTTGAATTTCTTGCTCTCTCAAGATGAAACATTTCAACTCTCTTCCTTCCACTGACCTCCCCTGTGTTCAGGCCACCTCACACTTCTTTCACTCCAGCCGCTACTTGCTACCTTAAGATGACATCAATATTAACTGTTGGCTTGAACCTTAAAAAATGGTCCAAAATGTCCTCACATCCCACACACACACACACACACACACACACACACACACACACACACACGTTGACTTCCTGGAACAACAGGCAGTCGTACCATGCAGATCAAAGGGAATTGCATTAAGGGAGAGGAAAGCGATCATGTCAGATCGGTGTGAGAGGGTAACGTGATCCGTCCATTCTGCGGTTTCATCAGTGTGTGTGTGTGTGTGTGTGTGTGTGTGTGTGTGTGTGTGTGTGTGTGGTTTGGACATGACCAGCCCGAGACCCCTTTGCTGACTTAGATGTTATGTATATTATCTGATATCATTAGTATAACAAGGCTATTACTAAGACTCTGACATAAATTAGACACACACACACACACACACAAAACCTATTACACAGACACCATGTGTACACCCCCCAAACTCCACCACACACACACACAAACACGCCCAATCTCTTAGCACACATTTTGTGTTAGACACAGGCTCATACATCAAACGCATGCATGTACCCACACCCAACCCTCACACACACACACACACACACACACACACCCTCCTAGCACACATTTAGACTGACAGGCACATATATCAAAGACATGCATGCATGGACTCCACCCACCCACACACTTGCACATGGGCACACACACACACACACACACACACACACACACACACACACACACACACAGTGCCCACATCACCTGCAAAAACACACATTCAGTGGCTGTAAAACTTTAATCCCCTCTTGACTTTTTGCACATTTTCGAGTGCAAAATTATTTTGAAATTCATTTATTTGGAATTTGTTGTGTAAAATCCAAAGTTCTTTTCTATCAAAGTGGAAAGTCAAGAAACTAAAAACTATCTGATCTAAAAATATTAAATTCCTCAGATATAGTTTGTAAAAGGTTTTCACCCCCTTTACTCACTGGATGAGATTTCATAACTTATATTACTTATTCTTTATCTTTATGTAATAGACATGGTGTTTTCTGTTTCAGAATACTGTAAAAATAAATAAATTCTACTTTAATAGAAAAGCAAACTTTGAGTAGATTTTAGACCAGAAATTCTAAATAAATGTATTTCAAAATAGTTTAGTTGTATAAGAAGTCAGAGTGTGGGGAGGTTTGACAGACAGGTCTGACAGCTTGGTGGCCTTCTGTTAGGATGCTGAGGCCTTAAATTTAGACTCTCTCTCTCTCCCTCCCTCCCTCCCTCCCTCCCTCCCTCCCTCCCCCTCCCTCCCCCCCCTCCCCATCAGTCTTACCGTGGCAGGGAGCTGTACTGCCGCTGTGCCTGGGCGAAGGAGTCTTTCTCTTCCTGTCTCTGTCGTTGCATCTGGACCTCCACCGACACCGAGTGGCGACCCGGCTGGTTGTATCCGCCCGGACCGTTGCTGCTGGCGTTGGGCTGGAAACAGCAGGGTGGTAACTCAGTCATCAAATCAATCAATCAATCAATCAATCTTTCTATCTGCCCATCACCATCTCCTGTATCTCCTACCTACCCTGCTTCCCCTCTCAGACTATCTATAATTATCTGACATGATGGAAAAGCTGTCCAGTAAAATCAGAGGCGATGTACATCCAGTACAACAGGTGATGTATGTTTGTAGGATGCAATATTACTTTATCGATCAGCACAAGTGATGAACAAATTTCCTGCTCTGGGATCAATACAGTGATGCTCTATAAATCACACAGGTGCTGCATCATATTTTATACATCAGAGTGGGATGTCCTCCCTGTTCCATAACTCAGCTTTGGTCTCGTTGGTCTACATCTCCCTTCGCCACTGTGGAAGAGACTCTGCATCCACACTGAACTACTAGTGTGTTTTTGCTCCGTTCCCAAGAGGAAGAGTTTGGAGGCACAAAACCGTGGGAAGCTTTAAGAAACGGTCTGACTGGCTGGGTGATGGACAGAAAACGTCCCGGTGTTAATAAGTGTTTTTTTTCCACAACATTTATTTTGAGCTGACAAGCTGATGGAAGAGTTTGTCTCCTCCTGGAGCTGATCTGATCTACCTCAAAGTGTTAAATTAACTCTTGTGGGTGGAAATCTCTGCTGTGGTGTTTACTTGTTTACTCTCAGTTAAATTAACACCGGCTGTTTTTACTGTGGATTCAGATTCAAGACATGATGTTAGAGAAGAACAGCCTGCAGTACAACAACAAACCACTGTAACAGGTGAAATCAATAGAGGATGACACAACAGCTTTACCTGGATTCTCCTGGTCGCTTTATGGATGGAAAACGTGGTTCTAATATTTTGTACTTATAATAATATGACTAACTTACTATACTGTACAGGCTTAACTACATCACACCAAGTACACCAGGCAAAAACATTCAAAGAGTAAAATAAAAATTCAATAATAAATAAAACTAATTTCTCATTTCTGGTAATATTTCATCCACTGTCAGCAGGACGTCTACATGTGGAAAACCTGACAACAACTCTGGTGCATTTCATGTTTTGGCTTGAATTGAAGGATTTCATGGTCTATGGCTCGAGAAATGAAATGAAATCCTTTCAGATCCTGATGGATCATTTAAAAAACATATGGATGTTCATCTGAAAAATAAGGCTCTCGAGAAGCTGTTATATTTAGAGATTTTCATCCAAAAAATAGCGTTGTTTTTACGAAACCTTGTAGACAAAACTACAATTACTACACATTTTATCTGCTGTTGCACAGAAATCTCAATCCTGCTTAAATTCAACTTTTCAGCAATGAACAGAAAAAAAAGTATTTTTTTCCCCATTGATGGCAAAAATTGTGTTTTCGGCCTCGTGATTAGAATGGGTGTCCTGTAACGGAAATGTCACAGGTTCAATTTCCGGAACGGGCATGTATCCTGAACCACTCCCTCTGTGGATGAGATCTAACATGTAAATATGACTCAATACACAAGTTAACATGTGATCCTTCAATCCAAGTACAAACATGAAAATCACCAGACGTGGAGTCATGATGGAGTCATGATGGAGTCATGATGGAGTCCTGATGGAGCCGTGTTACCCTAGCAGCCCTCCATGACACAGGATACCCCATTACAAACTACCCCCCCACCCCCCAGACCACAGACACTTACCAGGAGTTAGGCAGGCAGACAGTGCTTGTCTTCTCACAGGTCAAAATGGAGGGTGAGACAGACAGACAGACAGACAGAAGGAGGGAGGGAGGGAGGGGGGGAGGGACCATGCTGGAGACTCAGAGCAGCGTTACGGTGATGAGAGGTGATGGATGTTAGTGAGTGTTAATGAATGAGACGACACTTGTCCCGTTGAGGCCCCGCCCCCCCAACCCCGCCCCCCCAACCCCGCCCCAGACAGAGACCTCCAACACAGGTTATTATATATGATACAGATACCTGCAAATATCAACACACACACACACACACACACACACACCCACCATCATACATGCACACAGCGATATGAACATGATCTGCAGATCTGGAAGGCTCCCACACACTCCCCCCCTCGTACCACTCTGCCTTTTGTTCCTCCGGTTGTTCATTAGCGGTGTGGGTGTAATAATTGTGTGTGGATCGGTCGTAAAACAAAACCAATCTAATTAGTTTTATGGTGGCGTGAGGCTTAGCGAGGCTGGTGGGAGCCGTGTGGACGTCGGGGGGGTGGGGGGGGGCCATAAAACCATTACGGGCCTGAGGAGACACTCCCATCACTCCCATCACTCCCATTACACCGGATGAAGCCTCAGCAATCATCTCTGGATTTGATTGGCATTGCCTAGCTGCTTGGTTGTCATAACGACAGCCTGGCAGACAATTGAGAAAGTGGTGATGGTAAGGGGGGGGGGGGTGGGGGGACGCGTGGGCGCACCCCTTATTCCATATCCGCATTTAAAATTGCCTGCGGTTGAATTACAGTCTCAATATATTTCACTGGAGAAAAATCCCTTTAGCGGTTTACGAGGATTGAATATTCCTGGGAATGTTGGCTCATCTTCCTGATTGTAGACGGGGGAAAAAAAATACCCTTAAGAAATTCAGATAATGGCGGTATTAAAATGTTACGGTAAAATACAAGAGGCGCTATTACGCCCTCGCTAAACCCCCCAACATCAAGAGAATGAACTCCTCTATTCCCACAGTGGTATAAATGAGTGCAATAAAGCTCGTGCGACGCTGCCGGGAGAGTGGGCATCAGTCATCCTGATGGAATTAGATCGCACTACCCACAATCCTCCCCTGCTCCCCAAACTATGGTGAAAAATAAAGAGGGTTTCCAGTCACAAAGAAGAAGAGATATTGTGTTAACTAGAGGCATGTGGCTAAATAGGGACAGCTAAGAAAACAACACGTGGAAAATGGATAATTGGGTAAATGACTCACAGGGGAACATGAACATGTGACTGTTTGATCTATCCTTTATTGGAGGTGTAATGTGAAAAGGTTAGCCTGAGGTTGTGCATCACAGCTCTGGTTGGTTGATGCACAAAAACATGGTTAGTGCTTCCATATGGCTGTCCGAGGCTATCTGTCCAGTGGGTACAGCATGGCGCTAGCACTACCAGGGTGATGTGTTTGATTGCCACTAGAGCCAAAATGGTCTGCGCTCACGGTACTGTATGGCTCTCTGGGTAAATGGACCCACTAAATGGTATGTGTTGTGTTACGCAGTCGATGCTCTTATCACAGAGAACTATTTACCCCGGGTTGTACGGTGCATGGGCACGACAATTGTATTTCTGAATGGATAACCTCCTCCTCTTGGCAGATGAAACGTGGCCTGTTCGACATTTACGCAACGCAACCACTGTGAGCTCTACTGTTTCCAAACTAGATATAAATAGACGGGGGAATGAATGAAATCACTAACTGGTGTGCTGTGTAAGTGGGGCAGCGCTAGGTGAATTAAGAACAAGGACGCCGCCTCCTTCATGTGAGCGGCGCATCAGTCAGATGAAGCAACAAAATGTAATATGTGCGCGGGGGAAGTAATTGAATTTCAAAAGACACATGGTCCTGTTTTCCATACGGCCCAACAATATGGCTGCCGTCTAATAACACTAAATGACTGTACCAAGCCTCCCTGTGAGCTCTGAGTAAAAAAGAGCATTGTGGAACCTTTAGAGGGTTGTTCAGACTGAAACTATCAGGGAACCCCAATAGGTTCCCTGAAGAACCCCTTCTAATAGAACCCCTGGTATTGCATGGACCTCTACTACACAGGGGTTCTTCAAGGAACCTTTTTTTTCTGGTGAGGAACCCCTAAAACCCTCAGCGACTCTCGTTGGGTCCTAGAGGTTTTAGAGCGTATGTTACCCAACGCTGTGTTGTCATGGGAAAATTAAAACCAGCGACAATAGCGAGTGCAAGGCGGTTGTTGTAAACAAACACAACGCTGCGGTGTTGTCGAGCGCTTTAATTAAGAGCACACTCAGTTGCTGGGAGACAAAAGGCGGAGGTGACCCTGCGCTCCTCTTTCCCACAGTGCACCATGTTGTTGTACAATCGCTGTTTTTGTTGTACAATGCGCCAGGAATGTGGGAGCGCTCAAACCCATTAAAACTCATGACTCCGGTGAACACTGCCAAATGTAAAACAAAACCAAATACTTTTATTGGGTTCATCAGCTACAAAGGGAAGCCAAAGAGGACAGAGGCTTCTGTTCATGAGCTCTCACTTTATCCTTTCATTAAAATTAGAAATCACAGGACCGAATTCTCCCGTTGCACAACAAAGATTGGGCAAAGCTACATTTGGAAAGTGCAGTCTAGACACCAGTAGTAAAAACAGTTCATACAGTAATGTACAAAGATGATACAGCCGACCTTGTATAGACAAACAAGCAACAAGGACAATTCATATTCTGTTAAAAACAATGTCATTCTCAACACGCCCGTGTGTCTAGTTTGGCACAACACAAATGTTATTTATTAATGCTGTTAAAATATGTTGTTGAAAAGCAGCACTAATGTGTGTATTGTCCCAAACTAGACGCAAGGATGTGCTGAAAACGACACATCCTTTGTAAGTGTGTAAAACAGTGGAACAAATGCACATACTGAAGGGCAGAGACGCTACAATAAGAAAAAAACGTTATCATGAAAGACTTAGCAAAATGCACTACAGATGACTGTTCATATATGTAATCATATGTCGTCATTCAAACTGTAAAACCAAGTACACTTGAGGTGCAGTGCGTGGAAGGAGGGAGCACACTACAATAAATACTAAAAAATATGTCCACCGATTTCATCATCTCGAAACTTGGAAGGCATTCAAATTTTGTTTGCTTATTATTACCGCCTAGTTGCTCCAGAATTCACTAATTAAAGCTCTTCTTGCCCGATAAAGGATGGAATGAAATAGAAACAGCTGTTAAAGAGCACATGATCCTAACGTCAAACTCTAAAAAAGGCACAGTTAAAAGCAACGGATGTTCTAAGGGCCTCAGGTTAGACTCAAACCAGTCCCCACAAATGAAGAGAGCCCTACGTCCATGAGGTGGGTAGGCGGTTCCATTTGACAGACAGGTGGACATGGGTGATGGATGAGTAGAGTGGGCAGTGACGGGTGGGCGGGGTTAGTGATGGTCGTGTCAGGAAATGCGCTCACTCCTGCATGCAGATGGTTGGACGTGTTGGAGGTGAAGGTGTTAGCGGTAGGAGAGTTAGCCTGAAAGGACCGTGGAGGTTAATGGTACTCCTTTGGGTGGGAACACAGATAGAGTAACGTCAGTCTTGTTCATGGCTGGTGGTAGTGGTGTTAGTGATGGTTAGCTCCGTACTCCAGCTAGCCACAGGTGGGCCTGCTAACACTTGAGCGTTAGCATTCTCCTCGGGCTAGCATTGGAAGTTAGTGACGGTCAACTCCACAATCCAGAGAGCTGTTGAGCGTGCCAATACAATTTTTTCATTAGCACTGATTCTTTGTCTGGTAGTTTCTTGAAAATTACAGTCTATCTTCTCCAGCTGGCAGTGGATTTGAGTTACAGGCTCTACGGTGGAGCCTGGGGGGTTTCAGACACTCACCCAGGGCTGTTCGAAGCTGTAGGTCCTCCGGCGGTCGTCGGGGTCCTCCGGAACGCCCTGGGCCTGCTGGAACTCGTGCCTCAGCCTCTGTATCCGGTCATGGTTGCTAGGGGCTAGTCGGTTACTGGGGAGAGAAAGGGGAGAGAAAGAGGGGGGGGAGATGGATGAGTGTGAGAGGTCCATTGTGAATGAGTGACCTGGTTCCATCAGCGGAAGAATGGCCTAGGGAAGAAAGTTCTTCAAAGCCCCGATCTAGTCCATCCACGAATTGATGAAATGTGCTGTTGATGTTATAAAGCAACCCAGATATGTACAACCCAGATAAAGCATAAAATGTGATAAGTGAGGGCAGAGCCAGCAGCGGGCAAGCAGCGGCGCCAAGAGCAATATGAATCAAGCTAATGTGCCTCTGATGTATAATTCATAACAATGAACAAAGACCAGCGCCGAGCGGTGAGCAGAGCCACGCCCCCTGGCCTCACATCATTCACCCACTGCACGCCAATTGTCTATTACAGCCCTGCGGTGCTTACATCTAACAACGGTCCCGTCGGTATTCCTCTTGGTACACCGGACAAATGTGCTGTCGCCGGTCACTTACTACACTGAAACCACACTGTGTGCACTGCTACTTGAATGCACACCGCTATTGAATGTTGCATGGATGTAGTGTAGTCTACATACACATTATGTTTTGGACTGTCCTCTTGTGCAATGTGTGAGTTCCCGTTGAAGTTGTGCAGTTGTTCATATATCTCTGCACCAGTGTCACCAAGACAAATCCCTGTACATTTTTTGTACTTGGCAATTAAAGTGCTTTTGATTCTGAAGTCATGTGCATCCCAGGTGACCCAGGTATAATGTGGCGGTATACAGGGGCTGTAGTACTGGAGACTGTTCTCAGTCTTGAACTTGCCTTGAGTCTTGTCTTGCCTTTTTCCTACCCATCTAAAAACATAAAAACTGGATGAACTGGTTAATTTTCTCCTCAGCACCAAACAAAATCCTATGCATTGATGAGTTGGATGCTGAAGGGTTTAGTACAGAGATCCTGCAGATAGATCTCCATCTCTGTTAATCCTCTGTTAATCATTTTTGCAAATGAAAAGATCATTTATACTGTTTATTGTCTGTTTTGGTCTCGAATGGGACTCAATTTACTTTATCTCAGTCTCGACTTGGTCTTGACCACCTTTTGACTTGGTCTTGACTCAATCCTGACTGGACCTGGTCATGGAAATGACTTGGACTCGACTAAGGGGGTCCTGACTACAGTTCTGGTTGTACATCAAATCTTTGCATGGTTCACATCCATCCACCTTCAGTATGGTTTCAAGTTTAGGGATCTTTCTGCTTCTAGTCGATAAATGGAGAGAAATATAGAGCATCCATGTATGTGAGAGGACAAGGTAGTGTTGAGATTATATGGCCTCCTACAGAGTAAAGTAATTATCCCAGCCATCACACCTCCCCTCTCACACAGTATGTGTGTGAATAGGAGTGTCAGAATAGGTGAATGAAGAACCAGCGGGGGAACGTCGACTCAAAACTTTGAGTCTTTCTAACTTCGGTTAGGAAATTCCTTGCGATCGGCTCATCTCTAAAACTCAAAAGGTCAAACCTGTAACTCTTTCCAATCCTGAAGCTGCCCCCTGTTCAGTTTTGTCAATGTTTTTCTGCTATGGGAAAACTTAAAAATACAAAATTCTGAGATGTATTTGTTCAGGGATATGATCATAAAGCAGCAAAATTCAAGAAAACTGTTATTATATATTAAGAAAATACTGAAAATATCATCCCCGTTTGCTAGATTATGACATTTCCCAATAACCTTGTCTTAGAGAAACTTATACTGCCGATTTATCTCCATGAGGTCAACATCCGACTTCATCTTGGCAGAAAATTACCGCAATAACTGCCCAAATCAATTTCATACACTACACGACAACCAAACAGATAGTGGGGCTATAATGCTATAACCTAAGACACAGCAGCACCGCCAACTTCACAAGCCATTAACTCCAGACACACACAATGGAGAAGCCAGAGCCAGTCAGCCTTGTTAAGGGCCAGGAACCTGTCATGTGTGATCCCGCTAATCCCCGTGATATGTAACACAGCCGCTCGGCCTCTTTTGAACATGGCTGACCCGACAGGCGGTTCACGTGTGACCTTCTGGCTACAGGTCAGGGCCTCAACGCCAGCTCGCTGCAAGGGCCCCATATCTGATGGTGGGTCACCTGCAACCAGATGTCTCTACCAGAGCAAGAACAGATCCAGAAAGACGAAACGTACTAGCTTGGCCTGGCATGCATCAAAGTAAGCCCGTAATGCAAGGAAGCACGATGATTCAGTATAATTTAAAGTGTTTGTGGGATGAAAGATGTTCAAACTCTGCTGAGAAAGTTGCTTGACTAAAGTATGATGTAACGTTATTAAAGGACCTAGCTTATACACGAGACCACCGCCCAAGAGAATGCAGAACAGAGAAACTCAAATAAAAAGGATCCAAAATCTCCAGTCCTCTCTCGTCTGACAAAACACTGTAAATCAATCAAAGAAAGAGCAACACTGCTATACAATAGTAGTGCAAAAAACCCCAGAGAGGCCTGGAAAAACGGAGCTGAGATTGAGCTTTGATGAGCTTCATCCTCTGGACAGGCTCACTCAATATCTGGCGCTGCTGGACGAGGCTGAAAGGTCACCGTGTGGCTTTGTGAGTGGAGTCTCTCTGGGACTCAATAAGAGGACCACAGCTTGCTGACGGGGCTGCCAGCGGAGCTCTTTACTCTGAGACGGGCCCTGCCTTTCTTGATCGGGCGTGCCCTCTGAAAAGCTGTCTGTCTCAGCCTTAAGCCTGGGAAGGAGGATGCTTTGAGGAGATGTAATGTTGCATCACGGGCAGATTGCCAACACTATGTTCTAATGCTGCATGGAAAAAATATAGGGATTGCAAAAAAATAAGCTTTGGTGGGGGGAAGATTGTGATTAAAAACAGCCATTGGAAGTTGGCTTCATCTTAGCCGAAGAAAGGAAGTGGTCCAAATTCAACCTACCTCCAAGCTAATAGGATTTGTCAGATTGGAGCGGTCACTTCAAAATCCCCCACGACAACGACACCGTTTCCACAGATCCCAATCAAAGCATGCCTACAAATAGAGGGAAGGCCTCTATGGGGCGATGTACAGTAAGTGACAGAAGCAGCTGATGGACAGAGTCCTAATCCTATGGATTAGAAATGAATGGCCCCATTCACAGAGCCTGCTCTTCCCATGCCCGAGGAGCATCCTTCAGACCTTCCACCAACTGCACGTGGACATAAATGAAACAAGCGTTCACACATGTACGGGACTTGGGCGACTTTTTTATGGTTGAACGTGCCCTTGAGAGCCAGGCTTTATAAATGTGAATCTCTGGGTGTCCACATGGTCCAAGGCAGTAAAAGACAGCTGGAGACGACTCCACCAGCCACCAGCTGCCCCACCGAGGGCGTGTTAGCATGGAGACCTACACGGCGGGGAGGCTGAAGCGGTTCTTGTGTCGGTGGTGTTTTGTGAGGAGGGCCCAGTGTGGTTACAAGCGGGGTGACCTTGGGGATACAAGAGCGGCATTGTTGGTTCACACTTCAAAGCGAAACCGTCAAAGCGTCTCCCCAAACGAAGAGCGGCGCGATGTGAAGAACCATTTACAGAGTCAAGACTTCTCAGGGCTTCGTCGATCCTATCAATCTGTTTCATCTGGTTAGAGGGCGTCTTCTGCCCTAATGCAGATGAACAGTTCTGACTCACGTGGACTCAAACCTCGCTCTGCATGTTAACACCAACAGGATTGTTTTTGTGATATGGTATCTGCTGCATTAGCCAATAATCCTTAATTTATAATAATCAACTTTTTAATTAAAAGCCGGCGTCTTAATTAAACATTTAATTAAAACATGGGTAGTCATGGGATTCCTCTCTCCGATGTGCCTGTTGTACCGACTACACCTCCGGCCTGTTAAATAAACATTTACTGATGTGCCGATACACGTGGTAGAAACTGGTGCGGCGCCCCTGAACGCAGCAGCTGTGGTGGTTAGTTCAAGTCATCTTATCAGATGGGGGAACTAGGCCCTACATCCTCTGACAAAGAGAGAGCAGCTGGTGGAGCCTTTCTCCGGTCTGAAAAATGAACTGAGATGCTGAAGACGATAATCCGGGGTCTATTGATCGGAAGGCACACCGAAGACTGATGCCCTTGCTAACTGGTGCTAACGGCTAATGCTCCATCTGTGAGCCGTTGTATGGCAGAGTCCCCGTTATCTTCCGTGGCAAAACGGCAAAAGATTGGCTTGCATCCTTGAGCGATCACAGTCGGTCTTCTAGGGATACATGCTGCTGCTAATCGCGAGCGGCTTACAAATGAAGACTAGGAAGCGAGAGGCTGGCGGTGTGCATGTGGTGTTCGGATTTCGGGCCACCGCCGTAACAAAGACCAAGACAGCGGTACAAAATCCTGGACCTACTGGGAAAATCTGTGTGGGGGAAAGTGACTTAGACACATGGCCCCATCCCCTGCTGAGGAGCCCTTGAGCAGTTACCCCAGTGTTGAGCCGCCACCAGTACAAGACTATGATTGAGTCGGGCAGCTCCCAGATGTGAATGTGTTTTAACTGTGTGAATGCGAAGCAGGGCGTTGCTGAAAAAGAGTATGCATGCTCAGTCAACCCTCCCTGGATGAAGGTTAAAGAAGAGGATTAGCTCAGATGAGTACTCACAGACGTCGGTGTCTGTTGATGCTGTGGAGAGATTAGAGAGGGCGTGGAGGCGACGGTGTCTGTTGTCTCTCATTAGCCCGATCTTACTTTTACTTGGGATTACACAGGGCTTTAACCCCGAGACCCTGACAGAGCCAGATTGATCTGTGGCGACGCGGCCATCAGACGCCAATCGATCCAATATCACCACACTTAGCAACACATCAAATCCCTGGCACTCGCCCGATCGTGTCCGTGCGCCAAAGCAGGAATAAAGTGGGACTTAGCCGATAAACCGCACAAATAACTCAGTTTGTATGCAGAGGAAGACAAACCAGCCGAAGAAGAATGTTTCATATCTATGTGAAAACTTGTTTTGACAGGCGGGACAGAGCCTAATGAATCTCTGTGACCCGGCCCGATCAGACACCATCTGCACGTTCACGACCCGGCTGGGATCAAACCACCCTCTTCTCAGAGGGCATACTCCTGGCACCGTGCCGGGATGCGGTGCCAAGCTTGGCGACTGTGAGTGTGTAAGTGTGTGTACTTGTGTGTGTGTGTGTGTTCATCAGGAGAGAAATATGGTGCTTTAGTTGAGTTGTTAAAATACTGCCGCAGGAGCAGCAGTCACCGGGCAAAACACCAGCAACCACCACAGCTCTGCAGAGGACTGAAGTGTAGGGGAATTCAAATACACAACATAAATCAAGGTTAGTCCTGAACCACGGCGTCGTGCGATGAATCATGGGGGATTCTGCTGGTTCAACAATGTATATTAAGTGGACATGTTGATGCATTGCCTTCTTTCATGACTGTAAAAAAATATCACTTAAACTTCATTATTGAGGTTTTTCTTGCCTCATGGTGAAGAGTTTTATTCCAAGAGACCATTTGTGCATGAACGCACACTGTGGCTAACCCTTCACCTTCTGAGTCACCTTAGGAAATTCATGTGTTTTCTGAAGAGAACAGCGAGTCACTTTTCTGAACCTGATCAATGGTGTGCAGTGACCCTCACACAGCGCTCATCATGATAGTTTCAGTAGCGTTAGCAGCGTAAGCCGCAGCGATGCCACCGGGTGTCAACACTTACACAGACCAGACAGTAAACACTGGAATCCATCGACGGAACGGATTGGATTTAATTGGTTTCCAGTTTTATAGGGCATCTCTATTTTTTCAGCAGCTCTGCCGGTCAAAAAAATGTCAGAGATGGTAATATAATATTTGACTGATATTAATGCATGCACACACACACACACACACACACACGAGAATGCATGTGCAGGGATGGGTAAGTGGGCTTCGATTTCAAGCTGTGGCGCCACTGGAGGCAATAACGTCGAGCCACACAGCAACACGCCTCCTTTTAATTCCTGGGCCAATTTCATGCTCTCACTCTCCGACGTATCGATGCGGCCCTACTTGGTTACGAGCAAATAAATTGGACGGCGTTTCTGATATTTGTAATCCTGCAACCACTTTTAACAAAAGGAGGCGAGCAGGCCGTCTGGTCTGGACCTGTTAGGTTTCAGGGCTCAAACCCCGACTGGAATATCTGTGGATGCTTTCAATCCATTCTTCATAACACAGCATGTTCTGAGATTAAATCTAATGTCACGCCATTAAAATGAATGGAGATTTCATAGAATCTAATCTGATGGAAAATACTATAGGATCAGATAAGAACTGTCTGTCAAGGATGTCTTTTAAAAGGTCCACGTTGCTATGGTTACACACCATGTTTCTTGTTATTTGTGCAATTTTGTTGTTTTTGCATCGTTCTCTCCTTTACTGAATTTTGATATTATTGACTGGGTGAGGTGTTTTTCTTTTCTTACCCACAAAGATTGCATTTTTATAATTTGTTCAAAGAGATTAAACTAGCACCGAGATGGAGTGGATACCAGATGTCAGCCGTGTTAACACCCATCCAACATACCATCACAGTCACAGTGCTTTGGCATGGCTGACAGAACGGTGATGGGCTAGAGGTGTCGCCGTTGATGGATGAGGTCTCGTCTGTGTAGGAAGTCGTAATGGCGAGAGAGGAGGGCCACACACAAGCCAAGTTCATCCTAATGTCTCTCGCCCTTTCTCAACTCTCTCCAATATTCTCTCTCTCTCTCTCTCTCTCTCTCTCGACAGTGCGATGGTCACTCGAGGGTTAACGGGAGACGGCATCCATCATGCCACACCATTCAATCGGTCAACGGACCGATCTGCGCTGTCGAGATTTTCCATTTATTGTAATATATCTACGGCTTAACAAAGCCATTACGACCCGACCAATCATAACTAATGTTTGCAGGCTGCTGGTCGTTGTGATTCACAGCCGATCAGCGATCAGCGGATTCCTGAGGAGGCTTCAAAAGGTTGGCGTGTCCCCCAACATCCTTACAAACCTCTACAGATGCACCATTGAGAGCATCCTGTCTGGCTGCATCACATCATGGCAGCTGCTCCGCCCAGGACCGCAAGGCCCTACGAAGGGTGGTGGAACCTGCCCAGACCATCACTGGCAGTGTGCTGCCCACCCTGGACAGTATCCCCCTCCCCTGATGCTTCACCCTGCTAGCGTCTGGTAGATGGTACAGGAGCAGACAGTCACCTCCAGACTGAAGGACAGCTTCTACCTACAGGCCATCAGGCTACTGAACTGGTGACCCACAACCTCGTACCCACGTCACTTTACGTCCAATGCACAGGCACTTTTATACCTGTACATCTGTATATGCATCCCTAGATTATTTCATATTCATACATTTTTTATTCTTATTTCTATTTTAGTTTATCCGCCCTTTATTGTCTTTGTGTTTTATATATAGATGTGATTTAATGTACCTACCCATGTTTGCCTCGTCCCAAACATTTCATTGTCCAGTACGACTGTAAGTGATACGGTACACATGACAATGAAAGACTTGAACTTGATGCAGTCACCTGGGGTAACCGTTACCAGGCAACAAGGTTTGGATGAAGGGTCTCCGAAGTTTCAGGAGTTTCACCGGCTGATTATTCCGGTCTGTGTCAACATCGCCGTGAAGGAGGCTCTTCTGGACCATTACCTTGTAGTGGTGCTTTAACAACTTGGCGGCGAAGTGTAAGCTGGTTTCAACCCGTCCAGGAGAGCCGTGTTCTCCTACAGGTTGTGCAAATTACTCGGAGAGTTTGAGGACACGCAAAACGTGAGATGGAAGCGTGAGGGGAAGAGGAGAGGTCGAGTTCTCGCTCTTATCAGCGGCGGATTAGCGAAGCACTAAAGAGTCCAGCTTTCTTTTTTTACATTTTCATGAGCTCTCAGCCGAACCAAACACCGATAACAAGCCAAGACTTCATGCTCAGGAGAAAGGTAAAGGTCGACTGGAACAGGCCTTTTCTCTTTTCCTGTTAGAGTACCACAGAAAGTATATTTGACTCAGTAGTTCTTCTGTGTTTTATCAGGTAAGAGAACAGTGGTAGGTCTAAAAGACAGTAGGAGCCAGGAGATCCAAGCAGATCTTCAGGTTAGCCGGCAGCTTGGGCAACAGTGGATCGGACATGACCTTCCACAATATGTTCCTTTCAACACGGCTGGGGAAGACTACTGTCTGACTACTGACAAGTACACACCACTTGGAGTACGGGGTACAATAGAGAACCAAACCAGAAGACGACCTCCATGATTCAAGGACATTGGAAGACTTGTCAGGGTGCAAAAACACTTTGTTTTCCTTCAGAATGAAAGTATAATACACTTTGATTACACGCAGTGTGCTTAAAGTAATCCGGTGTTAACCTGCTTGGGATGGGTTTTCTTTTGAGACTGTTTAACTGTCAGGTGAGAAACGTCGAGCCCACCTCAACTTTTTTTGAATGGTTCCAGAAACAGAAAAAAAACGAAGCAAAACAACTGGTGGTGGTGAAAGACTAACGAATGTAACAGCGAGAGGAGTTGGGAGGGGCTTTGGTGTATTTAAAAATTAATAAAAGGAAAAGTAGAAAGAGAAGGAGATGGTATGGTCGTCCTCTAACCGGAAAAGGAGGTTGAGCACCGCCCCCTGCCATGACGCAACGGCATTTGGACCAATCACCGACAAGGGGAGCTCTGAAAAGACAAAGTCTGCCTTGGGGGCTTGCACTGAAAGAACCCATATCACCGTCCTCTTCTTTTCTTTTCCGAACACATATTTTTGCTCAAAACGAGTCCAAACACTGATTTATCAAACTAGACGACGCAGCCTTAGGAAGTGTTAGGAAGTGAACAGTCTGGACACGGCGTGCATCATTCACAGGAACGAGACGGGAGAACTCATATTCATCATTTGTATGATACCAAAGAGGATCCATCCTATAAAGCCAGAAAAAGGAAATGAGAGAGAGACAGAGAAAGACATGGTGAGATAGCAGTCATCTGGTCTCAGGCTGAGGTGATTGTGACCGGAGGAAATAACTAGAGCGAGGCTAAATGAGAATTCCAGTGTGAGTTTTGGTGGAAACGTAAGGGGTTTGACTGATAGCATATCTCTAATGCTGGCTGATAATTTCAGCCTTGTCTGGGGAGGAGAGAGGGAAGGGGGGAGGGAGGGAGGATGGGAGGGAGACAGAGAGTGAGAGAAAAGGGAAATCGAAACTGTAGCTGTCCAATTTCTGGGGCAGGCATCACCGTCCAGCTCGTATCTCTCTCTCTCTCTCTCTCTCTCTCTCTCTCTCTCTGTCTCTCTCTCTCTCTCTCTCTCTCTCTGGTGACGGATGGCAGCCTCTCTTGTAATGGCCCCCATTTCCAGAGAGCTGCATCACACTGGCCGTCGGAAGCATCGGCGGCGTCTGATAAATCATAATCTAAGTCAAATTAGGATGCATTATCATCGGGAGGCAGGGGGCCCCTTCCCTCTGTTTCGGCTGCTGGATCGGAGGAAAATGAGACTAGAGGCATCTTCTGACAGAAGGCAATTTTGAGAGAGAAAGAGAGAGTATCTGATGTATGATTGCCATGGTAATGGGTGTCCTCGATGCCACGGAGACCGCTCAGACAGAGGCTGGAATCTGGCGAAACTCACGATAATAACACAAGCCCATTCTCTCCCGCGGACTTAAACAGACACAAATCACTATTTTCCGCCGAGCTGCTGTCACCGAATACGACACAAGAACATGTTTTTTTTATCCAGAAGATGCTTCCAGGCAGACATGCGTGTTTATCGCCACCAGGAAAACTCGTCGTATAAGTGATGGCTCAGAACCACAGCCACAAAGCTAAGCCACGTGTTTGCCAACAAAGACTTGCCAGTAATGTTCATAGTCACAGAAAGCCCTGCAGAAATATAACAATATGGATGCCAGATCCCGGGCCTAAGCTGCATAACTGGATTTCTTAGATGGCTTATCTAAAACAGGCAAAGGGTGTTAAAGCTAAGCCAGAATTCATTTCCTCTTCAAATCGGTCTTGGATCTTTTTTCTTTTACATTTCAGGCCTTTAGCGGAGCTTCTTATCCAGAGCGATATAGAGGGAGTGCAACTGCAGAATGAATTTAACCGCCAACGTTACATCCAACCTTTACTAACCGCTCTGACATTGCACAGAAATGCTATCTATGAATACACAGCATCTCTCTAGGCTGTTCAGTGTGTATGTACGTCCACTAGGGGGTCGGAGGAAAACGTGGTTTCTACGTTCTGGTGGTGTATAGAAATAAGGTACAAGATGTTCTCTTGCTCAGTTCCTTCCTCCTCATTCCTCCACATACCATCATAACACTTAGAAAGGGATCTCCATAATGGGTACCACTGCAGTGTTAGTGTTTATCTTGCATCCATCCTGTATTACTGTACACACCGGTAGCCACTGTAGAAGACATCCATCCTGTATTACTGTACACACCGGTAGCCACTGTAGAAGACATCCATCCTGTATTACTGTACACACCGGTAGCCCCTGTAGAAGACATCCATCCTGTATTACTGTACACACCGGTAGCCACTGTAGAAGACATCCATCCTGTATTACTGTACACACAGGTAGCCACTGTAGAAGACATCCATCCTGTATTGGAGGCAATTCATCCTTGAATGTTCTACAGCAGAACCGACCTACTAGTTACCAGAACATTCCTCCTGCCTTCCAGAGGGCAAGGTTTCCAGACAATTCATTTCCAGACAACCCAGTGCCGCATCAAAGTGCGGCACTGGGTTCAGCAAACATCCATTAAAAAGTGGGACTTCGACGATGGCTACATCTGCCATGCACCGGATTCATGAAATATTCAGTATAGCTTTTGGAAGCGGAGACAAAATAGTTTCCAGACCTACAACAAATGTGATTTTGTGTAAAGATAAAAAGTGAAAACCCATCAAATAAGATTTCTGCTCTGCCGGCTCCAGGAGCTCCCTTCTCTATAAAACACTGAAGATGAAAACACATATCGCAAATACCTTTAATCCTTTCTTGTTTCATTGAATTTCAAAAGGACTAACCAGACCTTTCTCTTTGATCATTCAGAGACTTTCACTGTTGCCACATTGCAATAAATCCCATTACTCCCAAAACACTCAGAGGCCTAAGCAGGCTTTCTGCAAGACACCGAACATGGACGAGCTCGCCGAAGTCATTACAGCTTTCATCCACTCACCAACACCCGGTGACCTGAATGGAAGAGTTTTGTTCCCAAACAAAACAGACCCTAACCTGATGACACCAAGTAAAAAGTGGAACTCATTTTGGAAATTCATTGAATTTGAAAACGCTTGTCGACCAAGTACTGACATTGAAGGATGGATCTTTTTCGGAGCTGATGAATTTCGTGTGACCTTTTTATTTTTTTAAATGGCTATAAAGCCTTTTGGACTGAACCCCTCTGAATGGACCGTGATGTTAATACCATCCCACATACACACTCAGATCCGCATTTTAGTCAGAAATAATCTTGTTTGGTTGAGTTGAACCAGAATGAGCAAAAGGAACTAACTGGCAATGCCTTCTTCTTTCATTCATTCATGATCTTGGGAGGCTAGCTAACTAGCTTACCCAGAAAACTGTGGTTCTCTGGCTCCGCCCACTGAGGTTTAACTCAACCAATGAGATTATTTCTGCCTCGGGAGCAGCTCTGCCTCCGAGAAACATCTGTAGAACTAAAGCTCCCGGTAAACCTCGGCTGAAACAGATGTTGAAGAGCAGTTAAACCCTTGCTTGTTGAGCGGACGACTCTCCAGAGTACCGTAGTCAACTTAGAGGAAATCCTGGGTACCCTCCTCCCCCGTCCGCCACCGGAGAACCAGCTGCAGCCTCGAACGCCACCAGGCACCGCCGACACACACAAAGACCTTCCTGCTTCTCAACAAACAACAAAAGGAGGACCATCGTGAAACACCCATCGCATCAGCAGGGCGCAGACGCTTCCTCCTTCACTCCCCCCTTTTCCTCCATCCCTCGACTCCATCCCCCCTCCACCTTTCCTGGCTTTCAACTCAGTGTGGCCCGTCCTCCCGTGGGACTACCCCCTAGGTAAAGTCTGGAGGAGATCGGGTCTAGACTGAATACATGGCTCACTGTAGAAACTTCCCGCTACCATTCAGTTTTTGTGATTTTGTTTTCAAATATACTATAGCTCACAACAAGAATAATGTTCTTCAAGCCCTCACAATACTGGACCCTGATTGGCCGACAACACCAGCTCCTCTAATCCTCCTGAGGTCGACCTGCTGAGTGGAGGGCGTGTCAGTTCAAATGCTGCCAACCTTCCTGACTGACAGGATTTCAGCTATTGTTTAGTCAGAGCAGCCTATCAAGACGAGCCCAGCTGTGATGTGTTGCCGGGGTCCGTCCAGAACAAATACAAAAGGCAATAACTTTAAAATTAAGTCAATGAACATCTTTGATTCAATCGGTGTAAAAATAGAGAAAAAAAAATCCTAAAATAGAGCCCCTTTAAAAAACACATTACATCATCTAAAATGTTTCTGTTTTAGTTCATAAGAAAACTGATAACTTTAATAATACTCCATGTGTTGCAGTTTCATGCCAGCAATATTTCTGCTGGCATGGTGTCACCTTTTTCAATCACTAAATTTGGAATTAATCTCTTTTTCGCCAAGAACGTCAGACTAGCCGCCTTCTCAAACACCCAGAAACCTGTTGTCTTGTTTCCACCATCGGGCTGAAAATGGATGAATGGAAGCTGTTTTTCCCCCCTAAACATTACAAGATCAATGAACAGTGCTTTTGTGTCCAACAGCTAAAGAAGCTTATTCCAAAAGGAGATAATCACCATTTGGAAAAAGTTGAAACCTTCACACACAAAATGATTGTGGGAATAAAAACAAACATTCTGGGTTTCAATGGAAGATATCATCTAAAGACTACAGAATCACATGTACTCCTGACAGATTGCTTCATGACTTTCAGGTACTGTATTTTTTCCCAAAGTGAATTCAATATATATCTTTTAGGACTGAAACCCTTCATTTTGAGTTGGCCCCGCCCCCCCCCGGTCACACCCGCTGAGCCCTGAGAGAATTTCGCCCTCCGACTGGCGAACGGAGCGTGAAAAACCGAAAGGATATCATTTCAAAGAAAACATTACGGCATCAAAGGAGAGCTCAGGAAAAGGGCGAAAAGATCAAAAGGGCTCAGAAGCCATCTCTTCCAACCGGCCGGTAAATGTGGACCGTAAAATGGTGCCGTAAATGGCTGCTGGGCATTCTCCTGAGGGCAGGTGGTACAGTAAATCCCTGGAGTGGTGGAGTGGAGGAACGAACACACACACACACACACACACACACACACACACACACACACACACCCCAGCTACTGTCTGGCTGGCGAGGCAGACGCAGCCTCCTGACCTCTGTCAAAACATCTCCAAACTAGGTAGCAGTAGCTACAGCTGTCCTGCGTCGGAGGGGCGACCGCAACCAGGCTGCATGTGTGCAAGTGTTGGGTTGGTGTGTGTGTGTGTGTGTGTGTGTGTGTGTGTGTGTCTGTGCACTCCTAAACCTTCTGCCAGATATAACATAGACAGACACAGACAGTCTGTGGGAGGGGTGACTGCTCTGAGCCTGTGTGTGTGTGTGTGTGTGTGTGTGTGTGGACACATGTATGTGATGTCTGTGATATCGCTGTACTTTATTTAGGTCCAAACGTTTTCATGGATCTTCATGGTGATGGGTGGTAGGACCTTCCATGTGTGTGAGTGTGTGTACAACAGCCACTGATTCAGTTGGTGCTATATTGTGTGTGTGGATTGAATAACTCTCTACAGGGAATCTGCAGGTTTCAAAAAGCCAAAATTAAAGACGTTTTACCTGGAATTAAATTGAAGAACAATTTAAAAACCAGAAGAAGAAGAAAGAAGAAACAAAGCTGCTTTGTGACTGAACTAATGGAAGTTCTCCAACTATAAAAGGGGAATATAAGAAAATAGATAACAGAAGATGAATGGATCGGGGATATGAAGTCCAACTGATCAATACAGCAGAAACATCGTACAACCACCTTCTGTATCAATACAAGAGAGGAGACCTGCAGAGGAAACAGGAGGAGAAATAAGATAATACCTGGATTTAATACATTTTGTACTTTAAAGGTCTTTTTTTGTTTCAGACTTTTTAAGGACCTGCAGATACTCCAACTCTACACACACACACACACACACACACACACACACAAAGGAAATGAGACACACACAAGTGCAACCCATCAAAGAGCACCCATGGAAAACTGGAAGGGTGTCAGGCGGTTTTTCGGCAGACACCCGTCACACGGTTCTCCACGGTTCAAATCCCTCTTGGGGGGTTGCTGTCTAGAGCATCCTGTCAAGGTCCCTAGATGGGAACCCCTCCTGGGAGGGGGGATGAGAGAGGGAGCAGGGAAGGGGGAAGGGGGGAGGGGGGGGAGAAAGCTAAAGGTAGAGGAGGGAAGGAGGAGAAGGGAAACAATGGGCTGGGACGACAGAGGGAGGGAGGGAGGGAGGGGAGAGATGAAGAGACAGTAAAGGAAGGAAGGATGAGGAGGGGGAAGACAGGCCGAGAGTGAAGGAAGGATGAGGAGGGGAACGAGGGAGGGAGGTTTGTACAGGAAGTGGAAGGAGGATGTGATAAAAGAGAGAGAGTAGAAGGACAGATGAAGAGCTTCGTTGCCAAACACTTTTTGGATTTGGATTTCTTCTTTGTCCGATCTGTTCGTCACTCAACACTCAACACTCAACACTCCAGAACACACAGCAGCTCCTTTTGTTCCTGATCATTAAATGACTTATAGACTAGAAACCCTTTAGTACTTTTTACTGCTTTATTGGACAATTTGGAGTAGAGATGACTGGAGAGAGAGATGGGGGAGAGATGGGGGAGGAAATGTGACAAAGGTCCTGGGCGGGATTTGAACCCGCGGCGTGGCGGGTTCACGCAGGAAAACCACTTAGGGCATTTAAACTGATGCTGGTAATCATGACAGTAGGTTCTGAAACGAAAAACAGTCAGCAGGAGAACGGACACCTCCCTGATTCTGAACACATCATGTTGAGGAGGAGGAGAGAGATAGCGAGGGGAGGGTTGAGGGGAGGATCGTCGATAGGGAGGACATATTTATAGAGAGGGGGAGGAGAGATAAGACAGAGCGGGGGTCCGAAACGGGTCCTCAGAACGGACTTCAAAGGGAAGATAGAAAGGATGGGATGGAGGAGGGGGGGGGAGATGGGTGGACGGGGGGGGTGGGGGCAGGGGGTGTCATGGTGGGAGTGGTGGGGGGAGGGGGAGGGAAAGCTGAACCCCTGGAGGTTGAGGAGTTGAATAAGGGTAACTGAGAGGGGGGAGACGAGGGGGGAGGCGAGGGTGCAGGCTACGTTCTGGCATGAAGCAAATGAATCCCTGGAGGCGGAGCAGCCGGCTGACAGGCTGGTTACAGCAGCCAGGGGGTCATAAATAAGGCATTATGGGTAGGGGGGGGGGAGGGGGGCTGGGCTTAAGTGTGCCACTTTAAAAGACCCTGTCACCATTACTCCTGTGTCCGGGCTGTTTCAAGTGATGGACGGGTGAGTGTGTGTGTGTGTGTGTGTGTGTGGTGATCTCACTGTGTTTCAAGTGTTGGGGCCAGACACAAGTCAAGAGCCCTCAGGGGCCCGCCCCGTCTCCAGACCATGATTCCTCTCTCTCTCAGTCTCTCACACACACACACACACACACACACACACACACACACACACCTCATCACTCCCATTAGTCCTCCTTATTGAGCTGCCACCCCCCCGTAGCTCAGGGTGGGCCGAGCTGCCAGGACACAAACAAACTGCTGTTAGCTAGCTAGCGCTAACAGAGAGACACACTGTATGTATGTATGCACACACACACACACACACACACACACACACACACACACACACACACCATAGTTACACACATTCACCCCTGGCAGCACAACCACAGTGTTCTGCTGCTGTGGGGCAGGTGCCTTGCTCAAGGGCAGCTGCTGCTCAGACTCTTTCCCCAGTTTAACACTATTTACTACACACTAGATAGACAGTACTTCCTATGGGGGAGGGAAACACCTTCATAGTGAAATAGGATCAAATACTGTTCAGTATTTACCATTTCCATGAAGTGTATGAGCTGCTTTACACTACGCAGTCTCTGGACCTGACCTGGGATCAGTGTGTGTGACTACAGGGTTTGTTGTTGCCTCCTCAGGTACCAGATGGTGGGGGGGGGGGGTCGGGTGGGGGGGGGGGGTCGCCACACAGGGCGTCACAGTGAGTACCAATCACAGCAAAGTACTTCAATGTCAATTTAGCGTGGCTTTTCTGACTCCACCCATCTGGCACTCGGAGCGAAGGAAAACAAACACCAGGAATCAGCTGACATGTGACCCAGGTCTGGTGTGGTCCAGAGCACACTGAAGCATCATCATCATCATCATCATCATCATCCTCCTCCTCTAGAGGAACACATGAACACCACTTCATACCTTCTCCTGTGAGCGTGCGGTCGCTGAGTGTTCAAGGTCCACGGTGCGTTCAAGGCCACAAAAAAAAAAAGTTGACAGGATACAAGAGTTAGTTCATTCCCACCCCGCGGCTTTTCAAAGTAAGATCGACACAAATGCTCTCGTGAAATAATTCAGGAATAAAACAGGATAACTGAAGCGGTCTGTACGGATTAGTTCTGGAGGAGGAACCTTCACTCAAATCTGCTTTTAGACGGATTAACACACAAAGTCGGGCTGTAAAACAGACGGCGTTAAAACCAAATATCAGGAAATACCTGCTAAAAATGAATAAACTGTCTTTAGTTGAGGATCAGTGGTCACTGGATAATACAGGGCTGTGAAAAGTCAAAATGCCAAACCTCCGTGACAGTGAACACACCATAGTTCAGAACAGGGATCAGACAGTGGGATGAATGAAATCGTCTTTTTCTACCTTTTTTTTGTTGAACTCCGTTTTGTCATTTCTGGGAGTTTTCATGCCTTAATGGGACTTCAGAATAAGAGCGTCTTTACAAAAATCCACCAGAAAAAAGAACTTTGCTGGCCAAATGGTTTGGTTTTAATGTGCTTTTCAAACACTGACTGACAGATTTCAGGTTTCAGAAACATTTTACTGAACATCTCAAATCCAGAGCGACGTACAATGAGTGCAACGGCGGCGTAACCGTAACCTTCTTGATCACCAACATCACAAACCCACCAATAGTACGGAGTTCAAGGGTCAAAGCGATATTTCCCTGACGACAAACCATTCCTGTAACCCTGAGAACGAAACCCTGGAAACCCTTGATTTCCTTAAAACCGCACAACTGCCGAGTCAAACGGCGATGAAACGGGCGATGGCGAGGCAGAGCGGCGGTTTGTGAACGCGCGGCTGTCATCACCGCTTCCTGAGGAAACCAGGCGGAGGGGAGGGGGAGGTCAGGGCAGCCCTCCCCGACCTCGCTGCACTGTGAGTGGGCTACAGCGCCACCAGAGCTCCCCTCGTGGGACGGATCGTATGCCGCTCTCTCTCTCTCACTCACACACACACACACACACACACACACACACACACAAACACACACACACGACCAGTTTCTATCCCTTCCTGGTTTGTTCATGTTGTTTCTCAGGTCAGAAAAGCTGAAAACTAGAATCTAACGCAACGAATGAGTGAAACAAGTTGGGAAATCCATTCTGGTCTCTTCCTATAAGTTGACACATTTGGCAAATTACCCACAATCCTCCCCCCAAATTGATGCGATTCCCTGAATTCCTCAGTCTGGAATACACCTTTCCAAATCCCATCATATTTCATATTTATGTTATGAACAGTCGTTTATATGGTGTAATAAATAGTCGTTCAAGTGGTTAGAGAGACTGTCCTGTACCCAGAAGGTCGCAGGTTCAGTCACAGCCAGTGTGTCCATCAAGGCCTGTGTAATAATAACTTCACCCACGGCACTGAGCAAGAAGAAGAAGGACGAGAGAAAAACCAGTCTACGTGTTCTGCCAACGTATCCTTGAGCAAGACACGTCACCTCGCTCGCTCCCAGGAGGAAGAGTGGAAATGAGTAAAAACCTCAAACGTCACACACACACTGTCACACACACACACACACACACACACACACACTTGACAAAGCGAGAATAATTCACTCTTGATTCAATGATTGGCAGACGGCGGCGTGCCGACAGTGACCGATGCACGGCGGCCGGAGAAATCACCGATCAATACTGACCTGCTTAACGCATTCCAACCACGCCGTCGATAACACACCGCTCTCACGATCTCGGCCAATCACAGCACGGCGCCAAGGTCACTCTGATGTCCCCCGTCTGATTTTAAAATAAACCCCCGTAAGAAGTTCTTAAGTAACGGCGGCGAGGAGGCGGGCCTCCGGCTGATTGGTTAAATTGATTGGCCGGTGAGCGAGCCGGAGGGGTGCTGCGGCATAAATCAAGTGTTAAAAGGACGTTCACGGGGACGCCGGAGCTTATTGATTAGTCATTATTTGTGCTAACAGGCCCACGGGAGAGGGGGAGAGGGGGAGGGGGGGGAGAGAGGGGAGAGATGGGGACGTGCTGGCCATCCATTATCAGAGGGGAAAAACAGGCAGGATCAATAGATCAATAAGGTCTGGACAGGTCGGCTGGTCACTACACCACTCTGTTTCTCTGGCTCAGAGAAGGATTACTAGTACTACCTACTAGTACTACTAATACTAACTACTAGATCTACTACTAGTACTACTACTACTATACTACAGACTTTACATTTAAGACAGACAGACACCAAGATGCCCTTCCTCCTCTACATGAAGGCCCCATGATGACAGAGTCATCTGGTATTGATGAGGACCACAGGGCTGGTCAGGGTGGGTTAGGGTGATTGGACAAAAGCATTTCCATCACTATTGATCACATCATGTCATAAAGTAAAGCAGCTTCTTCTGCTTCAAAGGAGAGAATGAGGAGCTTTTATTTTGTAGTTTTCCATTCAGGTTTTCTAACTTGCCATTTCCTAATTTGCTAAAAAAATGATGATGAGTTGAGAAAGCAGAGAATGGAAAACTGCATGGATACAAAAGGAGAGAAAACACCAAACCCCCCACCCCCCCCCCGCCGACCCCGACCGCCTACCAACAGCGCTGTCAACACTTCATAGCTGCTCCCGACTCCTCCGCTAAACTATCACTCTCTTCCTCCCTTAGAGCCTCGGGAGAGTGTTTGGAATGAAAACCAAGACACACACACACACACACACACACACACACACTTCATCTCCTTCACCCCCCCACATCCTCCCCCTCTTCCTCCCCTTCCTCCCCCTCTTCCTCCCCTTCTTCCCCGGAGGGCGGCTCGTTGGCAATTTTGACATCGGTGGTGGGTTGGGCCCGCCGGCCGCCGCTCACAGGCGTCTGGTTCTTGTCAAAACTCCAGAAGTGGACGGGATGTGAAATAAGAGTATGAGGAGGAGGGGTGGGGTCAGGGGGGGGGGGGGGGGCGGCCATCTTGAAAATATCAGGTAATGAGGACTAATTGAGATCCCTTTAATCTAGAGCGGTCCTGTGTGAGTGCTGGGAGGAGATTTAAGGACCCAATTATCCATCAAAGAGACGCCTGTCATCGCTCCGCCGCCGTCCAACAACACAGCAGAACCGACCTACTGCTATTACTGTTGGTATGAGGGAAGGAACCGGGATTAAAGGGGAAGTCCACTCAGAAGAAAACCTCCATCTGGAACACACTGCACACTGAGCAGGAAAGTCCCTCCTGTGATGTGAAGGTCACAATAAAATCAATGAATCAATAAATAAGTGAAAGTTTTATGTCCAGTCATTGTAAGTGCCACCTCACTCTGTCTTGAGTGGTCGTATTGAATCTAACACCACCGAGTTGCCCTTGAGCAAGACACTGAACGCGACAGCCTCATTTTGATAACAGCATCAGCTACAACAGATATAGAAGATATAGAAGGTTTATTACATTACAGTCATTTAACAGGCTTTTATCCACAGCGACTCAACACATAGACAGGTAGAGAACTACTAGTACCAGAAACCATAAGCCTCTCCTCCAGAACCAGCGCTGAAGTACAATAAGATTTATATAAACATACACTTTTTCCTTTTTTTGTGAATAGTTAAAACAAATAGGAAAGGCATTTTAGAGCCTCTCAAGGTACCAAGGCACTTAATAGAAGAGAGAAGAACTAGATGAGGTGAAAAACAAAGAGGAATAAAAACCAACTAGTCTAACAAGTAGGAAGACAATACAACAAACAAGTTTTCTCCCCCTTGTTGATCCACAGTAGAGAGAGAGAGGACAGAGGTCACAGGTCACAAGGTACCAGGATGTCAGCTTCATGCTAGGTGTCTTGATGCTTTCTGCCCCCCCCCCCCCCTCATACTGTATCCATGCCTTGTTGTGAAGCCCCAGCAGGAACTCGGTGACATAAACACGCCTCTCGTGTCCTCAGACTATTAATACACCGCCTCACAATGGCAGATTAGCGTTAGCAAGCGAGGGCCAAAAGGACTGATGAGCTTTTTGTTCTGACGGTGACTGCTCCGGCAAATCTCCCCCCCGGCAGCTGTCGGGTCTCATTCACGGCGCCCGCTAAGTCGTTTCAACGCCGCCACAAAAGGGAACGATAGATTGTAGATACGGAGCCATTGAAATGCAGAGCGTTGAAATAAAAAGCTCCAAATAGGCAGATACGAGGTTCTGCTGAGGAGCGTTAGCGTTAGCGCTAGTCGGCGTAATGACTTTCTTTCTCTCAGCTCAATCATCTCCTTTAATGGAAGAGAGAAAACAACTTTAGGAGAGAACTTGCCTCTTTCTGGGTGTGTGTGAATGGGGGGGGGGGGGTAATTACATTGAAGTCGTTGAGGGGGGAGGAGGGGAGGAGGGGGAGGGCTTAATCCCAAATGCAGTTCCACTCATTACAGGAGGGAGGAGGGAGGCAAACTGGGGCCCAATTTAATTCAGCACAGAGGAAAATGATTTATCTCGTCTGCAACCTGTTGTCTCGTCTCCCCGACAAGTTAAAACCGCCGTTTCCCGATTGGCCCTGAATCCATCGCGTGTGAAATGCACTAAAATGCTGCTGAGCTAACCGGTGAGAGCTGCCGTTAAAACGGGGGGTAGAGAAGAACGAGCTTCACCGTTCATCACCAGGACGGCCTTCACCAGACCGGAGGAGACATGGAGGAGACATGGAGGAGACATGGAGGAGCTCTGGAGGAGACATGGAGGAGACATGGAGGAGACATGGAGGAGCTGTGGAGGAGACATGGAGGAGCTCTGGAGGAGACATGGAGGAGACATGGAGGAGACATGGAGGAGACATGGAGGAGCTCTGGAGGAGACATGGAGGAGACATGGAGGAGCTGTGGAGGAGACATGGAGGAGACATGGAGGAGACATGGAGGAGCTCTGGAGGAGACATGGAGGAGACATGGAGGAGACATGGAGGAGACATGGAGGAGCTCTGGAGGAGACATGGAGGAGACATGGAGGAGCTCTGGAGGAGACATGGAGGAGCTCTGGAGGAGACATGGAGGAGACATGGAGGAGACATGGAGGAGCTCTGGAGGAGACATGGAGGAGACATGGAGGAGGATGCTTGGTTGAACCGTTCTAGAAGTGTTCACACCTCAGATGGATCGATCCGATTCTCAAGAGTGCAACTGCATCTTTCTTTCTTTCTTCCTCACAACATCCCTCAACGGTTGAACTGGTAAAAGGGATACAACCAAAGTTAGTAAGTATTTTCTTTCTCTCTCCCATCCTCAACTTATTATCCTGCCAGTCTGTTTTCTCTTTTCCACCCTCACCCTCTCCTCCTCCTCCTCCTCCTCCTCCTCCTCCCTCCACTAAATGAAACCAGTCTGAGATGCTGGCGGTGGCTAAGTGCTGCTGACAGCTTTAAGGGGTCTCCCTCTACCCCCCCCCCCCCCAAAGTGGGAACCCGAGGCTATGGCGCTGTGGGGAGCATGCTGGGCCGAAGACGAGCCTGGGAGGGCTGAACTCCATTACTTGGAACGCTGACTCACATTTACCCATCCACTGGATCTGATGTTGGCCAGCTCCCATCACCATCACTCATCTAAAGACTCATCTTACAATCTAAAGAAAACCCTCAACGTGTTCCAGACATCGTCGACACTGTTGAGGAACCAGGAAACCAACCTAGCTGCACTCAGAGCTCAGAGCCTGTAGCCGATGCTCTCATCCAGAGGATTTCACCCCCCATCAAGGACCAGCTCATCCCCTCTCACATCATGTACACAAACCAAACCCCGGCGGTGGAGTCGGGGGATCTGGAGAGAACGATGCGTCGGAGGCGTGACGCTTCTGCACAATTCATGCTTTCAAATTGTTTTGGCCGTTTGGCGTCAGAAGCAATCTTCAAAGCGTAAAGCTCACATCCCCCCCGAGGCCGACCACCCGCTTCACTTGGCGGTTTGTTCCCAGCGAGCGGCGGAGCATCGCCGTTGGACCGCTGCTGTCCGATTCCATCGCCGGTACCGAGCGGTGCATGAGAGGAGACGCCTCGAGGCCGGCGTCACATCCTCCCATCCAGAACCCCATCAGGAGACATGGAGCGCTAACGGCTACGAACCGTCATCATACAACAGAGGATCCCTAACCACCAATGCTATGTTTAACACACACACACACACACACTGACGGCTACATCACCGACGCCCCCTGCTGTGCGCCGTAAGAGCAGCGCTTTTCATACGATGCACTTTGCTATCGCTAATGATTAACCAGAGCCCCGGACGGCATGGACCATCCTCGCGGCACTTCAAAGACGAGAGAGAGAAGAAGATTCAATTGCTTTAATAGGCCCCGGGCCGAACCGCGGCGGGAACACACACACACACACACACACACACACACACACACACACACTTCAAACCATCAATAAATGTCACGGGTCATTTAGAGACGAGGGCCTGACGAGGTTTCATCTGCTGAGAGAACATCTCTGGTTGTAAGAGGCATAGAGGAGACTGGAAAGAGTGTGTGTTCTGTCGTAATGAGCTGCAACATAAGAACACACACACACTCACTCACACTCACTCACACTCACTCACACTCACACACACACACACACACACACACACACACTCACACAGCACAATCACCGCTAATCAAAAAGCAGCCAGGCTTGTTTCTCCGAGGGGAAGACCATCATAAATATCTCCATTTCAAAGAGGAGTTTGTGCTCCGGGTGATGTGATGAAAGTTTCCTCCCCTGCCCTGCAGTGTGTGTGTGTGTGTGTGTGTGTGTGTGTGTGTGTGTGTGTGTGTGTGTGTGTGTGTGTATGTATGTGTGTGTGTGTGTGTGTGTGTGTGTGTGTGTGTGTGTGTGTGTGTGTGTGTTCTCTGATCTAATAATCAGAGACTCCAGAAGTGACGAGTCTCATAAGATAGGTGAAGGACTTGGGAGTCTTGCGTCGTCCGCGGCGTAAATAACGGGCTTCAAACCGCCGGCTGCCACCTGACAGACCTGCCTGGAATGAAGCTTGTGCCTCTCCCCTCCCTCCCTCCCTCCCTCCCCCTTCTCACCCAACCCCTCCCCTGCTGCTGTCGCTCCTGGTATCTCAGATCTCGGTTGAAAAACAGAAAGAGAGAGAAAAGAAAGACGGCGAGGAGGAGGGCAGGGAGGAGAAGCTCATAAATACATTGATGCCGAGCGGCGGAGGCTGTTGAGGCGTCGGCGGGCAGGAAGAGGAAGGGAGGGGGGGGGAGGAACGACGGGAGCGTGGAAATTTAAGGAGGATGTTGCAACACGGTGCAACTCCCAGCAAACTCCTCCGTCGACGAACAGGCCCGGGTTTTTTCTCCTGAAGCACCGCCTCACCTCGCCCTCCGCGGTCCTCCGGGTCAGAAGAAGAAGGGAGCTGTTCCGAAGAAGGAAGTACGAAAAGGAGAATGTGAAATTCACCCGCCAGCTACCAGGAAGTCGATCCCGGCCGCGGGGCTCCGAGGGTTTAACACGAACAGGACCACGCTAATGGAAACCAGCAGGCTCGGCTCGCTGTGATTCAAACCTGCTAACCTGGACATTCCACAAGACACACACACACACACACACACACACACACACACACACACACCTGCCCTAGTTCCACCTGACTTATCACCTTCAGACACTTCTCTATCCATCCTTCTTCCCCCCTATTATAAGTACCAGACCTCTCCAGAGTGTGTGTGTGTGTGTGTGTGTGTGTGTGTGTGTGTGCCTCAGCCCCAAAGTCTTCAATCAAAAAGCTTATTAGATTGTTTATAATCCACTTTCCTTCGTCAAATATTTCCCAGTGTGGCCTAGTTTAGGATGAGCTAGCGCTGACGACGTCCCTGAGGGGGATTTCATGGTGGACGCTGATAAACACACACACACACACACACACACACACAGTCAGACAGCAGAGTGATGTAGAGTCCCATCCCTGACACCAAATGTGGGTCAACAGCCTTCCAGGGTCAGCAGCTCTTAGTCCACTGCTGCTGCTGCACTCAAGAGTCCCCCAGTTTGACCCCCGAACCCCGACCCCCCCCTCTGACTGTGGAGACTGTGGTTGTACTGGGCAGCTCCTAGGTGTGAATGTCTGTAACTATGGATGTGAAGCACTCACTCAACTTTCCCATGATAAAAACTTGTTTTCCAGCTGATTTCAGGCTCATGTTCAGGAAAATACTTCATTAGAAAGTATCGAGGTACTCAACCTCTCAACAGCAGCTCTACCGGCTCCACATGGCATCTTCAAGACGTGGAGCCAGAGGTTGTACGTGAGCAACACTCCTTCCCCCTGTGGCCACGCCCCCAGGGTCTGCAGGGGGTTAAAGGTGTTGTGTTTTTGCTGAGTCAGGTAGATTCCTATGCTGCTACTTCTATAGGTTGAAACCACACAGAAAAACAGCTTAATGCCAATAAATAGTTTTTCTTCAGGCTAGTTTTTGTTCATGACTGTGGTGGGTTCTGGTTGTAGGTCTGTAGTTGTACTTCCTGTGTGAGGGTCTTCAGATGGACAGTCAGTCTGGCTCCAGGAGAGAATGACATCATTTAGCTATCAGACGTCAATACTGGGGAGGAGATGGTCCTCAAACTGACACACACACACACACACACACACACACACACACACACACTACAACGAGACAAGCACAAACACACTATCTAACAATTCATGCCATTTCCCATCGTTTGGAAGCTGCTGACCTGTACCTCTCTTTCGTGTGTGTGTGTGTAAATGTGTGTGTGTGTGTGTGTGTGTGTGTGTGTGTGTGTGTGTGTGTCAGTTTGAGGACCATCTCCTCCCCAGTATTGACGTCTGATAGCTAAATGATGTCATTCTCTCCTGGAGCCAGACTGACTGTCCATCTGAAGACCCTCACACAGGAAATACAACTAGTCATACTGGTTAGTCAGGTATCATGTCAGGTATCATGCTGGTTAGTCAGGTATCGGGCTGGTTAGTCAGGTATCGGGCTGGTTAGTCAGGTATCATGTCAGGTATCATGCTGGTTAGTCAGGTATCATGTCAGGTATCATGCTGGTTAGTCAGGTATCATGTCAGGTATCATGCTGGTTAGTCAGGTATCATGTCAGGTATCATGCTGGTTAGTCAGGTATCATGCTGGTTAGTCAGGTATCATACTGGTTAGTCAGGTATCGGGCTGGTTAGTCAGGTATCATACTGGTTAGTCAGGTATCGGGCTGGTTAATCAGGTATCTGGCTGGTTAGTCAGGTATCGGGCTGGTTAGTCAGGTATCATACTGGTTAGTCAGGTATCTGGCTGGTTAGTCAGGTATCGGGCTGGTTAGTCAGGTATCATACTGGTTAGTCAGGTACCATACTGGTTAGTCAGGTATCTGGCTGGTTAGTCAGGTATCGGGCTGGTTAGTCAGGTATCATACTGGTTAGTCAGGTACCATACTGGTTAGTCAGGTATCGGGCTGCTGTGGCCGTGAAGCACCGTGCATTTGTTGACTGTATATTCCATTATGATGACAATGATGGATTCTTACTTTACTGCTGCTAGAATAAAAACAAAGTCAGTTTCTCGGTGATAAAAGGGAAGGCTGGAGGATCTTCAGGTTTACCGATCACATCACAGATCAATCTGCTGATCATTAATCATGCCACGCCCCCCTCCCCTCCCTCTGAGGACATTCAAAACGTTTTCACTTCACGAGACAGAAACTCTGGCATGAATCATTTCTGAATGAGCTCCTGATTCTTCCCGTCCACAAACAACAGGCTTGATTTCAGGTCGGTTGCCATGGAGCTTTGAATGGATGTAACAGATCTGAATGGTTTCACATGTTAGACTCTTATCAAGAACGGGAGAATAAGCTTAAAGTCCTAGAGGTGGAAGGGTCAGAGGTCACAGCAGCTCAGTCAAGAAAGGGAGGTTTTTCCTTTTTTAACATTACAATTAATCAATTTCACTGCGATCATTATTTTGACAATAATATAATCCAGATTACTGCAGTGAACTAGACCCAGATTAGGTCAGGACTCAGGAAGTGGTCCTATCTAATGCCGTCCCAGTGGGTTGAGTGTCAGGGGTACCAGATGTAACCCTCATTTCAACATGTAAACATCACGAGGCACTTAAAGGGGAATTCCACCAAACTGGAATTATTCTCCAAATGTCGACGTTTCCCTCCAGTCAAGATGGAGGAAACAACATTAAACAACATCATCCAACTGCATCAGCTGAGTTGGTAAAGTATTAAATGGACAGTCACATTCTGTACCAATATTAAATATGTGATGAGGTGGAGGAGAGTCAATGACCATGAGGTTTTATTCCTCCTCTCTGTACCTTGAAGGCTCCCGTCGTTAAATCCATAAAACCAGCTGAGTGTATTCTGGTGAAACCGCAGGAACACGTCCACCAGAACAACACAAGTCAGCGTTGGTGGAATTTCCCCATGTTCAGTTGTTTGTTGTATCAATAGAAAACTAATCCCACCGACGACGGGATTAACAGACTGGAGCGTCGTGACAAGAGGACGAGTCACATCCTGAATACGCCACCAAGTCATTTACACTCAACGAAGACATGCTCTTAACGAACACCATCACATGAACAAATACCAAGACTGACTGGTTGGGTGATTGAATCAAATCAAAGATCTTGATAAAATTTCATATAACAGTTTTTTTCACACTTTTTATATATTTCCAAATACGTTTTTTTTCCACAACTACAGAAAATCTAATAATTCCTGTTTTTGTTTTTTTTCATCCTTCATACTTGCTGTGAAATTCCTAAGCTTTTCCAGACCTGGAATTTGTATTTTCCATACCGTTCCAGTCCTGCATGTGAACCCTGTTCCTTGGGGATTTGGAAAACATTCAAAACAGTGATTCCATTTTTTTCTGTGCTGCCAAATGAGAAATCCACCATGTGAAAAAAGCAGTGACTGAGTATTACATCACATGGTACTTCTTAAAGGGTAATAGAGAACACTTTCACTAACCGAGTCATAAATACTTTAGAGGTGCTGAATGATGAACATCAGGTAATGACTTCAGTGGGAATAAAGCCTTCAGTTTCACAACTCCATATTTCAAACCGCTGCACTCGATCCAACCATGAGCGCCCCGGCGACCCCGACCAGCCGTCCTCCCGTTCGCTCCCACGTACATGAAGGATTTCCCCGGGGCTGAACACATCTCCGCTCTGTAGCTGTTGGCCTCGAGCCAGGGATTAGACCGGCCTGTCTCTCCTCATACAGATTATAGCTGATAGAGCCTCGCTTTCATATAACCTATCTCACGCTCCACTCCTACGTTATCGTCTTGATTAACGGTGTCGGCCATTTCACACTGTTTTGGACGGATCTCTTACTAGCTGAGTGGTGGTGACAGAATCCACCTTGTTCTGTCCTCCTGCTAGCGGGCGGCTAACCCAACACCCGCGAGGAGGTGCTAGGGAGTTGTGTGTACGCCAAAACCGTGAGAAGATAGTGTATGCACGTCCAAAAACCAGCAGGCCAGGTGCTTGGTGTCGCAGCATGAACCGATAAAAACAGGGAAATACTCTCAGACTGTCACAGCTGCTATGAAAACACACCCAGGGAACGTTTCCACCTCTGCTGGTCTTCATCAGGCCAGTGTACCTTCACCAAACTGTTTTAGTTGCCCAACCTTTACCAATGTTTTAGCTTCAACTCTCTTATTTGTTACCCCGTTACTAATGGCTCTCAACACGACGACATTACGGCATCATCTCTGCTGCCAGCGTCACAGAGGAAGACGTTGAGGCTGCTGTGTGTGTGGTGGATCAGATCCTGGACGTCCCTCAACATCCTGGTGTTAAGAGTAGCGGTGCGTAATAAAGATGCTTTCCACTGTACGGAGATTATGGTGGTAGCTGCTGTTCCCATCATCATCATCATCATCATCAGACAGAGAAGCAGATATGTTCCCCAAGCGGTAGTAAGGCAGCGAGCAGCAGGAACCTTCAGTCTACATCTTGTCGGTGGGGTTGCAAGTTCAGTTCAGATTTGGCAGAGCAGCCGCTAAAACCACAGCAGCAGAGTCGGAGAGCGTCTCTGACCACTCAGATCGCTGTATCAGTAAAGAATCAACATCATGTACTAATCCGGTATGTGAACCAGGGGGGCGGAGCCTGGTGAAAACATGGTGAGCAGATTGAGAACCGCTGTGAGGCTCAGACATGATGCCTGTTGGTAAGTGGCTTACGGGGGATGACATGAATGAGAACGACCTTTTTTCCAGACATAAAACATAAAATAGTGCCATCTTCTGTCATTGGTCCATTAAGGAACTTTGATAACTATATCTAAGTTAATAGTCGATGATACGTCAGATCTATTGATCGTCCTGCTGTGTTGAAGTTGAAGCAGTTTTGGTTCGATACAGTTTCAACATCTCGTTGTGTTTTGAATTGTCTGCACTTGTAATTCTACATGTGTGGTGTGTGTGTCCCTACATCATCAGTGTGTAGGTGTGTGAGTGTGTGTGGGAAAACAAAGCATATTTTTGTGTATGCTCTTGGACTTGTTTATGCACGTCTATCTGTGTGTGTGTGTGTGTGTGTGTGTGTGTGTGTGTGTGTGTGTGTGTGTGTGTGTGTGTGTGTAGGGGCCAATTGGGGCTCCTGTCAGGACTCTCAGAGCCCCTGAATAGAAGTAAGCAGAATGCAGGATTAGCTGTGTGTGTTTACTCAACACTGAAAAGAACAGGGGGGGGGGGGGGGGGGATTAATTGGTCTTTGGTAGAGCAACACTGCAGATCCAAGCAGTTCTGCTCCCAGCACCATAAACACCACGCCACAGGCCCCGCCCCCTCAGACCTTCACATGAGCTTCGTATTCACAGTGTGCAGCTGATGTACAACTACTTCCCTTTTCTCCTTTGACTTCTCTTTCTCCCTCTTTTATACGTGCACACACACACACACACACACACACACACACACACACAGCAAACACACATGTGCACATAAACACACCCCAATAAACGGCGTGTACACACACACACACACAAGGTCGCAAATGCACCTGAACATAGCAACAAACCACAAAGAAAATGAACACACAGCAATAAACAACTCAAGTCAAATGTGTATGCGCACACACACACATGCACACACACACACACACACACACACACACACAGTGCCTTATCAGCCTCTGAAAACCTGCGAGGCGACGTCTGTCTGTCTGTCTGTCTCTGTTCTGTGTTTGTGATGCAGCGTGGCGGTGTGCTCTCCTCTGAGGCCCTTATTCCCCCGGCGGAGATGAAATGTAATGGAGCCGATTCAATTTGAGCACCGCCTCCTCGGAAAACAGGGTGGTGGGGGGCGGGGGCGGCGGGGGGATCAAATCACACCAAACCCCTCCGAGCCTTCCCAGCATTCACTCCTGCCTCGTAGTTGGGAGAGGAATAAAACAATGGAGGCTAATTCACTCGGCTCTCGGCACACTTCCACTTCCACAGACGCAGCGGGGGGGATACGATGTGCCCCAACACCCTCGCTGCTTCTCAACGCGTCTTCAGTGATTCAGCGCTTTCATTTGCAGAAAACGCCAAAGGGGACGTGGATGGATTTACAGTTTGGAGGGTCTTTAGAAACTGTGACAACTGTTACCAGATGTACATCGCGGGGCCCCGATGTAACGGTGGGAAAACATTGCAGAGATAAAAATCCGAAGCTTTAGACAATATTATGCTTGGCAGGCTGAGGAGGGAGCAGGAAGGACCACCGGCGTCACCCGGGATGCTGGTGGCTGAGGGCCAAAACAGACGACTTACCAAGGAACATTCCCAACCTTCTACTTCACCTACGCCATAAACCGCCGGGGGCCACCAAAAACTAAAAAAACGGCAATTCACACCAAATCAATTAGCCCACAAAGTCAACATACACATGGACGAATGCGTGGTCTGATCCATGCACCGAATGTTACAGTGCAGCCTCCAGAGAGGAACCCCATGTGGTTTCAACCTGGTAGCAGACGGTCCTCACGGTCAAGCTCCTCACGGCTGGGGAAATGGCCGAGCGTTCCCCAAGGCTTTCTGAAGATCCTGCCAGCCTCTCTCTCTCTTTTTAAAGCTCTACAGTTAAATTGACATTTCTGACGGCGGTAGTTTGAAGAATGGAAAAAAAAAGCAATTAGAAAATGAATTCCAACTGGATATTTATGCAGCTGCACGTTTTTTGGTCAGCCCTTCAACTGCAGCAGCGCTAAGAAAGGACTGTACGCTTTATGGCCCCAGGAGGAATCGAGGGAGGGCAGGGGGATTCTGGGTTTCTCGTTTGGAGGTCGAGGAACGTCTGGTCCTGCTGTCCAACGGGTACAGCAAGGCACTGACACTACTACCCCCACTGGGGCCGCCCCATGCTAAAATGGTCCTACCACATGGTGTATGGACAGTAGTAATACTAGTAGTATGGGCAGTAGTAATGGTAGTAGTGGTAGTGCTGACAGTGGTAGCAATAAAAGTAATTTAATTTTGTTTTTTTGTCTGATAATTTATGATTCCCTGAGGGGGAAATCCATCAGGGTCAGAGGTCACAGGGCAGCACCCGCTGAAACTAGTAGGGATCCAGTTTCTGGGATAGACACACTTAGGGGATCAAACCTGGGGCCTTCTGGGTACAGCACGGGGGGGGGGGGGTGGTCCTGCCAGCGTGATGCAGGGTTAGACACGCCAGTTAAAAACCTCAAGGATCTCCTCCCATCACAGTGAGAGCCTTCAGCTGCAGTCTGAGTCACGATCATGTGATGATCGCAGACAGAAGCACCGTAAAATGCAAGCCACCGTTTTGATACGTTGATTTAAGGCAGGAAACTGGGCGCACCGTATATTAGAGACGCTTTGAAATCAATCGGCGTCGCTCCGACAAACCAAAACAACAACGAGACTGAACGAGTCCAATGCAACGCTCAGCAACATCCAGAGCATCAAGGTCCCGTTTGAGACTGTTTAGGTTTCAGCTACCACGTTGTGCATACTACTCTGAAAAGAAGTAGTGTTGGTTTAGAAAAAAACTAACATTTTCCTTTCCCTCTCAGTGTCTATGGATATGTTATTGCTTTGATCCAATCTCCACGCTACATAAGCTCTCATATCACTTCAAGCTGCCATTCGAATCTCCCAATAACAAACAGTAACCGCGGCTGCTCCCGCGCCTGGCACAGCAGGGGCTCCTTCACTTCCTGTTCTGTTCTGGGGGGCAGACAGGAAACAGGAAACGCACTTCCTGGTTCTCTGAGCAGGTATATTTTTCTTAGGGATGGGGATCTGGGAGCGAAACCTAATATCTTTAAGGGGGTTTACGTCTCTGGCTCCTACTCCGTTACCATCACAGCCTCCCGAACAGAGCAAATGTTTTAGGTTGGGGTGGAGGAATGTCAGGAATGAGGACAGGGTATAGAAACAGCCATACTATCAGCTATAATCACATCGTTCCTCCTTGAAGCAGGAATGAACTTTAGCAGGTCATGTGCTCCACAAGCCCATCCAGACGTTAGACCTTTAGAAGCGATTCTGTGGGAGGGATTTCGTAACGGAGCCCGAATTCAGTGACAGGAGCGATATTGTTTCAGCTTAATCTCTCCGTGACATAACAGAATGAAATACAATACAGTGTATTTCTCTGAAAGCCACTGGAACAGCTAGCCAAAGCCTGGGGCGCAATGATTTTTCATCTAACTAATAAAGCGGTAAGGTCATGGTTATCCGTTTGCTTGGTGTTGTTTTTCTGGGTTTTGGGGGGGTGGGGGGGGCAGCTTTCTCACAAAACTCATTCACCTCTAAGAGGGATATAATCCCTGTGAGGAGCAGACTGAAGGGGGGGAAGCACAGTTACATTGGATGAAACTTTACAATATGAGCAGAGACGTGAGTGAATTCCCTCACCACATTAAACGAAGGACTCTTTGATATCAGCTATGCTAGGCTACCCTTTGCTCCCGTGCATCTGCTCCCTTCACACAGCCCCGCTTTGGAGACGAAAAAGAAAGAAGCAACACTCAACAGCAACAGCAGCACGATGAATTATGAATCAATACAAGCTACAGCGCTCATGAAGTATACACGGGCTGCCGGGGCCATCTGGGGACGTCAAGACAAGACCGATCATTCAGCTTTGGGTGGATTCGTCTGGCGGTGTCTCTGCTAACGCTGCAGGCCGTCCTGCCCTGGCTTCCAGCTTCACAGATCCATCTTAGCGCTAGACTCTCTCCATCCATTGATTGAAGGAGGATGGCGCGGGCGATGCAGCGCGGACCTGCAGCGACGACGAGATGCAGGCTCTCAGAACATTCTGGGCCTTTTATTTTGACGGGCTGTCACCGAGGACTTTGGGGTTTGGGTTGTGGTTTCGTAACACTCGGCTCGGCTACGCTGTGTAGGAATACAAAGCGAAGAAGAAACAGAATCTCCACGCCGAGCCCTGGGGATTACTCTGGCGTGATTGACGTCTGCCAATCAGAGATGTGGGTAACAGAGCAGAATGCTTTGTGGAAAGGCAGCGAAAAGGGGAAAATGGTGGGTGAATGCAAGAGAAGAAAATAGAGGAAGAGAGGGAGAAAGGCTGAGGGAGGGTGAGAGAGAAAGGCGGAGGATATACAAAGGTTTCCATTCACTCCTTCCCTCCCCCGAGCAATCCCACCCCCCCCCCCCCATGAACGGTGTATTGTGTCTAGCAGTCGGCAAGCTGTGACATTTACCGTCTGCCTTCTGCTGCTGTGATTGTTTTCTCCTCCAGGTGTGATAGCCGGCTACCGCGCCTGCCGCAGCCTCGCCGCAATAACGCCGTTTCAGAGTTATGAGGGCAGGGAGTCTGAGTCTGGTCCACACTGTCAAATACCATGACTGGGTCTCGCTTTTGACCCGGCAGTGAAAAGGTTGCAGAGCTTTGAATGGCAGCGTGTCACCTGGCCCAGGGTGGAAATAACGTCCACGAAGGGAAGTGACTACAGTGGAGTTCATGGATGTTACCATCATGACTCCACTGACTCTCAATAATGGTGTCAAGAAGGCCATACACATGAATGTAACAATGAAAAATAAAGAGCAAAATCAAGATATCCCTCATTTGTGATCAATGAATCAATGATCAATAAAACAAATCATGCTTTACTGGATCTTCCAGGTTCCACAGATGTTGAACGATGAAATACCGGTAATGATTTCCCCCCCAAAATTGGATCGTTTTGAAATGCACCATTGTGGCTCCCTACCCTTACCTGTCTGCAGAGGGAGGGCGTCCATTGCGGGCCTTGCTGACTTGGGTGTACAAGGAGTCGGAGTGCTGGTGCTGGTGGTGGGGGTGGAGGTGGGGGTAGTCGTCGCGGGGGCTGTGGGGTCGGCTGTGCCCGCTGTCCACGGAGGTATCCAGGGGGGCGATGCCGGCGTACGGGTGCTCCTCCTCGGACGTCCCCGGAGGCGGGCGGCTGACATCCAGGATCTCGGCATAGTCCCGTTCCCTGGCCTGGCGCTCCCTCAACTCCCTGGTCTTGGCCTGGATCCTGGAGGTGAAGATGTTGATGGAAATGTTGATACCCAAAATCAACGTTGTCTGACTGACATGCCTGGGTTAAGTAGCAAAGGGTGGCACTAACACCTCCAGGGCAGTGCTTAATTTGTGCCGGCTCAGCCCGGCAAATGCCAAGAATCCGATTTTGCGCCCCGGCAAATGTCTTATTCAGAATCAGAGCCCCGGGCTCTAAAGTGCGACAACAACGCGTATTTTAAACTGGTATTAAACAACGTTACGTCCAGTGAACATTACAAGAGTAGGTGAGCGGAGAAGTGAGGCCGCGAGCCAATCAGAGCCTAATATGTAAATAGATACACGCATGCGCACACACACACAGACACACACACACACACACACAGACAGACAGACTGGAAGCTTAAAAAAATATTACAACGTCAACGTTTAGTTAGCTACTGATAGCAAGCCGACAAAACAGATTCACGGTTAACGTTAATGCAGCACAAAGCTGGAGGGACAGAAATGCAGGCGTTGTTAGGCGACACAGAGGTAGGAAAAGTTTACCCTTTTTCCTCCGGGGTGGGGGGGGGGGGGGGATTGGTTGGGGGAGGCGAGTTGACCCCCTGGCATCTCTTATTTTACAAATGAAGCACTGCTCCAGGGGTAGGTCCCACCTCGGCGAAAAAGGTATGCAATCTGGCATTGGTGTCATTTGCTGACCCTTTATCCATAGCGACTGACCATGAGGGTAACAGTGTAATAAGCTTGAATTCCTACATTTTCAACATTATAGCAGATTGGCGTACAAACATTTGTCAGAGACAGATATAATCTCTTTTGGTGAGATTAACCTCAATGGTCAGAACCCAACAACTAGAGCTTCCAGACTGAAGCCCAGTGAAAAAAGGGGTAAGAGAGGAGCTAGCTAATATTAAGAAGCGTAGCGCTAGCCTACTAAGGTTAGCTAGTTAACCTAGCTGACCTTCCAAGATCATGATGCCAAGGTCTTGGAGGAATGAAAAAATAAATAATAAATCACTGCCATTTCTATTTGACCAGAGTTCCTTCTTTTCCATTCAAGTTTGCAAGTTTGCCAGTTGTTACTTGCGCTCTGCAAAACTGGGGTTCTTTGGCTCCGCCCACTGAGGTCTAACTCAGACTGCCTTGGAGAACTACAACTCCAATCTACAACACTATAAGCCATCAATAGTGAATGTAAGGACCAAAATCTCAGCAGTCAGATAAAAGATGTGAGAAGTATTCCTGTGTCCCTAGAGGGTCATTTTATCAGATTCAATGTTGAAACCCCAAGTAGCAAATATACCAGTGTGTTTGAGGTTGTCCAGTTTCTGTTTACAGTAAGTGACTTTCCATCCATTTGGCCCTTGGACATCTTCCAGCACATTTGGGATCTCTTTTTTAAATAGGACATATTGCCAGAGCCATTCATTCTGTAACCACATGTCTAGGAAGACCTTGGTGACATTGGCACAGGGAAATATTGACAACTCACACAGTGACATACTGTAGGTACAAGACCTCCCATTCAGCACAGAAACAAGAAATGTCATTCCTTATGAATTCTGGTTCAAACGTCTGTTTGGGATCTGAGGCATCTCCCTTAGTGTTTTCCACTCCGGCAGGTAAAAACCTTTGTGTTGCTGAAGCCTCGTACACACCGCGGAGCCGAGAGCCTTTTAATCTCAGGCGTCACGTTAACAAAACGCTCGACGTGCCACCGCAACATCTGCAAGTGATTGTTTATTGTGCCTTTTTAACTTTCCATTACAGGAGAGAGAGAGGATGAGAGGATGTGGAGTCTATTATTGATGCTTTTTGTCCCCAGTGAAGAATACCATAAACAATGCATAATAGGGCCCTCGCCTGCACAGCGTCTCACACAAGGGAAGCACTTTGTATTCACACGGTGCTGTTAATGTATAGCCAAGCTGCCTCTCGCTCTCTTTCACAGCCTCTGACTTCTCCCTGCCTGACGCTCACACACAGAAACACACATCCTCTCTCTTTAGGCCATTACCCGGTGAATAACTAGCAACACCATTTCTATATCAGGGGGACTACCTATCGCGCAGCCCCGTAATTACTGCCCTGCCAATTATCAGAGCTTTACAACTACCAATTATCACACTGCTCCCTTTTCTCCAGGCCCCTTTTTAACACCGGTGGAAAAGAGAATGGGACAGCCGCCGGTGGTGACGCGGTGGGGGGGCACAACTTCACTGAGCACTCAGCAGGCTCAAATCTGAAAAACGCTGCCTCCAGAAAATGTGCCACGCTGCTCGTAATGAAATAATAAGTCAAAGGGAGAGCGGCTCTCCATTGGTGGGTGGAAATTGCGGATGGAAAAAAAAAAAAAAATTAAGAGTGGAAATACTTTCAGAAAGGAGGCTGGTAAAAGACCCCTGTGAGTGTGAGGCAAAGGTTTTCAGCGAACAGCGTTAACGGACTCCCTACCCAATTCGGACGCCGCTTACTATCTTTTGAATAACATTCATACGTCTTCCAATGTGTCAGGTGACCACTTTGACTCACACACTGGGTTGGTCTGTATTTGTGGACTCAGTAATTATCTACCAGCGCAGAAGGAAGCAGGGCCCTTGAGGGATCTATCTTTAAACCTGGAGGAAAACAGTGTTTTCCATCAGAACGGGGAACAGCTACTGATTGTATACACAAGGCCCCAGAGCTGATAAGATAAGGCCAGACATACCAATCTAGCGCCTGGCTTTCTCCTGTGCAGACCCTTTCCATAACGAGGCGCCGGAGGGGTCAACAGGGCCGTTCTCTAAGTGAGGAAGGATGCCACTTTGTACCTCTACCACACAAACTGGGTTCGGTGTGTGAGAGGAGACACACTCTGGATTCCTAAGAGCTTGCATTGGTTTAAACTGGTGTTACAGGAGGGATGAGGGATGAAATGCTGGAGTACTAGTTTAATATTGCCTGATTTCTAACACTATCACACAGTTTATCATCATCAGCATATAATAAAGTCAAAATAAGGAGGGATGAGGGATGAAATGCTGGAGTACTAGTTTAATATTGCCTGATTTCTAACACTATCACACAGTTTATCATCATCAGCATATAATAAAGTCAAAATAATCCTAAGTAGCTCCTAAGCCTCCATCTAAATCTCCATCACAAGCACTTTCGTTAAGACAGAGTTGAGACTGAAATGCTGCAAGGGAGGAAGACCACACTGAACATTGTCCCAACATATTTCGGTGAGGAAACACTCTTTAGTCTCAACAATTTAACCTTGACGAGAGATGGAAAGAGAGACAGAAGAAGAGGAGGTGGAGGGTAGAAGAAGAGTGACACGTTGAACAAAAAGAGGGAGAGGCAGAAGAAAAGGAGGTATATAGAACGCAGGATGGCAGAAGGAATGGGGTTGATGAGTGACCTTTCTACCACGTCAGGCCAGAACAATGGTCCATTATGTGCCATTGTATCCAGCGTGTAATAATCCTTCCCCTTAGTGGTAATGCTGACACGACTGATAGACCATGGTGAAAGGCAGGAAGTACATGAGGGGTGAGGGGGGGGGATAAGATGGCTGCATAAAGAGCCCTTGGACTGATAACATGCACATCTGGACGTTTTCGAGAAGGAAAGTAATGGTAGTAAAATAGCGAGGCTGTTGCTCGGCGCTGCGAGTTAAAAGGGAATATCAGAGTAAAGACATTTTACTCTAGTAGATTTTTATGCCTTCAGCTCGTCCAGAGAAACACGTTCTTAACACAGGCTACGTTCACACTGCAGCTCGATATCTTCCCCTCACATCTGAAAACAAAAAGCTGCATGGAGTCACAACTGGACCACATGTGGTACAAATTCAGATCCCGTCAAATGCGACCTACATGTGCCTTTTATTTCAGCGTTGCCATGACAATAAGTAAATCTCAATGTCATTCACCTGAGACAACTGCCATTGTCTCACACTCTCTGTGACCGAGCACAGTGTGAGGAGGGCTCTGACGAGGGTGAACACCAGGAAAGCTGCTGGTCCAGATGGCATATCTGGACGAGTACTGAAGACCTGTGCTAATCAGCTAGCTCCAGTGTTCACCACTATATTCAACATCTCCCTGGCTGAGTCTGTGGTCCCCGCCTGCTTCAAGAGATCCACTATTGTCCCTGTGCCCAAGAATGCTTCTCCAGCATGCTTGAATGACTACCGACCGGTGGCCCTCACCTCGGTGGTCATGAAATGCTTCGAGAGGCTGATTAAGGACTACATCTGCGCCTTCCTCCCTTGCTCCATGGACCCGCTGCAGTTTGCTTATCGTCCCAACAGATCCACGGATGATGCTGTCTCCCAGGTACTGCACACCACACTCTCTCATCTGGACAGCCGGAAGGGGGGCTATGTGAGACTGCTGTTCATTGACTATAGTTCAGCTTTCAACACCATAGTCCCCACCAGACTGGCTGGCAAGTTGATTGAGCTGGGACTGAACACCCCCCTGTGTGCCTGGATCCTGGACTTCCTGACCGCCAGGCCCCAGGTGGTCAGGGTGGGTAGACACACCTCCAACCCCCTCACCCTGAACACAGGATCCCCCCAGGGTTGCGTCCTCAGCCCCCTACTGTACTCCCTGTACACACATGACTGTGTGGCCAGGTTCAGCTCCAACACCATCATTAAGTTTGCGGATGACACAGTGGTGGTGGGCCTGATCTCCAACAACGACGAGAAGGCCTACCTGGAGGAAGTTGCTGATCTGTCACTCTGGTGCCGGGACAACAGCCTCCTCCTGAATGTCACCAAAACTAAGGAGCTGATTGTGGACTTTAGGAGGACACAACAACAGAGGACGTACTCACCACTGGGGATTAATGGGACGACTGTGGAGAGGGTGAGCAGGTATAAATACCTGGGAGTCCACATCACCGAAGATCTGACATGGTCCACACACACTGACACTCTGGTGAGAAAGGCGAGGCAGCGCCTTTACCACCTCAGGCAGCTGAGGAAATTCAAAGTCTCCCGGAGGATCCTTCAGTCCTTCTACTCTGGAGCTGTGGAGAGCATCCTGACAGGAAGCATCACTGCCTGGTTTGGCAGCAGCTCCGCTCAGGACAGGAAGGCTCTGCAGAGAGTAGTGCGTTCGGCCGAGCGCACTATTGGAACTACACTCCCCACCCTGCAGGACTTGTACACCAGGAGGTGCAGAACCAGAGCCTGCAGGATCATGAAGGATCCTCACCACCCCAACAACGGACTGTTTCAGCTGCTGCGGTCAGGCAAGCGCCTCCGTAGTCACGCTGCCAAAACAGAGAGACTGAGACGGAGTTTCTTTCCTCAGGCCATCAGGACTGTGAACTCTGACCTCACCAGGGCCCCCACCAAGACACACACACTGCCCCTCTTATGCACACACACACTTAGGTAAAGACTACACATAATTTATAGTATATTACATTCATACAATTTCCCATACTACTATATTTTCATTTCCAAAGTGCTCTTACTGTATATATTGTGTTGTTTTTTTTATATAAGAGCTCTTACTGTAATTACTGTAATACTGTAAATATTGTGGTGTTTTTTTATTGTAAATACTGTGTACTGTTGCCCTTTTGCACATTCCCGTTGAGCATTGCCACTTTTCATTTCACTACACACCCCGTGTGTGTATGTGACAAATAAAGTTCTTGAATCTTGAATCTTGAATCTTGAATCATTATTGTGATACCCACAAGCACTCAGGTTGGTATTTGGGCAGATTCCTCAATTCAGTCAAAACTCAAAAGCACATATGGAAACAAAACATGTTCAAAATGTGTTTAGGAGATAAAAAAACAGATGTGACGTCTTCTGTCATCGTTACTCTGCACACACGTCTTTTTGACATCGCTGCCAGTTCATATTGGTATGGGATATGGGTTACAACCTAGAATAGATGAAGACGAGCATGAAGGCCTGCGGTGTAAATGAACCTCAGTGAGCAGGCAGGAGCTTAGTGTCAAGGATCCTTCAATGGAACAAATCCATGGATTGAACTGGTGACCTTCCGATTATGGGACTGTTTCTCAAACCAGCAACAACCACTGGTGGAGGAAAGGGAGGGCACTGTGGGCTGTGATGACGGCATCAGGAGCTGGTGGACTGATAACAGGGACATCTGGACATTTCCTACAGAGTATGATTCAGCTACAAGCAATGTTTGCCACCTTTAGATGGTGTTGCTGTGTCCTGCAAGTTCAAATCAATCACATGCTCCTTCTGTGGTGCAAATCATTTAAACTAGATGCCCTGACACCAGGCTGACCAAGAGACACACGTAACATGTGAAAGCAAAGGAACAATATTTTCTGCCTTTTTCACACATGAAACGGTGTTAGATCTTACTGAGGAAATCATGTCTATCTCAATAATCTTTGCCTGACCCCCTGATGGGAAAGTAATCCATCAACTCGATACTCGATTGGCCAATGCTTACATTTTAGTACAAAAAGAAGCATTGGTGCACCTCTGCGTACATGAAATCAAAAATATTTACTATCTACATTAGGCCGAAAAGATGGATTAATATAAGTTTAAGTCCATATTTCCACGAGCTTGGCGTTGCCGTTCATCAGATCTACAAAAGACCCAACATTGTCCTGAGCAAACACACGGTGTACCATCTGAACGAGTGCTGGTCTAGCTTGGTTCGTCCTCTGGGAGTTTAGACTTCAACCTGTGAGGAAATCCATCCATCTAGTCGATCAAAGTTGGATTAACCAAACCCTCTGTCAGAGGCCGATCAATAGGCCACGGAGGACCCGGAGCTCCCAGCTGAACCTTGGGAAAGCAGCTCAGGATCATTGTTTAACAGTGAAGCAACCACAAACGTCTACCTTTTCAGTGGGAACCAATAGTCAATACCAGTGCACCGCAGCTGGTGGATAAATACTAATAATATAATCTCATACTTTATTGATCCATGGAGGGCAGCCATCTTTTCCCCTACACAGAGACGTCAGATGTCAGGGTCAGACACCGAACAGCTCCCTGGTGGGTATTCAATGTCTTCACTTCAGCAGGGCGGATACTTGGACGAGAATACTACTACTACTATTACTACTACAAACTATATTTATATAGCATATTTGTAAAGAGAAATTGAGGCTATAGCATCACAAAATGCAGAAGCAGGGTTCAGGGCTTTCTCAAGACCTACATGGCACAAGGGCGAGTTATATGGGATCCTGTGTATCAGTAAATAGTTAACGTGACTGACACACAGAAATGAATTGCCTTTAAAAGCAACAGTCCAAACTTGAATAAAAACCCAACAACAGCAAAACGACCAAATCTGACGTGGCATTTGCAATACCGTTCTGCCAATTTAACATAAAGACTGCACTATCATCATATTATTGGACTAACTGCTCCGCGAGCTCAAGGAAAGATTTACAAACCAAATGTTCCTAACGAGCGACTGCGGGCGTAATGGCATTAACGACTCCTCCCCTACACCGAGAGCACCGGGAGCAGGGGGAGTCATTAGCTGGCGGGGTGGTAATGGCCCTGGCATTTATACACCACAACCCCACATGACGGTGCCCGCCTGACATTTAGAGAGAGAGAGAGAGAGAGAGAGAGAGAGAGAGAGAGAGAGAGAGAGAGAGAGAGTGTCTTGGGGCAGTTTGGTTTTGGGCGATCACCCGATAACAGCGATAGACTCAGAATCGATGATGCATGATGTTCTACTTGAGCATCTATGGAGAGTTTTACTGTTTTCTACCAAGATCAAAGTGCTACACAGATCACAACAGTTCCATTGTTATATCACTTGTTTCTGTCAAGCTTGGTAGAAGAAATTCCTCCTGTCTGATGCATCATGCTAGGCTAGGCTAGGCTAGGCTAGGCTAGGCTAGGCTAGGCTAGGCTAGGCATGCAGTTCTCCAAACCACTCTGTGTCACCACAACTCAGGTACAAAACTCATTTCTTCCATCAACTGCGATCGGACCCAGAATCTTCCCACTTTACTATTTATTAGTAGTTGAACTTGAATGACAGAACAAAAACTGGTTACCTGAGAAGCTTGTAGAACTAACTAACTAACTAACTAACTAACTTTACTGAGGCAGGTGGTGATGTTAATTTATTCTCTTGCAAGGGATTTATTTGTTTCAACCCATGTGCATGAATTCATATAGGCATGAAGCATGGTCACATATATTTAGAGTTATTCTGAGTTTAAAAGCTGAGAGATACAGGAATAGACAAGAAATAGAAGATAAAGTAGGGATGGGTAATTCTGCAACCCTGCTCAAGGCCGTTACAAAACATTGTTTTTAACATTACAGCTGATCGCCTCCCCAAGACTAACTCCATTATTCCCTTTCTTCTGTTCATTCTGTCTCGTTGTGACAGTTTCTTTATCCTCTTTGACATTTGATCTGAGACCGTGACATGTCGGCCCAGAGACAAAGGGCCTTCACCACAACACCAACACCGGGCTGGTAGCAACCGAGATTTAACAGCTTTTGACGGGTGACATAACAGGAACCTTGAAGGGGTCTTGAGGAGGCCTCACCTCTCCTGCTCCATCCTCATCTTCATCGTCTCCTCCTCCGAGGCCTGCGTCTCCTCCAGCCTCCACTTGCTGGAGCCTTTACGCTCCATCTTCTCCCCCGGACGCTCGTCTTTACGGTGTTTCCCGAACCTGGAACACAACCACGAGCCTGAATGAGGATCCATCCATTCACCAAGTACAGTTCTATGTTTCTGGGATATTGTAGTACTAGTAGTAGTGAGGAGTCAGTTTATTATGAGGACATATCTGCAGTTAAAGCAGAGTTCAAGTGATTGATTCTATGAGTGAAAACTCTGATATTGGTGTTTTTTCGGTGTATTATTTGAAACTGGACTGTAAGTGTATGTGGTGCTTTGTTCTGGGTCCATGACCTTGAGGCCCATGAAACCTTGAAGTCCAATTTAAAACCCATCTTAAGGATGAAAACATCAACGAAGGGATCAGACATTTTCTTTCCTGTTGTAATAAATGATTCCAGGACTTCTTTTCTTCATGCGTTTTCTTTCCCTTAACTAAAGCAGTCTCTCTAACCCATCCGGCCACCCGGCTAGCCTTTGGCACAATGAGTCTGATTCATCTACTAATTGAAAATGTGCGCCGGCATGTCTGCAATCAGAAAAACACAAAACAACAGGTATCACCTAGCAGTCAACCAGGCAGACGGACCGGCGGAGAGATGCTCCTCAAACCCTGAAATCCAATTCAGCTGGCATGAGGCCTGGGGGGGTGAGGGGAGGGGGTGAGGGATGAGGGAGGCGTAGACGGGCCCCATCAGAGTAATTATATTCATGGGGAGGGGAGTGACGCTTAACGAAATGGGAGCTATTGCCGAGATATTTCAGGTTGATTGACTCGGTATAAAGCGGCGCCCTGTTGAAGAAATGACTTTGGCACCGCGCTCGCCTCCACAATGAAGCCCCGCGATTATTCACAGGGAAATTGGTCTGCAGAGAATATCTACGACTTCCAAAGAGACACGCCGCGAGAAACTTAATAGGTGTGTGAGAGTGTGTGTGTGTGTGTGTGTGTGTGTGTGCACGTTAATGAAAGAGACAGAGGAGAGCGAACGAGAGAGAAAAATGAAGGAGAGAACGAGAGAAGAAGAACAAGAACTAGAGAAAGTCAATGAATGAAACATTAAGACAGAAAACTAAGCTACAGAGAAGAAAGAGAGAGAGAGAAAACCTGAAGAGGATTGAAGCTGAGAGACAAGAAGTAAAGAGAGAGGAGTGAAGAGAAAATGGTGAGGAAGATGAAAGGAAAGTGAATGAAGTTAAAGATAAATGAGAAGAGATCAAAATGAGGGAACAAGTAAGGATGAAGCAAAAAACAAACAAAAAGTATGTGTGTGTAAAAAAGAGATAATGAGAGAGTAAATGGAAAGTGAATGAAAGAGTGAAAAAGAAAGAGACCTCAAACTAAACAAGACAATTGAAGAAAACCCTGAGCGATACAGAAGAGAGAAACAAGAGAACAAGAGGAAGAGAAAATGAATCAAAAGAGAGAGAAAAGGCAAAAAAAACAACAAGTAATGAAAACTGGAAGACAACCCAGAGGTGTGAGTGTGTAGGTGTGTGAAAGACCGAGCTGCAAGAGAGACACTGAATGGGAGAAAAGGTGAGAAGGAAAAAAAAAAAAAGTGAATGAATGGGAGAGAAAGATTAAAAAAAAGACTGAAAATAAAGAGAAAAGAAAAACCGAAAGGAGTGTGTGAGAAAGAGAAGAGAATATGAGAGAAAGGCGAGAAAAATAAAGATCAAGTGAGACACAAAGACAGAGATAGAAAGTGTGTGTGTGTGTGTGTGTGTGTGTGTGTGTGTGAGAGAGAGAGAGAAAGCGTGATAAAGAGACAACAAGCAACACAACAACAACATCTTCCATGACTTTCCATGACCAAGTTGGCTCGCTTCCATGACCGAAACATTTTTACTCCTTTCTGGTTGGTTGATGATGTTTTTCAGCTCAGTCTGGTTTCCCACCGCAGCGGGGACGCAAACCACCAGCTCATCCAACCGATGAGTCAAACCATTTGTAAACTACATTCTGGACACTGTTGTGACGCAGATTCCCTGATTTTCCCAGTCTGGAATACATCTGACTCAATGACATGATATTCCAGATACTGCAACACAATAAACAACACAAGATAAGAGACGACGTTAGGAAAACCCAGTGGATAAGACTGAGGAAGACCGCGGCGTGGAGACGGGAGACGAAGGTCCATTACCTGATTGATTTAACCGCGGGGCGTCTGAAATGCGACGGAGTGACGGCTCGCCGTTAAACGCTAAGAGCAGAGTGATCTATCACGGCGAGCGGCGGGAGACACTCTCTCTCTCTCTCTCTCCACGCCACTAACTTTTATTAACGGCGCCTTAAAAAACAGCCCGACGATTTATGAGGAGCCGGGGAAACTCGGCAGAGGAGACAGGAGCGTCAACCATGACAGCAGGGCGGTTAACCGTCTTAATGTCGCAGGCCCAGTTAGGCCCGCCGCCGCGCCTCGTGTCCCCGCGGTCGACGCCAGCGGTAAAAGCGACTTGAAGACGACTTGAAAATGTCAAGCACTTCCGCTGATTCGATTCAGGAAGCGGTCCGCCGGCATGTAACGGCTAATCCGTTTAACAGGACCAGAGTGCAGAACGAGTCCACGGCGTTGAGCTTCGCTGACATTTCATCGGTAAATCCTCACATCGGTCGGTAAAACACAAACTGGTGAATTTGGGGATGAAGTCGAGAGCAAACGGCTGTAACATATGAACACAGCAGGATGTAAAATGTCAAGGTTGAGTTAAAAACGTAACGTCTGCTCTAACTGGCATCAAAGTAAAACTCACTACTGAATATTACTGGATTTCTTCTAACGGTTTAGAAGATGAAATCACTTCAATATTGAGAGATGAGATGAGGAGATCAATTCTCATCCCTCCAGCCGGGTGGAGGTGGAGCCAGGCTGTGGGGTTAGATATGAAACATAACAAGCATTACTTCATCTACTAGCTGCAGTTCAGTCACAATGAATTTGTGGTAAAGTACAATGAACAGACAGGAAACTGACTGGTGCCGATTCATCCCCAGCTAACACGGGGATGAGATGTTGAGACTGATTTCTTTTTAAGATTTTGTTTTTAAAGATGTTTTACATGAGAATACTATGTTAAGATTGTTTTCATGTAAACAATATTTTTTTTATTTTCTTTTAAGATTTTTACATTAGGACACCATGTTAAGATTTTTTCATTTAAATATTTTTTTTAGTTTTTCTTTTAAAAAAAAAAAGAAAAAAAAAAAGCTTTTTACATGAGGACACCATGTTAAGATTTTTATTTATTGATTTATTTAGTTTTAGGCATTTAGCTGTGGCTCTGATAGAGTGAGAACAGAATTGAGTTTACCAACATTACAAGTATCCAATAGTGAAGAGGTCAAAGGTCAAAGCTAACAAAACACTCCTACGTGTACTGCTATGATGGAGTTACTGTTATATGATCAGAAACATGAGCAGAGCATGACGCTGGGTTTCTTTACACCTCTGACATCTCGTCTCTTCGAGGAGTTTCATCCTGAGAAACGTGCGACTGAGTTTCTGAGAATAACCGACGGCAGACGGCGGCGACCATCAAAACAGGCGTCACGGCGCGTCTCCTACCGCACGCTACGGAGCTCATCGCAGCGTGAGCCTTTTCTAAGCTCGGGCTTGTTCACTTGTACTTTGCGAACGAAAAACAACACCACACACACGGACACAAACATCCACACATGCACATCACATGCCCCACACCAAAAAACAAAAACAATGCAAAATTACCACCCTCAATTCTGGGACACCCCCTTGTGCCAACAAAAAATTGGTGTACTTTGGGGCCAAGGTTTAATCAAAGAGTGGAGGGAGAAAGAGAAGAAAGAGAGAGAAAAATAGGGGAAATTGGGGGGCAAGAAAGGGGAGGAAGAGAGAGAGGAGAAGGGGGGAGAAGAGAAGGGGGGGAGAGAAAAGGAAGGGGGGGGAAGGGAAAAAGAGGAACAGAAGGGGAGGGAGAGGGAAGGGTAGAGGGAGGGGGAGTGGGAAGGTAGGAAAGGGAATTGTTATTTAACAAAGGTCGGGGGGTTTTTAAAAAAAAACCCCCCAAAAAAAAAAAAAAAAGGGATATACCCCCAATAGCAGAAAAAATAAGATAAGGGGAAAAATCCCCCCTTTTCCCCAAAAATTAAAAAACCCCCCTCAACCAACAAAAACCCCCCACTCGGATAAACCCCACAACCCCTTACACCCAACCACCAAAAAACCTAACAAACCGTCCCCCTCTGGTTTTCCCCCCTAATCAAAAAAACTTGGTTCCAAAAAAACCCCGCTTTTACCGCCCCCACAAAACCCAAAAAACCACCACCAACACCCAAACCCCAAAAACTTGCGATAAAAACACAAGCCGCCCAAAGGAACCATAATCTTTTTTTGGGGGGGCCTCTCTTCCCTTTCTCCACAACCATATTTAAAAAGTGGGTCAAGGTTCTTCAGCCCAAAAGGGACCCTTTTTCAAAACCCCGCCCGTTACCTCTAGATAAAAGGGGGGGTTTTTTGTTTTAAAATTATCCCCCATTTTTAGGGGGCTCCCCCTTTTCTTCCGTTTTTCTGGCTCCCCCCCCCCCTTTTTTTTCCCCCGTTTTATTTCCCCTTTTTTCCCCCCAACTTTTTTCCTTTTCCCCCCCTTCCCCTTAAATAAATTTTTTTTTGGGGGGGGTTCCCCCCCCACCATTTGGGGAAATACCAGATTTTTTCCTCCCGGGCCCCCGGGGGTTTTCCCTCCCCCCTTTCATCAAAATCCCCCCTCCAAATTTAACCACCCTTCTAAAAATTCGGGACTAATTTTTTTGAAAAGGGACCCGGGCTGGAAAGGGTTTGGTTCCTGGGGGCCCCCCCCTTTCCGCCAAAACGGGTTTGGGGAAATTCCCGGACCAATTCCCCAAAGGGGCTAACCCGTTTAACGGACAGAGTGCAGAACGAGCCACGGCGTTGAGCTTCGCTGCATTTCATCGGTAAACCCTCACAGTCGGTAAAACACAAACGGGGTGAATTTGGGGATAAAGCGGGAGAAAACGGCGTAAATATGAACACAGAGGTGTAAAAATGTCAAGGTTGATTTAAAAACGAAAGTCTGCTCTAACTGGCATCAAAGTAAAACTCACTACTGAATATTATGGATTTTTCAAAACGGTTTAGAAGATGAAACACTTAATATTGAGAGAGAGATGAGGAGATCAATTTCATCCCTCCACCCGGGGGGAGGGGGGCCCAGGCTGTGGGGTTGATAGAAACATAAAAAAGATTACTTCATCTACTAGCGAGTTCAGTCAAAATAAATTTGTGGTAAAGTACAATGAACAGACGGGAAAAACTGACTGGTCCCCGTTTTCACCCCCAGCTAACACGGGGATGAGATGTTGAGATGATTTCTTTTAAGATTTTGTTTTTAAAGTGTTTTACACAAAAGAATACTATTAGATTTTTTTTCATGTAAACATTTTTTTTTAAATTTTTTTTTTAAGATTTTTACATGAGGACCCCATTTTAAAGATTTTTATTTTTTTTATTTATTTGTTTTAGGGCATTTAGCTGGGCTTGATAGAGTGAGAACAAATTGATTTACCAACTTAAAGATCCAATTGAAGAGGTCAAAGGTCAAAGCTAACAAAACACTCCAGTGTATGCTATGATGGAGTTACTGTTATATGATCAGAAACTTTGGCGGGATGACGTGGGTTTCTTTACACCTCTGACATCTGTCTTTCGAGGATTTTTCTCTGAGAAAGTGCGACTGAGTTTTGAGAATAACCGACGGCAGCGGCGGCGACCCTCAAAACAGGGGTCACGGCGCGTTTTTCCCACCGCAGCTCGGGCTCATGCAGGGAGCCTTTTTAAGCTCGGGGTTGTTTTATTGTAATGCGGGGGGGAAAGAACCACACAACACACAACACCCACAAAACCGGAACACCTGCACCGCAACACACACAAAAAAAGTGCAAATTAGCGCAGCCTCGAATTTTGGGCGCGACCGTCCTTGTCGGTGCCCAAATAACAGATTGGGTGTTACTTTGGGTCCCAAGTGATGCAAAGAGTGGGAGGGAGGGGAAAGAGAGAGAAAAAAGAGTGAGAGAAAAAGGGGGAGAGAGAGGGCGGGGCGAGGAGGAGAGAGAGAGAGGAGAAGAGAGAGAGGGGGGGGGGAGAGAGAGGGGAGAGAGAGAGGAGAGAGAGAGAGAAAAGGAGGGAGGGGGGGGGAGAGGGGGCGGGGCGGAGAGAGAGGCGAGCGAGAGAGAGGGCGAGCGAGGGGGGGGGGGGGGGAGAGGGGGGAGCGAGAGAGAGAGACGAGCGAGAGAGAGAGAGGGGTAGATGGGGAGTTGGCAGGCTGCTCTGTTGGAAGGGGTTGATGGTAATGAGGCTTTGATTGGGAGGCCTTCGAGACATGAGAGGGTCAGGCTGTGGCAGCTCTGTTGATCACACACACACACACACTCTCTCTCACACACACACACACACACACACACACACACACTCCCCTCTTACAAGCGTCCGACTCCTGATCCCACCCCCTTCAATATGCAGAAATACATGCAAGTATAGCTGCAAACTCAGAGTCCCCTGACACTTCCCACAAAACCCCTCACACACACACTCACACTCACACACACACACACACACACACACACACACACACACTCGCCGGCCATAACCAACACAAGGCTGCCCATTGACACTCAGTGGGAGCTCTTGACTTGCTGTAGAGCCTCTCTGGGGAAGCTAACTCGGTCCTGTCCTGCTGGTTTCCACTTTCATACACTCTTAAAAAAGACTTGTGATTCTCAACAGGTCTCTGCGTCTAGTCTGGGACGACACACACAACCAAAACACGCTGACGCATCCAATCACGATACCATACGTTCAGATGAAAACGTTGCAGATCATAACACAGATACACGCTCCAGATGAGTTGAATCCATCACATCATTTTTCTAGAGTGCAGCATCGTCTCTTCCAGTAAATTCTGGATCCAACAGGATCAGACATGGAGGTTTAATGGAGTGGATCACTGGTGTGGTCAATACCGAGCCAATCAGAGCGCTGCAGCGCCGGTGTTTTGACAACACACGCCGATCGTTACCGTCTGAGATGAGAGGAGGGTGTGTGTGTGTGTGTGTGTGTGTGTGTGTGTGTGTGTGTGAGAGACAGGTTACTCCACCGTGCATGTGTGTGTGCAGTGTGATGACTCCACTGCTTGTTATCTCTCCAGTCTGTTTTGGCTTCGTCCTCCTCCCCCTCCCTCTCCCCCTCTCTCTCCCATTCACTTTCTCTCCTTTTCTCCCCCATTCTCTATTTTCCTTTCCTCCCCTCTTCTCTCCTCCACATCCCTACGGACCTCATTACTTTCCTCTCTCAGACAACAGTCGCCGGTCTCCCCGCCGCCACCATTTTGGCTAATACGGCGTATGGATTTATCACTGGCCGGGGCCCCGAGGCTTTACGGCCAATCAAACGAAGGGATGGGCGGATCAAAAGTCCCGGCCCTGGGAGCCAATGGTAATGGGAGGAGCGAGCAGCCTATGGGGCTAACGGAGAGTTGGTGTCGGTGTAGCTACAGGTTGTTTAGACATGGTGACACGCTGGAGGCTGCAGAGGAGGGTCAAGCTGTCTGGAGGTCTCTCGCTCTCTCTCTCCTGGCACAGTGATAACGGCGCTGTGCAGACGTGCAGCTCGGCGCATCCAAGTTCAGTTGGTGCATGCTTTTCTGCAGGGTGCCTCTCAGGACCAGGAAGTGCATTCACTGTTATTGCGGGTGAAGAGAAACCCGAACCCTGGTGTTGCTCCAGCTACTGAACCACACCAGTGACGTTCTGTCAGCCGTTTGCAGGAGATATTGAACGCAACCCAGCTCTTACCTAGTCTCCTATTCAGTACACCTGTAGATTGGGGAGGTTTGCTAACACTAACACTGCTAACACCCTAATGCCAACACTAAACCTCATGTTGAACTTTGGCATCTTGTTTACACCGACTAGCCTCTCAGGTCACACGGCGACTCGTCGACCACGAAGCTCAGGCCTCACCTGAACATGTCCCCGAGGCCTTTCAGCATGCCCTTCTTGGCTTTGCTCTTGTCCTTCTCCTTCCCGCCCTCCTGCTGCTTCTTCTTCTCCTTCCCGGCCTTGTCTTTCTTCTTCTCCTCTTTGGTGCGGTTGGTGCCGTTGACCAGGGATTTGTCGGCGCCGCTCAGCAGGGTCAGGTCGGCCACCGTGGACACCGAGTCCCGGCCCGACCGCGAACTCTCCTCCGTGTCCTCCTCCACTAGAGAGAGAGAGAGAGAGAGAGAGAGAGAGAGAGAGAGAATGAGATCGTCACCAAGAGAGAAATGTGACACCTACTACCTACTTACTCTTACTCAATACCTACTGACAAGATGAGAACAAGTGATCAGGTTTTAAAGGGGCAGTGTGTAACAGGGCTGGCTGGGTGACAGAATGCTTTCAGTCTTAAATGTTTATATTGACTGATGAACTTCAGATGGTTTTTTTTCTAAAATGAATAAAAAAGATTTTAGATTTGACTCTACAAATGCGATATTTCAACATTTTTTGGGTGTTTTTTCCACTGCAACCCCCCAAAAGAATTCATAATCAATGACATGAAATAGAAATGCCCTAGACTGACTGCTGTTCAACTGAGGAAAAAAGAAGAAGAGATGCATTCCTCCATATTACTCTGTCCTAAGCTTAACATCTTAACGGTAGCGGTCCTCACCACCTATACCTGTCTGGGAGGAGGACTCTTAATGCACCAGTACACTTCCTGACAGGACGCTAGTCGACTCCTCCCGTCTAAGGAGACCAATATTTACAGTGCGGTGCGTCTGACAACTAACACAGCGATCGCTTCCACCTTGAGTCAGCGATCTGCCTTTGTCACAGGCGCTGACGAAACCGACTGCCAGACATTCGGCGTTAGTCCGACTGCTGTCACTCCCGTGCAGACGTACGTACGGACGCCACGTCAGGATTTTAGTGATTGACACATGCATCAAGTCCAATTCCCGTCCTCGTAACACGTTATCATTGTAGTGTTGAGTGTAATATCTACTGGGTGTCATTTCAGTCATCTACAATGTCACTGAACTCATCAATGTACCATTGAAGACATTTAGCAGGCTTTAGTGCTCTGCTCAAGGACACCTGGCTGTTGCAGGGATCAAACCTGTGATCATGCAGTAACGGGACAGCCTCGCTAACCGCTAGGACCCCCCGTGAGCATCTTACATGTCTCCATGCCCTCGTCGTCGTCCTCCGTGGCGGCCGGTCGGTCGTAGGACTTGTCGATGGCTGCCCTGAAGCTCTCGTTGCAGCCCCGCCCCCTGATGATACGAGGGCGGGGCCTGTGGAACGGCAGGTCTCCGTTGAGGGTTACCTCGGCAACGGCCGTCTGGAGGCTCTCCAGGGAGCTGGACTTCTTTAAGCCGAGAGACGGTCCCACGTCCTTGGTGGAGGAACCTAGGGTTAGGGGGAAATGAACTTAACAACATGTTGTGACAAAGACTCAACATTGTTGAGGTCTGCTCAATGAATCTATCCTGAATCAGACCTACATACAGTGGTAGCCATTGTAGAAGTCCACCTACATGTATCTCAACCATCGGGCTACTAGACCATTCCTCCGGCTGAAAAGAGGAAAACTTGATTTTTCCCAAGTCATTCCTCTTGCGGATGGTTGTGAAAGTAAAGCAAGAATGCAGTAAAAGTGGGAATTCTTCAATGGCCACGTCTGTAGTTTACTCTAGGGAACCTACAAGCAAAACTTGTTACCCCAGTAAATCAATACATATTTGGTGGAAGAAAGTATGTAGCACTATGAGCATTTTGAGACACAGATATTAAGAAATGTGGAACAGGAAACTTCTTTCACTAGAGGAAGAAGTTCTTTGTCTGCAAGTCCTGACTGGAGCAGCTCGATGTTGTTTCTCTTTTGATCTAAACTCGATACCTTATTCTAACTAAACCTGACTGAAATAAGCAAGCATGCCCAGAATCGATTCTTATCCACAATGACCTCGCTTATGTGGCTTTGCTAAAAATGTTTCAAGGACAGAGGATGATGGAGGGTGATGTAGCGCAACAAGAGCTACACTGAAGTCCATCATCACGGGAGTTATGTTACCAGATGACTTAAGAGGACGATTTGAGAGGATGAGAGAAAAAAAACCATGTCAGCGCTACGGTACATTCAGCTACATGACATCATCATTTCAGAGCAGGCCACTTCCTGCCAACAGAAATGAACAATAACTGAAGTTAGCCAAGTATGAGCTCAGCGTCTTCCCGGTGTTTGCTCTGTGATTGTATGTGGCAGCAATGCTCATGAGGTATTTTAGCTTTGGCGACACATCTGGTCCTGTTTTGGGGAAAGTTACGCTTCTACTGCAGGTTGGAGACGTTGGTTGGACACGTTGACATTTTAACCAATCAGCTGCTGCTGTTATTGAGATGGACTTGCAGTTAGTGCAACAGTTGAACAAGCAACCAAAAAGAAGGAGTGCAAAGGTCAGGGCCTCAGAGCGCTCCCAATATCCCTCTGACTACAGAGCATCCATGTAGGAACCAAGGGGTAGGAAAACAAATAAAAGAGGGGGTAAGGAGAGAGAGAGAGAGAGAGAGAGAAGAGAGAGAGAGAGGGGAGGGATTTTTTTAGAAAGCAATTAAGTGAGGGGAGTGGGAATATCATGAAATGGTGAGAGGGTAACATGAGGTACTCGAGGTAAAAACCATTCATTCTGTGTTTCAGAGGGATGTTGGGCTTAATCACTGCTACAGTAGATTCACATGCTCTGTAGTCGGCAGCATGGCGGCTCAGTGTGACAGACGGAGGTCACGTACATGGAAGTCGAACTTCCTCCAAATAGAAACGTTTAACTTTGGCTTCGTACTTTTGGTTTATTTAAACTCCACGGGGGCACGTGAAGATCAAAGAGACAACGGTAACCGAGGGGAACCAGGAATAACTCAGAGAACACCAACAACACAGGCTGTGGTGCAAAGGAACTGTTTGATCGGTCAGACATCCTCGGCACACAGTGAGTGAATGACGACAAAACGCTGAGACTTTGCCAGGACCTCAAACGACCGATAAGCGACTGGGTTCAAACCTGGAGACGGTTTGCTTCACCAAGTCGGACGGCGGCCATCTGTGGTGTGACGATTCCTCCCGACTGACTACAACTTTCATTACAACACGAGGCTCCGAATGAACATAACCATCAGCTAAATACGAGAAACATGACAGCTTAATTAAATGGGGACCATCCGTTCAGTAACTGTCCCCATATGGCACCTTTCACAGCTTGAAGAGGTGCATGATGGGAAAAAATAAAGGTGTGGAGGTAAATGAGTTGTGTCAGTGAATCACGAGGCTGAATACATACACAAGGCCTGGTAGAATAACATGGAGGGAGGAGTGGCATGAAGGAAAGAGAGGGAGGGAAAGAAGAGAGAGAAGAGAGAGGGAGGTAAAAGAGAGGGGAGAGAGGAGGAACAAGCAACAGAGAGGGAGAGGAGGAAAAGAAAAAATAGCTACAGTAAACGAAAGAGAGAAAGAACGAGTGAGGGGAAAGAAAAGGAGGATAAACAAGAGAAACTGAGAGGGAAGTAAAAGAGGAGATGAAGAGCAGAAAAGAAGAGGAAAAGAAGAGGAGGAATAAGAGAGAAAGAATGAAAAAGTGTGAGAGAGAGAGAGGGAGTAAATAAGGGAGGAAAAGACTACATTAAAGACAGAAAAAGGAAGCAAACGAGAGAGATGGTGGGAGAGAAAGTGATGGGGGAGAGAGGGAGGGAGGTAGAGAGACTCATGAAGCTCCGTTCTGGATATCGTAGCCAAATCATCGTTTTGATGATTTTAATCCATTTCACACTAAGAACAATGTAATAATGTAAAGATGTTTCAAGAAACCAGGAGGATGTTCTTGTTTCTTGTTCCTAGTTTCAGTCATGGAGTCGTACTGACATGAATCAAGAGAAAGACGTTGAAGTCAGACAGATTATCTGACAGGGACATAAGATCATCTAACTTTAAATAAAGAGAAAGAGAGGAAAAGCGAGAGAAAGGGGGAGAAAAGAGAAGTGGAAGATTGAATCCATGTGAACACGCTGGTGGCCTCCCATTCGTCCTCATCAGCCTGTCCCGTCCCCTGAACGCCTCACGGAGGTCTCGGCTCCACGCCTCCTTTATTTAAGGCCTTTCGCCCGTCACACTTCAGCGCCGGTCGTAAAAAAAACAAAAAAACCCCACGGCGTGTTAGAGACCTGACAAACGGCTTCAGGTCTGAAATAACCTGCTGATGGGAGGTTTCTGTGTTTTCTATATAAGGGGAGGTTCAGACAGACGAACCACAGATTGTACGGATCAATTTAGGGGAGAAAAATCATTGAATTTAACATCTGAAGTGACGGACAGATCTTTGTGTAGATTTTTAAAAAAACAAAGAGTTCAGACAAGCAGAACTGGCAACCGAGAAGCTATTCATCTACTTTTGAGGCAAAACATCCTCCATGTCTACCAACGCAGCTCCCAAACACAAAACCAACCGACACGAAGACTTAAAACCTGGCAACCCTTCAACTCACCGTAATCTGTGTCAGAGTGTTTGGACAGAGTGACAGCGCTACTCACTCGGCAGATAAACGTTATCCCGCCACGTTGAGCCCGGGAAGCCTTACCATAACAAACAACCAGCAGCTGGAACGAGGTAGAGGTCAGATTAGCGCCGACACCGGGCTCAGCGGGATCTGGCGGCGCCGGGGGGTTGTGAGTTCAGATCGCGTTAAGGAATGTACACATCATCTGAAGAGGGAAGCTGCTTGACACCGACTCTTAGACGTTATTTAGACACATTCACCGTTTAGCTGACTCTCACTTTAAGTCATCTAAACTACCAGGAGTGTGTACATTCTTTGGAAATGGGAATCGAACCCCCGAACCCTGGCAGCA
>JAXDDX010000075.1:1317500-1352500 GCA_034670405.1 Hoplostethus atlanticus | reverse complement strand
TCATCAGAGCTGGATGGGCTCAAATCAACCACACACACACACACACACACACACACACACACACACAGAGACACACACAGAGACACACACAGAGACACACACACACACACACACACACACACACACACACACACACACAACAGCAGGGTTCCCACTGAGTCTTCCCATAACTAGGTCCGAGTACTTCCGTGACCTAAAACGTTCCTCGTCCCTGATTGGTTAATTGCCGTCTCTTCGGGGGGTTTCCACCAGTCGGATCGCGGTGGATAAAAATAGCCGAGGACCAATCGGATGGGAGGATGATGTGAAACAAGTTGTGGTGTGTTCCTGCAGAGTGACCCATTTGAGAAACCTCCCCCGTCTTTCCCGGAGAACCGATCAAATCCCCCGACTGGAACACACCTCTCAAAATACCAGGATGTTGAACACACACACACACACACACACACACACACACACACACACACTCTGACAGGGCCTCATCAGCACCAGGTCAGAACAGGGGTCCTTCACATCAGGTGAAGTGGGCAGTAGGAGAGGGCTGTCCCAGTGAGTGCCTGCTTACAATCACACACACACACACACACACACACACACACACACACACAGTGACCTTGTTCAAATCTCTTAGTGTGTGAAGCTAAATAAAAGGCTTGTCTAAAAGTCGAGACCCAACTTGAAGCAAAGTGTGAGTGGCGGTGAGAGAACCAGTCAGACGTCAAACACATGGAACAGCTCTCACATCCTGCTGAAGTGTTACACCGTGTTTGACAAGCTGTTCCCACCTCTCGCTCTGATTGGGCAGCTCTTTGGCCCAGGGCGGGGTCATCTCGGCGGTGAAGCCCACGTCGTCGTGGGAACTGGAGGACGACTGGTCGGAGAGGTGGGGCGGCAGGAGCGGCGGCCGGTCGTCCTCGATGATGACGGTGTCGTCCTGCGGCATGTTGACGGTCGGGGACAGCTGGTAGTTACCTGGGAGGAGACGCCAAAATAAAACGACGGCGAATCAGAGAGACAGTTTTTTTTCAACACAGCGAGGCAGCGAGATGACATCAGAGTCTGTTTTGATTGGTAAATGTACTTGCAAGTCTACACATCACAGGGTAGAAACACATCAGATGTTCATGACTCTTAATCTGAAGGATCTGAAGAAGAGAAATATGAATGAGGTCTGCTGTTTACTTCTTTGACTGCCGTGCTTTAAAAAAAAACAACCTAAAAATAATATCAATCACATGAAAACGTCTTGTAAAGCTTTGTGGAAGCCGTCTGCCGAGCACCCCGGGAAGCGCTTTTATTTGTGCAAACAGGCAATCGCTGCATCAACAGTGAGTCTGCAGGAACCGACTCCACATCAAAGTTTCCAAAAATGAAAAACAAAACAAAAAAACAAAACATACAGGGTAACTTTTATTATCCACCAAACCTATTTTCAAGTTTAAGAGCAGAGTGAAACCGCTCCTGGCTAATCAGCTTACAGCGAGCGGCGTTTGGCAGCGGGCACAATGGCGCTGCGATGTCAAAACACGATGATTAATTCAAGCTGCGCCCTCGCAAATAAAGATAAAAACTTCCCCCGCGCCACGGCAAGAAAATAGTCCCCTTTCTCCGAGTCTGAAAAGAGAGGCTTAAGAACTCCCATTGATATGCTGCTCATGACTTTGTCTTTAATCTGTATTTTGGAGTTGGGAGCTGAAGGGGGGGTGGAGGGGGGGAGGGGGGGGGGCGCTCGGCATCAAAGGAAGGGCAGCTTCAATGCTTCATGAAAGCTCGGGGGGGGAAAGTTTGTTTGTCTTTAGAAAGCGTTTGGGATTTAAACCCGTGGACCCGGCACGTCGAGCCAGGCCTGCTGCTTGATACTCAACGTGCTACTGGGCAGCAGCACTCCCTGCCAGCGAGGGGGGAGGGAGGGAGGGGGGGTGACCTGAACCAAATGGAGCTGAATGGAAGAACGTGGGGGGGTGAGTGTGAGGTCTGGGGAAAGTAATCAGTTACTTTACTTGGTTACCTTATGAAGTATCATCACACTCAGTTACTCTGTATTAAGTCTCTTGTAGCAACATGTGTTCATCATTGTTCTACCGCTCAGCCAAACCCTTTCATATCAAGAAGACTTTTATTTTATTTTCTTAATTTCATCAACAGTTGTCTGGGACGTTTACACTAACAAACAACAAAACTATTCAAAAACAAAGAGACGTTCAAGCGAGTCGCTTATTTGTGGTGTGTTTGATTCTGTCTGCTGCAAATCTGGGAGTCTGGGTGAGTCCTCTAGCCCTCTAGCACAGCATGGCCTCTTCTCTCTCAGACCACACACACATGCACACACACACACCGCGCACACACACCGTGCACACACGCACACACACACACACACACACACTTCCAAACCCCATCTGTAATGCAGCAGAGTTGAACTATGTTTTTGCCGCACACATCCCCCTCCCGTGCACGCTCACGTGCACGCCAAACGTGCACGCCCCCACACGTGCACACACAGAACCACTTAATCCCATTTCCCTAAGCAGTCCGATGCGCGACACTGAGAATCCCATCAATGTCACAGTTTGAATCACTGCAGTACAATCAACTGGCAGCGAGCGAGTAGAAAGGCAATGAATCTGTCAAGTCACCGGCCCGGCGGAAAACAGCCTCTTTGTTTCAGCGCCGGCAGCCGAGGCCCGTCCGCTAGCCGTCCGCTAGCCGTCCGCTAGCCGTCCGCTAGCCGTCCGCTAGCGACAACAGCAGCAGACCCAGAAACCACCTGAGACTGAAACCAACAAAACACACATTATCTGTCCCAGCGGCTGTAATAAACTCTGATAGCGTCACGGTGGAACAATAGCTGGCATTTCTTTCCCCCTTCGTTGGGAGGAGTGATTATCAGTTTTTGAATGAATACGTGAGGGTGAGGGGGGGGGGGGAGTGGAGGGGGGTGACGGGGGGGAGGACCGAACGGCCGAGAGGTGGGAAAGGAAAAGATGGTCTGTATGAGAACGGAGATAGCAGGAGGTGAGAATAATTGTGCGAAGGACACGCAGGGGAGATTTCTTCCCTTTTTATTTTGTCTCGTCTCGGTCTACTTTCATAATTACTGAGGAGGCTGTTGCCGGGGCTGTTGCCGGGGCTGTTGCCGGGGGCGCCGGGTCCTGAAAGCTTTTGGCCTGAAGGAATAATCGAGTTGCCGGCGAGTGATCCGAGAGCGTTGCACAGGCCAACAGCAAGCAGAGTGACGCCGTCTTCTGGGCGTGTTGTGGTTCTCCAAGCTTTAATTCATCCACGGACGGTTTCTCGAGCACGCAACGCTCTGCTGCACAGTCACAGTTACGACCTTTCACACCTGGGAGCTACCGAGTACTACTACTACTACTACTACTACTACTGCTCTACCGCTGGATACTGAGCAGCTCCAGCAGAGTGGTGCTCATTCAGCTTTTCAGACCAGACTTGACAAGCTGGTCCACAGATTCAAAAACTGCCTGATGAATCACCAAACAGACATTCTGCAGAAATGTAAAACTACATGAAAAAGGAAAGGAAGATGTTACCTGATGTTCATCGGTCAATATTTCAATGTATTGTTAAAAATACAACTGATATCATCTCCTATCGACATCTTAGACAACAACAACCCATAGACCAGGTTTACCTTCATACCAGGAGACATCTTGCACCGTAGTCTCATTCATCAACGAGGGGGTTTTGGGATGAAACTGAAGAGGGAGGGGGGGGGCGGCAGCAAGTCTAACAGCCTCTTAACCATTTCGCTCGCGAGCCTTCATCCTCGTGGCGGAGGCAAATTGGGGATTGGGATGAGGCTTTAATCGTTCCCTTCCTCCCCAATCTCACTTTGAAAGCCGCAGAGACGTGTTGCTAGCGAACGCTGCTCTGACATCTCCAGGTCAGCATGGAAAACTGGGCTAAGAGGACTCAACTTCTGCTTTTGTAACTTCGCTGGTTCACATCCAATCCACAAGAGGGTCCAAAGCATTTTGCAGGATATCTTTTTTTTTTTTTAATTTCCCCTTAGGTGGTCAGAAACAAACGACTCCAGCCGGCTGATGAAGTGTTCAATAAGCAGGGGAACGTCTCGTCTGTCTGGTAAAGTTAGTCAGCGTACAGCAGGCCGGCCTCGGAGGTCGCCTGTCTGACGTCGAGTCCTGTTGAGGTCGGATGAGACAGCAGGACAAACCGACTCTGACGCACCGTGATGCTTTAAGACTACAATAATAAGCGCATTAGAGGGTCATTCAAGGACACCATCTTCTATCTGGGTTTCTGCAGCCAATCTGATTTCCCAGCTCCTTTTTTCCGTGTCGATGTGATTTTGTTTCTGCCTGGCATGAGCAAAACGGATGAGGAGTTGATTACAGACGTTCAACGCTTCTCGTTCTCTGTAACGTTTATCTGAAAGCCTACAGGAAACGAAGCTCAGAGAACAGTCGCATCCTCCTTTTTTGTTTCCTGTTTATTTTCTATTAATGCTAGCTAATTAGCGCTCGTCAGCTAGCCGCGAACCTGTTGAAACGACATAATGCTACGACGACACCGCGGCAGATACAGTGGACACCGTTCCACTCTTTGGTTGTTGTTTTCACAGGAGGCCGAGGACGAATGGAGACTCGGTTCATAAAGGATTTCAAGGAGTTTTGGAGGAATTTCACTCAAATTACACAGAATAATGAGGAATATCTTCACATATCGTCGCTGAAACACACCGCGACACATTTCACCAGAGGGGTCAGAGTGCAGAAGGCAGCCAGACGTTGGCCTGTGACGTTTTGTTCATGGGATGCTCTCTGTAACCACCAGGGAACCAAGCTGCCCTCCCAAAAAGGCAGATTGTGGGTTCAACACACAGTTGGAGAGCAGCTGCCTCTAATGCAAGTAAGATGTGAAACTCAGTACATACAAGAAACTAAACCCACAGAAACGTTTGATTCAGCCTGTTGGTTTCCTCTACAGCCGGAGGGGAGTGGCTCCAGCTCTCCCAACATGCAGGTATTCAGGGCTACTATGATCCTCTGCAGGTCTACGGGGTCCAGAGACGTCAACGGAGCCGGTCGGCGGAGTGACGTGATCTTGTTTGCCACTTTTGGCGTTACCAGCGAGCAGACGACGGCGGCTGTACGCCCCGTCTGCCCTCCGATCCCACGCTCTCATTACGAGCCTTCGCTGTTTGTTCAGCATGGATGAACGCAGCGCCGTGGAACTTCACCTATTAACACTTTCTCTGTCAGTCACCACTCACACTTTTTTTGTGTGTGTGTGTGTGTGTGTGTGTGTGTTTACAGCAGCAGCAGCATCGATGGCGGCTAATTTGCACCCCGGGAAAAGTGAGAGTCGGCGTCTTCAAGTTGCAGGAACATTGATTAACGGAGGACGGCTTCGTAGGAGCCGACGTGACAAACGGGTTGAGAGTTGTTGTCGAGGGTTGGTCTGTCGACTCCGCCGGTGAAACGTCTTCTGACTCAGTTTACATTTCAGATATTTTGTTGTTATTTTTTAATGACGGCAACAGAAGAAATAGAAGTGACCAATTATTTCTGTGGCCACTGAATCACACAGATAACCATGAATGATGGGAAAGATTTTTCTCAAAGGTCAAAGTTAGGAGTTTTTTTTCGAGTTTTTTTAATGTCCACAATGACAGAAAAATGGAAAAGGCAAAGAAATGAAAGGATGAAAAGGATGAGATGTCGAAGGGTTGTGCAGCCCAGGCTGAGCAGGGACACAATCTGGCTTAACTGGGCTACTGACATCCACTGACATCCACCGACTCCGGACCACCTGTCCATCAATCATTCAAGCGCCACACACACACACACACACACACACACACACACGTAAACATACATGCATGCAAGCTCTTACACACACTGATGCACATATGCTCGCTCTCTCTCACTCTACCACACACACACACACACACACACACACACACACACACACACACACACCTCTAGAGGACCTCTTTGAGTTGGCTTAGAGCACTGACTGATAGGCCGCCTAGACAAAACACACAACCCCCTGAATCCATCACTAGCGGGGCCTCTCTGGCAGCAAACTGTCACGGGATGTTTTTCCATCTTCTTTCGGACGTTTTCCGAGACATTAAAAGCCACTGAGTCCTGACAGAAGCCCAGAGCGGACGACGTGGTTAGCCCATACCCTGTGTTGACCAAACCTGGCAGGCTTAGATCAGAGGATCCATCAGAGGATCCATCAGAGGATCCATCAGAGGATCCATCAGAGGATCCATACAGCAGAAGGGAAAGTAATCGGTTACATCTGGTGGAGATACTATACAGAGTTATGCTACTTTGAGTGTTTTAAAGAAAAAGGTCTGTACTTGTACCTCTAACTGAGTAGTTTTTGATGTATTAACTAACTTGTAGATTGTGCAACATGTGCAACATCCTAATATCCAATATGTCTTGGCACTGGGCTGGGAACAGAGCCACCGCCTTTAACAGAAACTCCAGGATATTGGAGGAGCACAACAAGGAACTAGGAATAAGAAAGAAGGTATGACAGGCCCAGAGTCTGGCAGTCCTACCTATCGTGCGTGGCATCATTCCCTGTCGTGGCATCAGGTTGTCGTCCAGGCCCTCCAGGCCACCGTACAGGGAGTGGGATATCCGGCGCTCGTGGTCATCCAGAGAGGTGTTCATCGCCTGCTGGGGCCCCAGTGGGCTCCCTGGGGCCTCCTGGTGAAGGGGAAAGTCGGTATTAGGATAATTGTCTTCTTTATCTGTTTCACCTATCTTTGATCTTCCACCTTGAATCAAAGTTAAACAAAGTTCAAGCTTCATAATTTCTTCAGCTGCATATATTTTCTCACCCTTTCTCCCATTAAACAGATAGAGAGGCGATGGGGCCGTCAGGGCTCCTGGTCTGGGGAAGGACCCGCCAAGGAGCATCATCTATCATTACAGATCACTTCTTAAAACTCATTTTTATAGACTCTCATACGAGGAGATTTTATTCATCGATCTGACCCTCTTCAGATTACTTTTATGTTTCTTGGTTTTATATTTATCACCGTGCTGTCATTATTTTACTGTTAATTTTATCGTTTTTTTTTAACCCTCTGTAAAGTGTTTTATAGCTGTGTTTTCAAAAGGCCTATAAATAAAGATTATCATTTTATTATAAAATATTTACATAACTGAATGCCAGAGGATGAAATATTACCACCACTACTAGAAGAGACGGCAGGATGTACGGGATCTAAATCTAGATTTAATTTTACACTGAATTCTAAAAAGCATCATTTTTCATATGTTTGTAGCAGCTGTGACCTCATGACCTCATGACCTCATGACCTCCCATAGAGCTTTGAGGAGACACCACCATCCATAAGAAGAAGAGAGGCTAGCATGCTAACGCTCGTTACACAATAAAGAATGGAGCAGAGAGCAGCTAGCCATGCTAACACCTGATAACCAATAAAGAATGGAGCAGAGAGCAGCTAGCCATGCTAATGCTAGCAGTGTGATAGCCAAGATAAATGAGCATGGATTTCCAATAGGCTGTTAAGCCACAGGATGCTAGCGGGCTAGCGTCCCCCCTGCGGGGGATAGCCTGCTAGCATCTTGACATTTCCCTCAGGACACATGATGACACTCTCTGGTTTACTGGACAAATAGGCCATTTGCTCGCCCTGTAACCTATAAACACACATCCCCGAGAAGGGAGAGGTTTGTGTGTGTGTGTGTGTGTGTGTGTGTGTGTGTGTGTGTCTCTACACCCTCATTGTTTGTCTATTGGATCGTTGACTGTATTGATTTGTGATGGTTTCTGCATTCGTTGCTGAAGGTGATGACAGCACTTGGCACAATGATTACCATCATCGCCAGCATTGGATAATGAGCGATAACACTATCACACTCTAGCCAATACTGAAGCCAATCAATGAGTTTAACTAGCTAGGCTGGGATTCGATTCTGGCAGTAGGTCTTCGCCCAATGATCCGATAAGCCCACTAAATGGTAACCACTGCCAGATGGATCCTCGTCAGAAGGAAACAGGACATCCTTTTTGTACATAATGAGGTTGGCAGTAGTATAGAGGTTAAAGAAGTGGGCGTCTTACTCGCAGGTTCAAATCCCCAGACCACCCCCCCACCAACGAGCTGCCCTTGAGCAAGGCACCCCACTGCTCCAGTGCTGCTCAGTCACCACCAGTAGAAGACTGTGGTTGTACTGGGAAGCTCCTGGGAGCAGGGGGAGCTGAAACTCAGCAAACAATATAAAAGGGGTGAATAAAGTGTCAACCATATTTGCAATATCTTTTGAATGAAGTGATGATCAGATTCAAACTTGATCTTCAACTGTCTGATATCATAACGGCACAAATCCGATATTTTATAGGATTTCGTCAAGAACAAAGACAAGCCATTTACTAGAAAAATAGCTTCAATCACAACCAAGACAGAACCAATCAACAGGGAGACGGAGTCGCTCCTAGAGGCGCCATATGGTGCTTTGACTGCCGGCTAGCAGCCGCTGCTGACTTTAAATGAGCTCGTTAATGAATTGGCAGGCCGAGGTGAACTGCCTCGGTGATAGCCGAGGGGATTTGATTCAACATAGCGAGGTGCATCGACCAATCACACTTCAGCTCATTGCATATACAGGCTTGATAACTGAGCGCTGGGAAGGTCTGGATCCCACCGGGCGAGCGTGGCGATGAGGAGGGCTGCTGCTCTCGCTTCAATGTACTTCTGTGGGAGTGGAGGAAGGGGGGGGGGGGTTCATTCCTGTGATTCATACGGTGCCAAATAGGCTCATTTGAAATTAATCTAAGATTGGTCGTCAAGGGAACGAGATGTTGCGAGGAAAGTAAATTAAGATTATTTGATCTCATACATCACCAATGTCAACCCCCCCCCCCCACACACACACACTTTGATCCTGTAGTAATTAGCTGTTTGAGTGATGGTTGATGGCGAGTTGGTTGCGTGACATTTACAATCTATGGGGACAGAAAACAGGAAGTGTAATAATGAACTAGTGTTTGATTGGTAGTTGATGGATAGTTGCATAACCAACATCAGCAGTCAACCTATGGGGACGTTTAAAAACAACCTGAAGCAATCTTGTTTTCCAAGTGGGTGCAGTGGAAAGAGTTTGTTGTCAAAAAATAACCACACGTCTTAATAATTAGGCACCATGTGACTTTGACTGACAGCTGACGGACGTCTCACAACATCAACTGTGATCTCTTGAACGCGGCTCTATTAAACTGTGTTTTCTTCCTGGACAGTGTTGGTTATGAACACACCGACTCCCTCACCGCCTCGGGCCGTGCCTCCGGCTCTGCATGCGATGCCGAGATTGACAAGGCTCTCGGCTGCTCGACATTTATTCATCCACCGTGCTTTGTCTGAAGTCTCCCTCCCTTGACATGTCCACAACACACACACACACACACACACACACACTCACAGAAAGAGTGTCTTCGTGCACAAACACACAGAAAGACCCTTGAATATGAATGCATGAAAACACAAGCAGTATGCAAATGCACACAGACGTGCACGCTCACACGCTCACGCACACACACACGCACACGCGCGCGCACACACACACACACACAACACACCTCCAGGCTTAGCCTCTGCTTTCAATTACCAGCCGGGCCAAGGGGAAATCAAAACTTTGACACACCAGGTTGGAGAGGAAAGCAGGGGAGCCAGGCAGCGCCAGAGGCATGCACATGCACGCCGACGTGCACGCCCACGAACACGCACGCTCGCGCGCACGCACACAGACACAGCGGTAGGACACAAATCCTCAACCTCAGCTTTCGAGCAGGCGACAGGCCGAGGTGTACAGTGAATGTAAAAACATGACATTGAGGATGGAAAAAGTTGTGTAGCTCGGTTCTCAGCCGTGGTGTTTTTTTTTTCCCCAGCAGCCCCAAGGGAAGGGGGCGGGAGGAGATCAGGGCGAGCCGTGTGAACTACCATGACCTGACTGCATACTTTTATTTCAGACCTTTCATGAAACGACTCGAGGGACGGGAAGATCTTTGTCACGAGTCAACGTCCAGACTAGTACCATAGCATAGCAGCAGTCCCATCTCTACTGGCAACGACTACTAGTTATTGAGGCAGCAGTGGTCTGGACAAACAGCCTTGAGACCAGAGGGTTACTGGATGAGAAGCACTACCCCCTGACCTCAGTAACTACTATCGAGGTGTTCTTGAGCAAGGCATCTAAAACCCTAAATTGCTCCCCTGGGGTTGCTCAGCGGTCACAGTTACGATGCTGCTTCAGGTATGCTGGTGTGAAACTCCTGAATGTGAAGAAGGGTGTTGCTAAAACAAAAGACCTGACCTTAGATTGAGACCAAAACATATCTGGAATCAGTTTTCAAGACTTTCTACCTGGAGGCTCAACCAACACACCTCTTGGCTAGACCAGTGTCGTCCTCTCCTTCACCCAGCTCCTCACCTCATTCCGCTTGGCCACCCGTCGGGCCACGATGAGCTGGATCATCCCTCGCTTGTTGCCCTCTGTGGACATGGACTTGCGCAGCGTCTCCATGGCGTCCTGGTTGGTCTTGCCCAACAGCGACTCCGCGTTGACGGCGATCAGCTGGTCGTTCACCCGCAGCCGGCCGTCCTATTGGTGCACAGGAAATGACAGGTAAGGAAGTGGGTCTTTCGGTCGATGGCTGAACGGTAGGCTAACAGTCTTGTGCAGGCAGTATGTATTGTTTCTAGCAATGATCTAATCCCAAAAAGGCAAGTGTGCTTTTAAGTCCATTATCATGTGCTGTCAACACAGGCTGCTCTGCTTGAAAAGACATCAAGTTGAAAGCCATCAAAACTGACAGCACTCCAGGCAGGGGTGGAAATACCAAGAGGCACATTGTGTTTGTAGATGTTATCGGGTGAAGCCTGTCCTCCTAGTTGTTACCAAGCCGCTCTCCCATTCTTTCCATTGAAACCCCCTGTTGTAATCCCTCCCCGGGACCCTGACCTTGCAGGCGGCCCCTCCGTTGATGATGGACTTGACGAAGATGCCCAGGTCGGCGTGGTTCTCCTTGGAGCGGTTGCCCTTGACGCTGACCCCGAGGCCGGCTGAACCCGAGTCGCTGAGGGGGATCTCGAAGGTCATGAACTCCCTGGTGCCGTCCGGGGTCAGGACCAGCTCATCCTCCTCCACCTTCTGAGGGAAGGGAAAGACAGAGTTGTGTTCTTCAGCGACACATCTCACAACAACACAGGAAGTAGAAACAGCTACCCAACACCCACTCTCAACAACAGAACTGAAGATATGAGAACGGACAGCGCCGGCAGCCTACACAGGTACAGCTCACATTTAATTACAGTCAAAGTCTCTGTTCCAGTAATACATATTGCTTTCTGCAGCCCTCAAACATTCATGAACATGACACTATCATTTATGAGACAAAACATACATGCACTGCACCACCCCTTTCAGCCTGGCCACACCCCTTCTTCACCTTGTTCCTGTGGGTCAGCCAAATGTGTATAACCACTGATATACTAAGAAACTGATGCAGCCTCTGTTTGTTCCTGCAGTGCAGCCAGAAGCTGATTTCACCAATACATCTGTTCTCACAGCCATCGTACTGTGGCCGGTCTCTACCACATCAGGGGCATTTTGGGTATGAGGGTCAAACGTCTGTAGTCAGCTCCACCAATCAGACGTCATGTAACACTAGCCTCTAGTCAGCTCCACCAATCAGACGTCATGTAACACTAGCCTCTAGTCAGCTCCACCAATCAGAAGTCATGTAACACTAGCCTCTAGTCAGCTCCACCAATCAGAAGTCATGTAACACTAGCCTCTAGTCAGCTCCACCAATCAGAAGTCATGTAACACTAGCCTCTAGTCAGCTCCACCAATCAGAAGTCATGTAACACTAGCCTCTAGTCAGCTCCACCAATCAGAAGTCATGTAACACTAGCCTCTAGTCAGCTCCACCAATCAGAAGTCATGTAACACTAGCCTCTAGTCAGCTCCACCAATCAGAAGTCATGTAACACTAGCCTGCAGTCAGCTCCACCAATCAGAAGTCATGTAACACTAGCCTCTAGTCAGCTCCACCAATCAGAAGTCATGTAACACTAGCCTCTAGTCAGCTCCACCAATCAGAAGTCATGTAACACTAGCCTGCAGTCAGCTCCACCAATCAGAAGTCATGTAACACTAGCCTGCAGTCAGCTCCACCAATCAGAAGTCATGTAACACTAGCCTCTAGTCAGCTCCACCAATCAGAAGTCATGTAACACTAGCCTGCAGTCAGCTCCACCAATCAGACGTCATGTAACACTAGCCTGTAGTCAGCTCCACCAATCAGAAGTCATGTAACACTAGCCTGTAGTCAGCTCCACCAATCAGAAGTCATGTAACACTAGCCTGCAGTCAGCTCCACCAATCAGAAGTCATGTAACACTAGCCTGCAGTCAGCTCCACCAATCAGAAGTCATGTAACACTAGCCTGCAGTCAGCTCCACCAATCAGAAGTCATGTAACACTAGCCTCTAGTCAGCTCCACCAATCAGAAGTCATGTAACACTAGCCTGCAGTCAGCTCCACCAATCAGAAGTCATGTAACACTAGCCTCTAGTCAGCTCCACCAATCAGAAGTCATGTAACACTAGCCTCTAGTCAGCTCCACCAATCAGAAGTCATGTAACACTAGCCTGCAGTCAGCTCCACCAATCAGAAGTCATGTAACACTAGCCTGCAGTCAGCTCCACCAATCAGAAGTCATGTAACACTAGCCTGCAGTCAGCTCCACCAATCAGAAGTCATGTAACACTAGCCTCTAGTCAGCTCCACCAATCAGAAGTCATGTAACACTAGCCTGCAGTCAGCTCCACCAATCAGACGTCATGTAACACTAGCCTGTAGTCAGCTCCACCAATCAGAAGTCATGTAACACTAGCCTGCAGTCAGCTCCACCAATCAGAAGTCATGTAACACTAGCCTGCAGTCAGCTCCACCAATCAGAAGTCATGTAACACTAGCCTGCAGTCAGCTCCACCAATCAGAAGTCATGTAACACTAGCCTCTAGTCAGCTCCACCAATCAGAAGTCATGTAACACTAGCCTGCAGTCAGCTCCACCAATCAGAAGTCATGTAACACTAGCCTCTAGTCAGCTCCACCAATCAGAAGTCATGTAACACTAGCCTGCAGTCAGCTCCACCAATCAGAAGTCATGTAACACTAGCCTCTAGTCAGCTCCACCAATCAGAAGTCATGTAACACTAGCCTCTAGTCAGCTCCACCAATCAGAAGTCATGTAACACTAGCCTCTAGTCAGCTCCACCAATCAGAAGTAGATTAATTCTTGTCTGATTGGATCCAAGAGTTTTGACGACTGTCTGATTTTGAACGATTACATTATGTAACTATAGCAACGTACCACCATTCGGTCAAATTGTAGCTTCAGACACGCCCCCTCCCTGCACACACACACACACACACACACACACACACACACACACACGACTAGAGTGATTCCCTAACCTAAACCACTACATGCCAACCTGAACCCTTACCCTGAACTAGTCCCTCGAGGGGGCTCCAACTCAAACTGGTTCTCACAAGGATAGAAGTAGAAGAAACCAAACACACACACACACACACACACACACACACACACACACACACACCTCGACCGTGACACCCAGACTGAACTTCACAGTAACCCTGCATGAACGCAGCAGCCTAATTGACATGCTGAGTGCTCTCTCTATTCCCCATCCACAACAGGTGCTTCTCTCTCTCCCTCCCTCCCTCTCTCTCCCTCTCTCTCTCCCTCTCTCCCTCTCCCCTGGCTTGACAATGAAAAGCTATTCTCTCTTGCTTGTTATTTGACAGCTGTCCTCTGAATAGATGGGTGCGTGCACGCTCTCGCCCGGCAATTATTGTGCACGCCTAATGAATTCAATCATCATCGGGCTCGGTGTCAGCATGTCATTAGCTCCCTTTGTTTGCCGGGAGAGAGATGGAATTGCTCTGGGTGGAAAGGAGGAGGGAGGGAGGGAGACAGAGGTAGAGAAAGGAGGAGGGTGGCGCGGGGAGGTAAAGGGAGGAGGAGAAAGAGCGAGGGAGGAAGATAAAGCGTGAAGAGCATCGACGGGGAACCTGCTCGTTCAGATTCAAGACTTTCTAAAAGGTCCTTGAAGGCCTGGAACTGAATTCAAGACCAGAATGAAGAAACGAAGCTGGCAAGCCGTTTCCAACTCAACGCAGCTGATCAACGTTTTGAAACTAGAAATGGGCAGAATAATAAAATGAACAGGAAATGAATCATCAAGGAGCCTGAGGTCCAACGGGGTTCAGGTTTTGATCTGTTCTGGATTAGTCTGGATTAGTGTTGAAGACAGAGGACCTTTATGCTTTTCAGACCTTTAAGGACCTGAGGATGCTCTGATTGATGAGGATGGAGGGAGGAGGGGTGGGGGAGGGGAGGGGGGAGAGGTAAAAAAAAAAGAGGTGAGAGGGAAGGAATAAATACACAAATGATGAGAGGAGTTGAATGACGGCGAGGGGAGGAAGAGGAGTGATGGGGGAGAGAGAGAGAGAGAGAGGAGCGAAGGTGAAGAGGCGAGAGGCGGAAAAGGGTGAAAAGAATGAGTGACAATGATAGAGTGAGAGAGAGAGAGAGAGAGAAAGAGAATGAAAGACAGACAGAAAAGGATGAATCCATGCGGAACACAAAAGGAGTCAGAGGCTGCCACTTCCCTCCCTCCCTCCCTCCCTTGTGTCTGTCTTTTTCTCTCAGTGTCTGTATCTCTCTCTCTTTTTCTGTACCTACCTCCCTTATTTTACCATCTCCCTCTCCCCATTTCTATCTCTCTACCTCTTTCTTTTTCTCTCCCTCCCTCTACCTTTCTCATTGTTTCACTTTCTCCCTCCCTAGTTTTCTATCACTCCATTTCATCCGTCCATCTCTCCCTCCCCCTCTCCCTCCCTCTCATTTAAATCTGTCTGTCTCTATCCCTCTCTTTCTATCACATTCTCCATTTCATCTGTCCGTCTCCCTCTCCCCCTCCATCCCTCTCTCTGTCTCATTTAGTCCATCTGTCTCTCTCTCTCTTTCGTTTTCTATCACTCCATTTCGTCCGTCCGTCCGTCTCTCTCCCTCCCTCCCCCAGAGCCTCCATAGTTCTTTGTATTCCACAGAGTGACTCAACCTTTAGCAGTGTAGAGAAATCAAACTCTCCGTCTCTCTCACACACACACACACACACACACACACACACACACACACACGCACACACACGATTAGCCGGTTGGCGGCGAGCGAAACTTCGGCCAAACAAACCTGTCGATTTGATGGAATCTGGAAAAGTCGCTTGAGGGGAATAAAAAAAATAAAAAATAAAACGAGGAGAAGGGGGGAGGCGAAGAACGAGGGGGAGCGAAGGAGGGAGGTGAAGAAAGGTGGAGGGAGAGAGAGAGAGGGAGAGGGAGGAGGCAGCGAAGGGTGTAATTGCTCGGGGGAAGTCGGGCGTGGAGAGCATTGTTGGCTGCCTACTGTAGCACAGTCTATCTCTCTCTCTCTCTATTTACCTCTCCCATTCACTCTCTCCCTCCATGTCTCCCTATATCTTCTCTCCCCCCTCGCTCCTTCTCCCTCTTTATCTCTCTCCCCCTTCCTCTCCTTCTACCTCTGGCTTTTCTACTCTATCCCTCCATTTATCTCTCCTCCCCCTCCCTTTCCATCTCTCTCCCATGCCTTTCTCCCCCGTCACCTCCCTCTTTTCCTCCCCTCTCCTCCCCATCTTTCCCTCCCCTCCTCTATCTCTCTCTCTCATCTCTCTCTCTTTCTCCAGTCTGACTGTGGCTCCATGCTGATAGACCATGAATATCAAATACCTGTGGGATCGAGAGAGACAGGCACAGCATGGAGGACAGACAGGTGTGTGTGTGTGTGTGTGTGTGTGTGTGTGTGTGACAGTGGGTCTATAGGTGGGTCAATATATAATCACACACACATTATTATTATTTATTATCATCTGAACATGTCAAAGACACACACACACACACACTTAATGTGGCTACAGTAAATACAGCAATAGGATGTTCAGAGTTCAGAGTCCCTTCTTCCCTGTAACATTCCTCTGCACACATGCACTCTCTCACACACACACACACACACACACACACACACACACACACACACACACACACACACACACCTCTCCCTTGCTGTCCAAAACTAATCAGCTGCTATATAACTGCCTCTCTCTCTCTCTCTCTCTCCCCTCCCAGGCCAGTCAACTCTATGGGGCTCGCTCTTTAGAGGTAGAACCCAGTGCAAACTACCCATAACCCCATGCTACCCTGGGCAATTACACCGACAGCTGCTCCCAGTCACTCTGTGTGAGTGTGTGTGTGTGTGTGCTTGCATGTGTGTGTATGAGTATAGTGTTACATCTATGTGAGATTGCATCTACTTTCTGTTTGTGCAGTTTGCTATGTGTAGTGTGTGCACACGCCTGCATATGTGTGTGTGTGTGTGTGTGTGTGTGTGTGTGTCTTTGGGACAGGTGGCAGCTTGAAACATCACTTTAATTAAGCCGGAGAGCCTGCTCCGCGGTAGAGCGGCCTCCTCAGATTGACTCGTACGTGTCAACAGCAGGCCGGTACAGGAACGCAGCAGGCAGCAGCACAGAGGTGCAGCCATTAATCACTGTGGCCATGCTAGCGCGCTAATAACGCTACGCCGCTACGCAACTCCACTCCTCCCTCGCTGTTACGCACCCCGAGCCGTGTTTCAGTCTTATTCTGGTTCCTAACTCAACGGACGGTTGTGTGTGATGATAGCGGCGCTCACACTCTCGACCCTGTGAGGTTTAGACTGGGTGGCTAGTGAACCGGGACATCAGGCCACGGCGTCATAAATCTACGGGGCCGTCAGACAGGCAGCGCCACTCACTCGCTGTCACTGATCTAAATGTTGCAGTGGGTCAGTGCAGGTCGGTCGCTGGGGTTATCGAGCGCCTCCCATCACAAACATGACCCGGGGAGCATGGGAGCACAGCATCTTTAGCATTAAAGTAACAGCCAAACATAACAAACTCTACACAGTACCTGCGCTATACAGCAGTGGCCTTCAATCACGGGACGAGAGTCTAGAGATTTTCATTACAAGCAAACACACTACAGCAGCTGATTTCACTGATTAGCACCACTTCAGCCTGAGGGGGACCAATCAGAGTGTTTGGTTGGGATGAACACGGCTCTACATCGTTCCTTTAACACGCCCTGGATTATGACACGAGGGATTGTGACATCACACCCCGTGTAATGCTAATAACATTATGCTATTATACTTTGATGTTGTTGTATTACTACGCTAAGATGCACCGAGGACGTCCTGTTATGCTACGCTACTTCAGCCGCTATCAAAATAGCCGATGTGCCACGCACCGACAAGATGGTGTTGTTGTGTTACTATCAGCTATGATGTGTCACGTTGATGCAACAGCTCCATGCATGCTGTGCTAACACAATAGCTGATGTGTCATGCACCGACCGTAATGTTATGCTGCGTTACTACAGCAGGTACGGTGTGATGTGTCACGTTACGCTTTGCTACTAAAACTATAATATGCCATGCAGTGACAAAAGCACGTTGCGTAATGCTAACACTACAGCTATGCTGCGTCATGCACAGAAAGCACTTGTTATGCTGTTGCTAAAATGCTGTGTCATGCTAGCAAGCGAAGCTACATCACTGCGCTGCGGCGCGCTAGCAGAACGCCAGTCTGTATAACAGCTTTGTGTGGAGAGAGGAGAGGAAACATGTGATAGATAGCATCTCGGCAGGGTGTTGCTACAGCGTTACTGCTGCCGCTGATGGCTTTTCAATATAGCGTTGCAGTAATTTCCCATAAGCCCTTGTGACTAATGGCGTAAACAATGGAGCTGAATGTTCACGTTATGGGCCCATTATGGGACTATCAGGGCGGCCATGTAAAGACGGATGCCTTTGATCAGCGCTCTATTGTAGCGGGCAGGTGCAGGGAACTGGATTCCTGTCTTAAAGTGTGTGTTAAGTGTGTGTGTGTGTGGGTGAGAGAGAGAGAGAGAGAGAGAGAGGGGGGGGGGGGGCAGAGAGAGGAGGAAGAGGGGAGTAAAACAGAGATGAAGAGAGAGACAATGTGAGAAACAGAGACAGAAACTGACAGGAGAGAGGGAGGGAGAGAGAGAGAGAGAGGAAGAGGGTGAGAGAGAGAGAGAGAGATACAGAGAGAGAGAGGCAGAGAGTGTGAGAGAGAGAGAGAGAAAGAGGGTGAGAGAGAGAGAGAGAGAGAGAGAGAGAGAGAGCACTCAACAAAATGGTTGTTTCCACCGACCACTGACTCCCGCTCTATCTGTGCAGCCACCCAAAGCGTCCCATTTGCCTCTGATGCCTTCTCCCTATATAATGACCCAAGCTGGTGATGTCATGCAGCCATTACCTCAATCAGCCAATGGAGTTTCCCGGCTGTCACAGGTTGCCTTGTGATTGGACGCTAAAGGGAGCAGTCAAAGTCAACAGGTTAGATATGAAGTGTCTCTAGATGTAGAATATCTACTGACAACAGCCACCAGCAGGACTCGAAGCAGGCATGTGATCAGGGGGACCAGGGGGGCCTCGTAACCAGGGGGGGGGCCTCGTAACCGGGGGGGGGGGGGGGGCCCTCGTCTGGAGGGCCAGGGGTTGAAATGGAACATGGCTGATGTGTTGCAGGTGAATGCAACTGGACTTTTATTTTGAAATGTATCATCGGCTGCAGGAGTCTTACGGTAACAGTGTTTGTTAACATGACAGGATGTGTCAAAATCAAACAGAAAATGTAGTTTATTGTATTAAAACACAAACAAATGGACTATCTTATTCAATGGAATGCTTCAGAGGGCCGAAGAGGGTTTCTTGCAGGGCCAGATTTGGCCCTCGGGCCCTACTTTGGGTCACTTTGGTACAGGCCACCTACTGAAAAGTACCCAAGTCCCACCAGCCACACTTCTAACAGCCTCTAATGGACTGGTGCAGGAATGTGCTGGGTCAGTGGACTATCGTGAACTGAGCGATTTTTACACTTCAGTTGTTCAGCAAACGTCCAGCAGAACAGAATGAACCGATCCATCATCCATCATCCATCCATCTGCCGCCTCTCGGCATCACTCCTGCTTAAAGCCGAACCCTGACTCTCTCTCTGTGTGCTTTCCTATACGTTTATTGCACTTGGGCAAATAAAGTCATCCTGACTCTCCAACTAGTCTCCCTCTCCATCTCCCTCCCTCCCTCCCTCCCTCCATCCATCGACTTGGAAAGCGTCCATCACTTGAAAATGGATGCTGGCCCACTAAAAGCTGCCCTGCTGTACCGGCAGACCCTCCATCTACGCTGCGGTGCCTCTGCTGTTATTGTTGTTGGTGAGATGTTTGAAACGAGCCGCCTGACAACAGATAACATCCAAAAAGTATTGAACCCATTATGGCGGTTGATATGCCGGGAAAGGGAGGAGGAGGAGGGAGATGCATTTGGAGGCTTGGAGTTGGGGAAGTAGGGACGGGAAAAGAGAGTGTTTAGAGAGAGAGAGAGAGAGAGAGAGAGAGAGAGAGAGAGAGAGGAGACCAAGGTGCATTTCCTCCCCATTCAAACCTTAGTAATGAAACCTTCCCTTAGTCCTTGAAGCTGCACTCAGCATCACAAACTGGGGCGGCGAACAGAGAAGATTGTTTCCCATCCAAACTAATTGAGACCCTGTGGATTCCACCAAATTAAATTTTGGTGTTGGTGTTTGGTCACTGCCAGGAAATATTCTCAGGAAGTAAAAAAAAAAATCCAACAAAACTGTCTCCTAAAAAGCAGCGAGCGAGCGAGCGAGCACTCCACCCAGAGAGATGGACTCACAAATAATGGCTTAACCTGCTGAGATACTTTCCACCTCCTCCTCCACCAAACCAGCCGCTAACAGAAAAGTGAGAAACTTCCCCAGGGGAGCCCAGTTTAACTGACATCACGCTACATGGTTTCTGGGTAATGAAGTCCTTCAAGCTTTCAAAGAACTCAGACGGTTACCGCCCACCGCCGCTCAGCGCCAACGCTCAACGTTACCTAGTGCAGCTTTAACTATTAACCTGACATCTACCACAGTGTTGGCATCTCCTCCTGGTAGAAAGACAACCCCGGTGGATCTTCCTCCATACTCGGCATGATACGTGTGTGTGTGTGTGTGTGTGTGTGTGTGCTCCAGCTGTAGTGGGAATAACCGACAACGTCCTCCCATCATGTCCCTTAATGACGGAGACCCTCCACACAGCTGGCAGGTACGACCGCCAATCAAATTAACCGGCCAATTACGCATCTAACGCACCGCAGTTGACCAGATGTGATCCGAAGAAAAGCCCCGCTGTGTTTAAACACAGTCTGCCGTCGTTACGTTACGAGGCGAGTTACGTACGGAAAACGGAGAGTTATGGAAACGGGGAATAGCCTTTTAATATCCGCAGTAAAGACGGATGAGTTTTTAACAGCCGCCGCGGTGGAGAAGCTGTTAGGCGTGTGGGCGCCGAGTTGTTGAGGCGTCGGAGGAACGTCTTCCTGAGGGGAGATCATTCAGACCGTGATTTAGAAGGGAGATTCTCATCCTGAAACTACTTCTGCTGCCACAGTCCTCAAGACAAGTGATGTTTATTTGCGCTCCGTGCACATTTGAACATGCAGTATTTATGGATATGATATATTAGGTCGTATATATTTCAAGTGCCTCTATTGCAAATGGAGTCGTAGCCCGTCGACGTTCCCCTGCAGCTCAGGCACCGAGAAAGGGACCGCTGCTCCCTTCTGCAGGTTTTGCAAAGAAAAAAAACGCTAGTCTGCTTGCTAGTCTGACAACTTTACCCACAACCACCTAATAAATCAACAAAAAGTAGAGCTCTGAGCGAAGTGATGGACCTTTCTGCAGCCTGGACACCTCAATTCATACTGATGAACCACGCGCGTTAACCAGCTAGTCGACCAGTGGATCCTGAACGCAGCACGACATTTCTTTCATTCTGCGTTTGGCCTCGTAGACGTCGGTAAGATACATGCAGGGGGGGGATGAAAGTTAGCGGGCTAGCACGCTGGCAGCATGCTACAGGAGCAGGTGGTTTGGGGGAACGAGGGTTTAATAGCAGGCCGGTGTCGGGGTCTGGGTGGAGGAGCACAAACCACAGGGTTGGAGTCTTACCAGATCTCTGGGGCTTTGCATCGGGGGCTCGGCGTTCTAGAGGAGGCAGGAGACAGAAGGACCAGAAGGGATCAACATCATCATCATCATCATCAAAAATACACACAATCTGAGTACATAAGAGGTTCTGTTGGGTGGAAGTAATGGAACAATGGACACAGGTGATAAAAAAGTGGTGATGAAATATGTGAAAATGATGAACTTACAGTTAGTTGATTGGTTAGTAGGTAAATATCAATAAAACTCAAGTGTGAGGAAGCAGCACAACATGGCACAATGTCTCACAGGTTGTGGAGATTTCAACTAACTTCAGGTTCTATAATTGACAGACCGACTTGTCTAAATGTTGAAAGGTGCCATAAAGTAATAGAATTACATCTATTGAACATGAACATGAACACCTGCACAGCCGAGGCAACAGATGTTGACTTTAGTTTTTCATTACACTTAAATTGAGTTTAATAAATACAAGATGTGTAACTTCATACTGATGAAGGAAGGAAACGTTTAGTTAAACCAACTGGTCTGTTATTGTAGTTTACTGTAAGTTATTGCTTTATGGTTTAATTGACCTGTCGTCTGATCGATCCCATCCTAACGGCCCCAGCTTAACCCACAGCCTTCGATACTTCCTGTCCCCGGAGTCCCATCTCAACCCTTTGACATCGCCCTCTCCGCCCTCCGGAGCTGATCCAATAAATCCTACCGTCTAACTACCGGCCGAGCCGAGTCGGGCCGAGTCGAAGCCCCGCTCTAATCTAAAGATGAGTATCGACCGGCGAGGCCATTCCTCTCCTCTAACTCCGCTCGCAGCGACAGCCAGCCAATAGCCTCGTCTGCATCCCTGGCTGTGATAATTGTCACCAATCAGCCGTTTGATTGACTCCTCTCGCTAGCGAATGGCTGCACGTTCCTCTAATGGCCCCGGTGACTGCTGAGGATGCTGGGAGAGACCATTTTTATGACAATGGAGGGGGGATTTAAGGCCTGCTTGGCGCTATAACTCATGATAGCGCTCGATAAGGCAGGGCGTTAAAGCCAGCTAGCGGGGCTAAGGGAGGTAGCGGCGCTGTGAAGTAAACACCGGTGTGATTTAAGATCTCACGACGCATCTGAGCCTCCAGTCCTGAGGTCTTGTTTGCTGCGTCAGCCATTTTGCCATCAAACGACTCTTGAGGTAACACCAGATGTGCGGCGCATCAAACCTGGTTTTGTGCAAAGGTAATTAAGTACAACATCTGGCAGCGACACGTAAAAACACGACCTTGAGGAGAGACGAGAGCTGGGATCACCACATCAATGGAATCAGCAACTGTTTACATGAGTTAGTGAAAGGACGAGCTGCCGACGACGAGTCACAGCCAGAGAGGTGTGTGTGTTCATCTGTGTGTGTGTTGTAGTGTGTGTGTGTGTGTTGTCAACTGATTGATATTCAAGCCAAGTGTGTTTTCTACTCTCTGCTGACTACCTGCCCTGCATCTGTTCATCCCCACATCCATCAATCTAGCCAATCAGCTTGGAGCGAGACACAGAGAGAGAGAGAGAGAGAGGGAGAGAGAGAGAGAGAGAGAGAGAGAGAGAGAGAGAGAGAGCGAGAGAGAGAGAGAGAGACCAAGAAAGACAGAGACGGAGGAGGTTACCTAACAAAGCGAGCCAAATAAAAAGGGAGCTGGCGGGTGAGAGCGAAGCGAGTGGGAGGAAAGAGCGATGGAGGAAGAAAAGACAGAGACAGAGAGAGAGAGAGAAAAGGGAGAGAGAGGGAAGAGAAAGAGCGAGAGACGGAGATGGAGAGGAGAGGAGGCTGAGCTCCACAGGTTTCCTCGGAGGCTAGCCGGAGCTGGACAATCAATCTGCATGCTTGGCTGGCGTATTGTGTTAGCTGGGAAACAGGAAGACAACACAGCATGGGACCACGCCCACACACACACACACATAATCTACCCCCTCCATGCATGGACAGTATGTACGCTGTAATGTACGATGCATTACACTGACAGAATGAAGAGTTAAGATCATGAGCACCAACACACACACATATATAACACACGTACCACATCCCGGGGCAGGAAGGCATCCTCCTGCCGCATCACCAGCAGCCCCACAGCCCCGCCCATGGGCGTGGCCCTGAGCAGCGACACCACTTCTTCCTGGGTCCGCCCGTTCAGATCCACCCCGTTCACCTAGAACAGGAGACCGGGTTCAGTTCAGTACAGTGATCAAACTCTGAGGTCAAACACGCCATGTCGATCACACCCTGCCGAGTCCTGTGCAGACGTCCTCATGCATTCAGTGTTGCATCGTATGAGCCTTTACGCAAACGGCTCGTCTGGTGGGATGGCGAGACTTGTTATCCTCCTGGAAAGTACTAGTATTCTTATGATGTCCTCTGGCAGACATCTCTAGAGTCCAATGAGTTTAGATTTCACATCACCTCTTGCACACGCAGACTTGCAGCGTAAAGCGTTCACAGTACAGTACATATTCTCACCTCCAGCAACCTGTCTCCAGCCTTGAGGCGGCCATCTTGGATGGCAGCCCCCCGAGGCAGGATGTTCTTCACGTAGATGGGCGCCGAGCCGCCGATGGGAACATCGCGTGACGTGATGCTGAACCCCAGACCCTCGGGACCTACGGGACGAGAGGACAGGAAGAGGAAGTCTTGATAGAATCTGGTTGGCTAGCCCCCTCCCTCTAACACCACCCCCTCCCTCTACCTCCACCCCCTCCCTCTATCACCACCCCTTCCCTCTACCACCACCCCCTCCCTCTAACACCACCCCCTCCCTCTACCTCCACCCCCTCCCTCTATCACCACCCCTTCCCTCTACCACCACCCCCTCCCTCTAACACCACCCCCTCCCTCTACCTCCACCCCCTCCCTCTATCACCACCCCTTCCCTCTACCACCACCCCCTCCCTCTACCACCACCCCCTCCCTCTATCACCACCCCTTCCCTCTACCACCACCCCTTCCCTCTACCTCCACCCCCTCCCTCTACCTCCACCCCCTCCCTCTACCACCACTCCTCCGGCTCCTACTGTTGTGAACATGTTTGTAGTCACCTCACTTGGTTTACCAGGATTGCCGGATATGATGTAACTGTAAGCGATAACTACGGTGAGTGTCGAGGCCGAAACCTGGCTCGAATGTTAGAGGAGAGTGTGGTCAGTGATAATGGGTGTGGGGTTGGGGCTTCAAGTGGGCATTTCCCATCACAATGAGTTCAAAAAAAAGCCCATTCTGCCCTGGGGTAACATCGATGCAGTACGGCCCACTTCCATTAGTGCTTTGCAGTTTGTATTACGGGAATTTCATCCTTTAGGTGTTGATCTGTGTGTGTGTGTGTGTATGTGTGCATCTACATGCATGTGAGTGAATGTGGTTTTATTTCCTGTAACCCCCAAAGAGCAACAACAACCATTAAGAAAGCCTGTGTATCTTATCTAAGACAACCAATAAACAAACAGACTTCCCATTATTAGTCTGGTTAAATACAGGAAATGAAAATAAATCCTGCATCCTGTCAGCCGAGAGTTCAAATAGGTTTACAGGGACTAAGTAAGTCAGGGATGTACTGTGAGGCGAGACTACTTAATGTTAAAGTTAGAAGTTGGACTTTGTAATAATGCCTTTATAGGGAGCCAATGAAGAAGGTCAAGCTGTCTGATATATCATTGAAATCAGACACTGGAAAACAGCCTGTGGTCAAAGCACATTAGACTGTCTGGGGTTATGGAGGAGGCAGGACAGATGGTTAGAGTCCGTCCTGTAACTGTAGTGTCACAGTGTTCTTGACCAAGACACTGAAACCCTGCCTGCACCCGGTCTACATGTATGTGTTTCACAGGGACACGTGTAGAAACGGTTCCTAGTTACATTGCATTGCAAGTTAACAGAAGATCAACAGTCAAGATCTTTGCTGTATCAGAGCGTTGGCCTAACCCTCCTTGCCTGTCTGACTGAACTGTGGACACTGACACTGGAATAGCAGCACTTAACCATTCTGCTTCACATCCTCTACTTAATCCCCCACATTGATGAGCCAATCAACTTCCCACAGGCATATGAGGTGCGGTATTATCCTCACCGGTAAATGCCTAGAGCATTCCTGGGTTTAAATAGGGAGGAGGATCTTTAAAACTCCCATTAGCTTGATTAAGACATGCCTAAGCAATTTCCTGTGCAGAATGGGATTCTCTGATTGATTCTGATACTCCGCGGGATTTGTGAGGAGACGAGTGTCTGATTCGAGCACATAAACAATGCGGGAGTTTAATCTGCGCTCAGAGCTGTGGGCTTAAATCAGCACTCAATATAAAACACACGGGCCAAGTGGCCTCTTGGGAGTTGCTGCTAGTCCCGCGGGCGACAGCTCCAACAACAGCAAACAAAATGTGGAATGAGAAAAGATAACATCTTTGACTGAGAACAATATAGATCGTGCAGGCATATGGGTGGAATCCAGTGTTTATCTAGGCTTCATGACCAAGCACTGGACGGAAAGAAATTATGATGGATGGAGAAGAACAAGGAGCAATAGCAGCCAGGTTATTTTATGTTGTTTTTATTTGTTGGCTCGGCTCCAGCACCGAGTGAGGAAACAGATTTGGGTTGAAACGTCGGTGGGCATATGGTGCAGCCCTGTCGGACTCCCCTACATGGCATTTGACAGCACACAGGGACTAGCGGCTGCTTAGCAACAAGCTCTCGGCCCTGAGACCTGGCCCAAACACCTGGTATCCTGTTGGCAGAGGTCCGGACCGACTGTGCCAGCTGTCAGTCATAGGCTACACCGCCGAGATGTGGTTTTTTTCCATTCTTGGCATCGCCCACTGCTGTGTATTTCCGCCTGCCTAAACTGAAGTCTTTTTGTCACCTCCTGTTCACTGCTCACATAATTCTGCTGAACTCTGGATGTTTTTAAGCCTGTTACATCACAGTTCACATTTCGCATGCTTCCCCGTTTGCCGTTTTCTGAACAAACTGTTCCTAGAGCAGTCTTTTGAAGTGCCAGAGTGGATCAATCGCTTGTTTATTCAATTGGAATCCAGCAGCTAAGAAAATTCAACGGCTCCTTCTCGTTTTTCTAAAAGGCCAATTTATTGGAATGCAGGGCACAAGGGGCACTTTTCATAGAGGCTCTGGGTAGAATTAAATGAAACTTCAAAAACTAAGAACACTTTAGGTATTACAATTTGGTTTCCATGTTTTAACAACCTCCCTCTGGTCCTACCGACTGTAAGGCTGCTGTTCGTATCCAGAGCAGGTGACAACTCACTTTGACAGGACACAATGGCTGTTGCAGGGATTGGATGTCTAACAACTTCCGCCATAGATTAGACTAGCTCACCTTTCTTCAGCTGGATGTTGAGCCTCCTCCCGACCTTTTTGGTGTATCCGCCTGTAGGGGTGGAGCTTAGCACCCTCTGCGGTGATTGGGCGTGGCCTGTTGGGGGCTTGGCTGCGGAGACTGCCGGGTGAGGTAGAGCGGGGTAGGCGTCACCCTGGTCTGGGTGAGGGTGGGGATGGGGGTGAGGGTGGGTTTGGTGAGGCTGCGTTTGGTGAGGGTGCGTTTGGGAACCGTGTCGGGACATCCTCTGCGGGGTGTGGTCGATGCCGGAGATGGTGCTGCCGGTGAGGGAGTCGGGGCTGAAGCGGCCCGAGGTGAAGGCCGGGTTCCTCTCGCCGTGGGACAGCTGCTCGTAGTGGGCCTTCAGGGACGACGGCACCACGTGGAACATGATGACCGGAGAACGCATGGCCTGGCGAAACATGTTCTGGGCTCTGGGAAGGGAGGGGGGATTTAGGTGAAGGGAGGGATGAAGGGAGGCAGGGAGGGAGACAAATGGAAAGATTAAGGAGAGTGGGAGGGAAAGGGAGAGAGGAGGGGAGAGAGAGGTTTGAAAGAGACAGTAGTCAGCAATGTGAAGGTTTGGTAGACCTCACACACACAGATACACAAATATACATGCACAGTACATGGATCTTCTCAGTCTTTATTGAGCGACCATACACACCCCTACCCATCTAGCACCGCCCACCCAACCACACACACCCCTACCCATCTAGCACCGCCCACCCAACCACACACACCCCTACCCATCTAGCACCGCCCACCCAACCACACACACACACACACACACATACATATAATCCATCTTCGCCCACCTGCACATTCTGACATGATAATTAACACGTATTGCGAGCGAGTGGCTATAAAAAGAGCCTCGGCGGTCCCCGACAGCTCCGTCACATAATCCCCCTCATCTGGCTGCAGATGAAGAACCTCTATTCGTCGGATGATTGCAGAAAATCCTCTTTAAAGCCCCTTCGGTGTGAGCTAATGTACAGTAGGTGTGAATGGAAACTTATGTTGGCTGTCAGCACCCTGCAACAGGGCGGCCTTGTTAGCACCACCTGTTTCAATAGAGCAGACTTTGGTATGCTTCTCCTCTGACAGCTGAACGGACGCTCGGGGAAAGAAAATGCCGGGCCTCCCAATAATTCTCCCCCAACCCTAACGACAACCGGGCCCCCACAGCGTTCCTCAGCGATATTCCGGCCCCCCATTTTTCCCCCCCAACCATGAATAACGTTCCCCCCCGAGGAAGGCGGTCTCATCCCAGCGAATTTACGATTTCAGGCTGGATCGAGTGGCAGACGAGATGTAATCTGCTCCCCCATGTGAAGTCTCTCTCTCTCTCTGGTACCGTATGGAGCTGGATGTATGGGAGCCTTATTCCCATCCATTACTTGAGTTACGCCTCAGCGAAAGGGTCGAGCTGGACACTTTGACATGGCTGGGATTGAATTACTGTTTTTTTCAAGGGACAACTCGGGGGGACAGTAGAGCCTATTCATAATGCAACAGCCCTGTACGTGTGCATGTGGGTAGTACTTCGCACGACAGTCGTCTGAGAAAATGTCTAAAACCTAGTTGAAAACATGCAAGCTAAACATTTATGCTGACAGCAGCAACACAGATCACACACACATTGTATGCATCGCTGAATTTCAGCAGCACTGCAGAGCGAGTACCAGCCTGTATGCAGCATAGAGTATCTGGAGCAGAGGGAGGAAGGGAGGGGAGTTAGCAAGCTAGCTTCTGGTTAGGGAGGGAAATGGGGAGAAGAGATGATAACAGCACTGGAAAGAAGAAGCTATGAGTATTGGCCTAAGGCAGAGGCAGGCGTCTGATGGAGGAAGCAGAGGAGGAGGTTACAGGAGGAAACCCACTGGGGCTTGTAGCGAGATACAGGGAGATAAAATGTTGAGGACTGCGGGAACCACGTTAGCGATTGAGGGTTGTGACCTATAGGAGTTAAACAGGGAAGGGTTAGCTTAGCGTAGTGATGGGCATAGCCCATGCACTGGCAAAGGGAGGAGAGAGGAGGAGACCAAAGGGGGAGAAGGGAGTTCAGGAGAGGAGAGAGGAGATGAAGGGGCCAAGAAGAGAGGATTGAGAACTTGAAGTATGGCTAGAGGGGATGAGCGGAGGAGAGCCAATGAAGTCCTAGAAGCAAATCAAACAGGAAGTCAAAGGGACCACCGGCGCTCAGGGTTAGGGTTCCTGCTGGTGTCTTACTGTTCGAAGCGGATGTTTCGCAGGTCTCCGTTATTGATTCGGACGATACAGTCGTTCTCCTGGAAGAGGCCCTGCTGCTCGGCCTTGCCTCCTCGCTCCAGACGCTTGACCAACAAGCCTAAAGTCCTGGAACGTTCAAAAGGTTGAGTTAAGAGGACGCAAGAGGAACTTCAAGCTTTCATTATGGCTGATTCTGCCTGGGGAAGGAAGACTTCACTACAATATCTACTCACAGAGACGCTGAGTAAAAACAATAAATTCACTTTGCCAGGTGTAGTTGGGAAAATCTACTATATATATTTATGTTTTTAGCCCTTTATCTTTGGCTCCTCTCCTTCCCTCCCTTACTACCACCTCCTACTACTAATACCATTTCTGCCATTTTCTCCCCATAAGGATTCTGAAATTCACCCAAATTCACATCATCTTGTGGTACTTGTACAGAGGGTACAGTATGGCCTGCCTTCACCTCAAGGTGCTCTGGAAGCCATGTGGGGGGGGGGGGGGGGGGCACCTATTCAACAGCAATCACCGCTTTCGAAAACCCCATCTGCAGGCCTGCGGGGGTCTTCGCCTTGCAGGTGTTAACTTCCTCACCCCCCCAGGGACCCCTTGCTCCCCTCTCATCCAAGCTAACATACTTGAGCAAGAAATAAACATGGTGCTTTCAGGGAGCGATGGAAAGCGGCACCATTGAACATTTTTTTGGGGGGTGGGATGGAAAAAAAATGCTGGTCTGTCGTATTGTGGCACTTCAACCATGCTGAGCTGCAACGGTTGTCGCCCTGTAATCCGGCGTGGCAAACCAGCTTATGGCGAGAGGCTGACTCCACCTGAAAGGGCGCTGCATGGATTATAGACCGAGGTCTGAGGAGGAAAATCAACCACGGGTAGGAAAGACGGCGACAGGCCTAATCGAGTCCTCCTCGCCGTACGGTCGGCGTCTGGGTGTATCGAGGCTTTCCGAGGTGCCGCCGAGGTAAATCCAGTTGATTTTAGGGTTTAATACGTTCCCTCTCCTGGGGGCTTATAACTCAATATGGGCAGGAATGTGATTAGAGAGGGCAAAAAAGTTCAGGAGTCACCAAAGTTCAGAGACAATTCCCCTGATTGCATTTGAGCGGGAACACAATGCGATTTGCAGGCAAGGCTCGCTCTCTCTCTGATGAAAGTCGGGCATCTTAATCTCGGGATGACGCCCGCCCACCGACGTTTCACCCAATAAAACAACAGTGCATTATAAATGTGCTTTTAGGTTGATTAAGTCGGGGCGGTGAGAAAAGTGATACGATCTTGATGCTCAATAAAGCATGACGGTGAGTTTTGCAGCCGCTGATCAGTCTGGAGGGCCGAGTCGTATATAAAGAGTTTGGACATTTGTGGGAGTGTAGGTGGCTTTGTGCCGGTGGCTCAACCTCGATACCAACCTGACCGCTGCGGCTGGAAATAAGACTTGGTAATGTAACACAGTATAAAGTATTGGACCGATCTTCAAGTGTTTTTATGAGTTTTGAACACTGAGAATAAGAGAGACGTCCATGTTCACTTCAGGTTTGAAATATAAAGTTATATTCTGGGTGAAATGTGGCTCAGCTCAACACCGAGGTCTTTAACTGGTTTCATGACTTGGCTCGCAACATCCTGAAATTGCCTCTCTGGGTCTATCGAAACCAGCTGTGGCATTCCTCTCATTCCAGCAGTGTGTGTGTGTGTGTGTGTGTGTGTGTGTACATGTATGCTGCTCAGTGTAGCCTTTTCATCATGTAAAAGCGTTGCGACAGGAGCCACGGAGAAAAAATGACAGTCACCTGCAAACCCTAAACAACCATGATTGATCACTGTAAACTGGCAAATGGTTTCATGATGCCGGCGTGCAAACATCTGTGTGTGTGTGTGTGTGTGTGTGTGTGTGTGTGTGTGAGTTAACACAGGACCACCACAGAGAGGGTGAAGGTGATATGACTTGAATTCAACACAAGAAAAGCCGATGGGTTTGGGGCATCTGTGAGAAGACACATCACCAAGTACAATTTCCTTGTGCACTTTGGAAAATCAAAAATCAAAACCAGCCTATTTCCAATTGGTCAAATCTAATGAAAGAACAGTATTATGAAAAAGGACAACAGGACATGTCTTCTCCCTCCTCCCTCCTTCCTCCTCCCCTAGCCCTATCAGTCAGCATGTTACCTGCGGTCTCTGGCACTGAAAGGCACCACGTGGATTCCCAGGGGCCCTCCGTCGTTTGACACCTCCACCAGTTTGACTATGTCTCTGGGAGACGGTGACGGACGGGTGATGGAGAGACGTGGGGGGGGGGGTGGGAGGGTGAGGAGAAGGGAGACGAGAGGGGTGACAACAGGTGGGTAAAAAAAACAAAAAAGGGGAAATAACATGTGAATTAAGGGAAATTGGATGATAACGAAACAGCGTGAAGGAAACAGAAAACAAGAAGGTGTTGGGAGAGAAAAAACAAAAAGAAGACAAGGAAATAATAAATCCAAATAAATCAAACTCATGTCAGGGAAAACAAAGAGGCTTCTCCCAGATTCTCTCACAGCATCACATACACACCATACAGACTTAAGAGGTTTCACCACAGAGAGATAAGAGCACTGCACAAAGCGTTTCATTCCCAAATGATATATTTCCATTTGGTAGAAAACGGAAAAACATCTATAATGCTGCTGTTTTCTCAGCACAGAGCTCAAGACCGATAATACCACTGAACTCAGACCAGGTTTTATCGTTCTCAAACGGCAGCTACGTCATTTAAGAATGAAACTCCTCAAATGAAGACGAACCAACCTGCTACTGCTACTAACCAAAGAAGAAGAAAAGACACCCAGACTGATGATGCCTTGCTGGTTCAATCAGCAACGCGTCGACAGGTTGACACGTTGCTGATTGAACTACTGGAGCATCTTTTTCAGTTTCATCGCCTTTTGCATCAAGCAGCTGGTCAGGGGGGTTTTGAACGTTAACACTGGCCTGCACAGCCCAATAGTCCAGGTCCACAACAGGTAGGGGGAGAAAACTGTGTGTTTATGTGCATGATTGTGTTGATATGAAATGGAAACCCTCATCAACACCTTTAACCCTTAACACCCACAGAAAGCTGTTAGTCTATTTCAATGTAAAACATCGATTCAGCGGCTTGAAGCGTTTTAGAAGATGGGAAATCTACTGGAGGCACAACTTTCATACGACGACATGATTAGCTGAGGGGAAACAGGCCTCTCGTTGACAAGTGAGAGGCGGAGGGAAGCCAGACTCGCAGGAACAACACCATACCTGCATATTAAACTGGCAGCGTGCAACAGAACAACACAACAACACCGTTACATCACAGGAGTGGGTTAGCGCGTGGGCGAACAGGGAGCGATGGAAATCAGGGAAGGGGTTTAAAAATGGGATTTTCTACAAACAAACCCTCCAGATTAGCAGACAGAATCTCTCGGTCTGTTTTTAAAGTGTTTATCATGGAGGGTAACATGTAAAATAGAGTGATAGATGGACCCAGGTCAGATCTGATCTGAGGTGAGGAAGATGCAGCAGTAAGAAATGAAGGGTTTTATTCCAAAAGGCTTCTGGTTGAGAAAAACCCTCCAAATTCATGACTCAATATTAGCAAAAACACAGATTCCATCCTGAGCAATTGAATGTCTTTTAAAAGAATCATCCAACATCCAAGATTGTGAATGAATGAATGATGTTCCACTATTTCATTCCTTGGTGTCACTTTCACATTTTGGATTGAGACTCTTCAAATGTTTCTGCTACACAACCACCCGTCAAATCCAACATTACTCGGTTGTTGAGTTTCATCCGTTTTCAGATGTGGCAGAAAAGGGAAGTTAGCGTTGAGTTAAGGAAAGTCCCGCCCCCGGGGAGCCCCGAGCCACGATGGGAGGACTTACTCTAGTGACCTCACGGGGGTGTGGTCCATGCAGGAGTCGGCTCGGCCCACCGGCTCTATCCTCCCGTTCTCCTCTCTGGCCTCGTCCTCCTGAAAAAACACAACACGAAGGAAGAAGAGACATTGAGACGACATCGAATCAGCGGGCTGCGGTGCATGTCCTTGAAACGCCGTGGGTTCGAATCCGACGCATGACCTCTGTTGCAAGTCATCATCTCATCTCGTTCCTATCTGTTCTGTCTCCGCCTCGTGCCATGCTGCTGTTCAGTAGCCGATTTGAGCTAGGTGATTGCTAGCTGTTAGCCATAGGGTTACGCGATTGGCTGCTGATGTCAAAAGTTTAGCTGCATCCAAATTTTCCCTCGCCGACAAACGTGGTGACGGCCGCCATCGCTCGCCGTTTCTCTGTTTCCTAGAGAATGAACCGACTCCCAGCAGCTCGGTTCCTGAGTTGCTGGTGATGTGTACACACAGTAAACCTCTCTCTTTAAGTACCTTAAACAAGCTAACGTTTAGCCTAAGCTGCTAACCTGATGAAGCCAGGAGGAAATGACCGGCGGCGGTCTTCCACCGGTATAAAAATACATAGTGGCGCCCTTTCAAACAACGAAGATCCTCAAACTACATAGCCTCTGTTCTCCCCTTGAGTTAACTGTGGACACTTGGTGCGTGTCTGTTTGAATAGGGAAGCTGAGCCTCATGAGAGACACACACACACACACACACACACACACACACACACACACACACAAAAGAGGAGAAAAATGAGAAGCGGAGAAAGAGGATCATTAAAATTTCATGGTGACACCGGAGAGGGGAGGACGGCGAGGAGGAGGCGCAGGCCTCCCCGGCAACCGGCCGCCTCATCAGTATGAAAATGCGCTCACCGTTACCGTGGCTGCTGTATGGTTGCCATGACACTTTGGGCGCCTGGAGGACGTGCAGCGAGAGGGCGGTGTGTGTGTGTGTGTGTGTGTGTGTGTGAGGCTCAGAGTATGGACTGTCAGAATGAAAAAAGAGGACGATTCTGATTCTGAAGCGTTGTGACTGAAGGCGGTGGAGATGTGTGAGACAGAGGATAATGGACTGGTGTGTGGGTTGAAAAAGGCAACGGACATTTAAAACTACACAAGCACACACACACACACACACACACACCCATCCATACACACACGCACCAACATATGTGCAGACAGAGATACACACACACTGTACACACCAGATAGTGAGACACAGATCAATAAGCACATGCATGCACAGACACATAACACACATCCATGCATTCAAGTATACACAAGCTTGTGCACTTTTGCATGCACACACACACACACACACACACACACACACACACACAGGCAGCAGAGATAAAGCACTCACAGGAAGTAGATAAGAGGCATAAAAACCAATAAGTGCATGCACACACACACACAAACACACACACACACACACACACACACAAAATAAGGTTCTTGAAGGATTCTTTGGTCAGGGTGGTGATTCTCTACTGCACCTTAACGACTGAAACAAAGAAGAAGCCAGTCCAAAAGTTCCTTCAGCTGCAGGTCTACACACACTTGTTTGTATAGAAATGCACACACACACACACACACCCTATAAAACACACTGAGGCCAGATAAGGAGAGAGACAGAAACACATCTAACAGTATTCAGTATCCATCAAGAGACGAGGAAGAGAGGCAGGAGACAGAGGAAAGAGACGAGCAGCATCTCTGAGCATCCACTGACGAGGCTGTTCTACAGTCCACCAGAGAGGGTGTGTGTGTGTGTGTGTGTGTGTGTGTGTGTGTGTGTGGAGGAAAAAGCAAGACATGTGTGAGAGAAAGAGAGGGAGAAAGGTGAAGAGAGAGGGTTGGAAAATGAGAAGAAAGAAGCCTGCGTCTGAGAGCGAGATAAAGCTCTCATCCATATTTCCCATAATGCTTTTCATTCCTAAGTTTCTTCTTAAAGGAGCCACATGTAGCGTTTTAAAACATCAGTATATCTTTCTCAAATGAATCACGGTACCAAACCAGACCACGGTCTCGCCATCAATTGTTGCAGTGCAATTGTTTCTAAAAATGAAGACCACATTTCCCATAAACCCCTGCTGCTTCCTGTTGCAAAGAGGATGTTGCTACATGCCGTTTCCACCATCTGCCATTACCAGAAACAATGAAGATTTGAGCTCCGGTTGTGCTGGAAGAACAACGTCATCTTCCCCTTTTGTTCCATAAAGCAATTTCCCTTTTTTGCCGTAAATCAATCCAGCA
>JAXDDX010000075.1:1295000-1315000 GCA_034670405.1 Hoplostethus atlanticus | reverse complement strand
CTAAAATTCAGAGAGAGAAATCAGTTTCATCAGTAATTGATGCATTCATGCCCAGAAGAGTTTTGGAAGTTCAAAAAGAAGAAGAAGAAGAGTTATTGGAAGAGACAGTCTGGCTGCAGCCGTCGGAGTTGAACTGCCGAAAACGTTCAACAGCGTCAAACGGTCCAACTGTCCACCTGAGCAGAGTTTGATTTAGGGTCTTGATGTATTTATTATATTACATATTGTTTGTTTATGTGATTCCTTGCAGAGTCAGTTACTGATCATGAAGTTCAGTTTGTCACTGTCTTGTTAGTTTTGGTATCAAAGATTCAACTCTAACCCCGTTGGTGTAGGTAGAGGTTTACTGCCCCCACGACGGAGAGACGTCTGATGAGTGAGCGAGACCACGATGCCTCATCAACAGAAAGCTTTCAATTAGCGATCCCTGATTCAATTAGTCTCCTTTGAAGACTCTCTGATAATGGGCCTCGTCAATAACTCAGCCTTCATTGACCGGGGAGTGTCATCAGCGCTCGCATCATCGTAGCTGCCGGAGGGGCGGAGCCAGCCGTGATGGTGATACCAGCCGTGTGAGTGAGTGAGTGTGTGTGTGTGTGTGTGTGTGTGAGTGAGAGAGAGAAAGAGCAGACTGTATAAAAACAGAGGAAAAGGTCAGAGACAAACAGAGAGGCTGAGTTGTTTATGAACTGAAAACAGGGGAGAAAGTTCTGGAGAGAAAGGGAGACAAGGTGAGTGTTTTTGACTCAGAGTTGCGTTCAGGTGTTGGAGTGCATGTCTGCTTGGAAATGTGAAGTTGTGTATGTACAGTACTGTGCAAAACTCTTAGGCACATGTCAAAACATTTCGTAAAGAGAAGATGCTTTCAAAAATGATGAAATGAAAAGTTTCTAAATATCAAAAACGTACTATAAAGAGCAGCGATGTAAAACACTGATACAGGAAACAAAAAATAAACATCTAAGAGCAAATTTCTATTAAAAATCTAAGGTGCACAACAAGTCTCCATGCATACATGTCACTCTGTCTGTGTGGGTGAAGCAGTAACGAATGACCAACGTTCGTACTCTGCCGTCGCGATCTGCCGAATTCAGCTGATATTTCTGCGATCCAATACAATCTGAGGGGGGAGGAGCCGGGGAGTCGGAGCGAGGGAGGATATCCACGCAGCAACATACAAATCTGCGCAGCAATTTCCTTTTGGAATTACAGACAATGGGGCTTGATCATGAAACTGAGCCATTTTGAAGTTGCTTTCAGGAGAGATCGTCCCCCCGGAGCTCAGCAGGTAGGAGTGGATGGAGCCTGTTGTAGACTCCTCACGGTGCGTTTGATTCAGTGTGCCTGGCGCTCTGCGAGGGGCGGAGCAGGATGATGTCTCTTGGTTAATATGGAGCCACTGGGCGTAAACCAGAAACCATGACAGACAGACATCCCTCTATCTTGAGGGTGTACGGAGACATTTTGACCATTTATATTGTAGTTGGTTATATTTCATCAGTTTCTATATTTTCACGTCTTGTCAACGTTCCTCATCGAAAACACGTTTACATACTGATACTATAGTATGAAACTGAATAGATACAACAGTAGTATGTTGTATAGTCTTGGGTCTCTGTCTGTGACCTTTGCATTCCTTAGTACAGGGTTCCCACTGGTCAGGGAATATCTGGAATATCATGGAATTCATCAAGGAGGTTTGTTCCAGACTGGGAATCTGATAAGTTCTCTTGGGAAGTCATGAAATATCCAGGAATTTTACAAACGGCTCAATTTACACGAGTATACCAGAATACATGTTCCAGCTTGTTTCAGGTCTCTTGTATTAGCTGGTTGGAAAAACAACATGAACAAACCAGGAAGGAATGGAAATACTCCGACACAGTTCTGGAAAGTCATGGACATTTATATCAGGGCCACAGTGGGAACCTAGTAGGAGACAGGAGGGGGGGGGGGGGGGATATGACCCTTACAATCCTCAGTATTACTGCTAGTCGACATTTTGTGCGATTTTCAATTTCTTTAAATTTGACCTTTATCATGACAAAAATCAGTAATAAGTTTTCAGTGTTTCAGCCTCTGAAACATTCAGACCAGGGACACTAAAACTAAACACTGATATCTTTAATGAAGGCCGAGCCACCGCAGATATGACAGCAAACTCTGGGATTCATTACTGCCTTGAAATGAAGAATTCATGAACAAAAAGCAACTGACCAATTAAATAAATAAAATAAAACATGAAAGCAAAACAACATTTTACTGGTTTTACAGACAGAATCTTTGTTTTCCTTATTTCTATCTGTGATCCAACTGCGATGCCTCTTTACAAACTATTCCTCTTTCTGGAGGTTTTTGGCAGACATCCACCTCGTATATCCGACTATTACCCACTTCAGGCCTGTACCTCGCTGCCTGCCGGGCCTGCCGGGCCCCCGGGGCCCCCCGGGGCTCCCCTGGCATTCCGGCGGTGTGGAGGGATTATTTAGACAGTGATCAGCCACGGTCGGGCCGAACGTTGATGTAGGCCGGACTCCAACACACACCGACAGGATCAGCTTGGCTCGGCTCTCCAAACAATGTCAAACATGAGACAGGTGTGTGTGTGTGTGTGTGTGTGTGTGTGTGTGTGTGTGTGTGTGTGTGTGTAAGGGAGAGAGAGAGAAAGTGTGTGCATATAAGAGTGTGTGTGTACCATGTAAACCATATGAGGAATGGGCCCGAGTCAACTGGAATGGTTGAGATGCAACAGGCAATGCCATGCACATGCACACAGACACACACACACACACACACACACACACAGACACAGACACGCATGTGCACGCACACGCACACCCCCACACACACGTCACAGAGAGAGAGGCAGAGAGAGAGAGAGGATGAACAAGCATGAGAGAGAAAGTGGACAAATGGGACGGCGAGAAGTGCAAGTGAGCAACTATGAGTGTGTGTGTGTGTGTGTGTGTGTGTGTGTGTCTGGGTGTGTGTGTGTGTGTGTGTGTGTGTGTGTGTGTCTGGGTGTGAAAGAGACCACAGAAGAGAGTGGATGTGTAAAGCTGAAGAGTGAGCAAGCCACACCTCCCACTCACACCGTGACGTCCTCCAGTCTGCAGAGAACATGAATCTGCTTTTCACTTCAGATGAACAACCTGCTGATCGCTCTCTCAACCCACTCAACGTCTACACATCCTGTATATATGTTGTATCTATATAGAATTGTTCACCTTCATCATAATACACATATTTCACATTGTCTTTCACTGCTGTTGACACATCTGCTGTTATTTTGCACATTGATGCTCCATGTGTTTTTCTTCATCATTCATACATTTCTACTGCAACACGTCGACATGTTGGAAGTGTCCGTCGTTTAAAAACCCTCCATCGCTCCGTTCTTATTGAAGTCCTGTTCTTCTCTGCTGTGTCCTGTTTGCTTCTGCAAAGCTTCATCTACTCTCATCTGATGTGAAGCAAATTTAATTTTGAAATGTATTGAGAATGAAATGTGCATTACAGAAAAGTCTGACGTGTCAGTAAAGCCACTGAGTAACGTCCACCATCATCTCAGCCAATCAGCAGAGAATGAGTGGGAAAGAGAGGAGGGCCTCCAGGACCTCCAAGACCTCCAAGACCTCCAAGACCTTGTGTTTTATGTTTTGCAGACATCGTTGACAAAAAGAGAATCAGGGTTGGAAAATGTAATTTAGAGCGTTAACACTAAATACCAGAGTTATGAGGTTTTGGCAAAACTGTTGCAAAAGCGGGAGCAGAAACTCATTTAATCACAGCAAAACCAGACTGAGCAGAGCTGGGATGTTTTATGTGCATGTGGAAAGTGTGTGTGTGTGTGTGTGTGTGTGTGTGTGTGTGAGATTTCTCAGTCCAATGAGCACGTCAACACCAGCCAAACAAGGAGCAGGCATTACTATTAACATGCTGCAGTTTCCCCCAGGTTAGGCCCAATCACTCGGCTGTACACACACACACACACAAATACTTATTTAATGACTCATGTCTCACTTGTTCTCAAACAAATACTCATTAATTCTTATACACACTTTTTTTTGTTGCACACACACACACACACACACACACACACACACCGTCTGACGTGTCCTTCCTCCCTCAGACAGAACAGACACAAACTATCTGAGCTAGATATGGGTGAGTAAGGCAGCCACTGCAGAAAGTCCCTTCATGCATTTATTTATCTTGCATCAAACCAAATGAGTACGTTGTAATATAAATAATGTAAAGCTCCAGTTTCCAAATACATCCTCTTGGAGGTGGAGCCTGCAGGAAGGAAGCAGTAGCATGCAGGAAGTGGGACGTCCACAGTGGCTACATGTACTTTCTTCAATCCAAACCTTAAATCTGCAAAATGCAACTTTTCTGACATTAAAATACTGAATAAATAGACTCTACTGTCCATCATCAGTCGGCCGGTGAGCCACAGGGGAGTCATAGCAACAACAACAATGGAGGAAAGCAGGAAGAGATGAACATCAGTGTTGTTGTTTTTAAAAACTGCAGACAGGCTGCGTTCGCCGTCTGCTTCACGGACGCCGGGTACCTCAGCCTCAGCTCGACGCCGTCTCAAGGTTGACAGCTCGTCAAGATGAGTGACAGGTGTTGAGGCGGGAGAACCTGACCAACCGACCGGGCTAGATGGGCGAGACTGACAACACACTTCCTGCCTCAAGGTGAAGAGTTGCTGTTCGTAGCTTTAAATAGCCCCCTGTGCTGAGACAGTGTGGTCCGTCGGGTGGGAGAGCTACCGGTGATTTCCAGAGAGCTACCGGTGATTTCCAGAGAGCTACCGGTGATTTCCAGAGAGCTACCGGTGATTTCCAGAGAGCTACTGGTCATTTCCAGAGAGCTACCGGTGATTTCCAGAGAGCTACCGGTCATTTCCAGAGAGCTACCGGTGATTTCCAGAGAGCTGCCGGTCATTTCCAGAGAGCTACCGGTGATTTCCAGAGAGCTGCCGGTCATTTCCAGAGAGCTACCGGTCATTTCCAGAGAGCTGCCGGTGATTTCCAGAGAGCTGCCGGTCATTTCCAGAGAGCTACCGGTGATTTCCAGAGAGCTGCCGGTCATTTCCAGAGAGCTACCGGTCATTTCCAGAGAGCTACCGGTGATTTCCAGAGAGCTGCCGGTGATTTCCAGAGAGCTGCCGGTGATTTCCAGAGAGCTGCCGGTGCTTTCCAGAGAGTCTCAAGTGGAGAACTGCTGATTTTACTGAAGAGCCCTTCATGAGCCCCGTGAAGAACTGCATCTCTGAGTGCTAGAAACAACATCACAGATAGATTTTGAGTTCAGGATGCTCCAAAAACGTTTCCAGTCATTAGTGCAGGACCGCCTAATTGGCAGTAACTAAAAACAGAGCTGGTCCAGGAACAGTGGCTGGTCACAGAGATAGTTATGTGGTGCACCGTTTACTGAGATAAGACTCCCGACGGAGCTGCAGCAAAATAACTATCCCTCTGAGAGGAACACAGTCTGTATAATAGTGACAAGCATGTCACACACACACACACACACACACACACACAGCAAAGTAGAGCACACACACATACACAGACCTGTGCATGTGCATACACACACAAACACACGTAAATGCTTAGAGCCACAGCTAACACACACATGCACGGTTACACACTTGCCAAATGACACACACACACACACACGCACACACACACACACACACACACACAGAGTCAGGTAGAGTTGTCAGAGTGAAGCCCATTATTCTGACCGACTAGAACTGTAATGGCTGCAGCTGAGAAGAAGAGCTTGTCTTTAAACAAGTCAGGGAGAAAACACTCACAAGGAATATATCTCCCCCTCTCTCCCCCCCTCCCTCTCTCCCCCTCTGTCTGACTTTTTTAACTTTCCTGCAGCATCGGCAGGCTGGAGGACCACCTATACAGCTGTACATTTAAAAACATGGAGCAGGCGATGACTCACATGTGCTTTGTGCAATTAACTGAGACTGAACAGACGAACTGTGAATTAGCTGCTCGGTTCACAGAGCAGGAACACCTCGGAAAGCAGACGCTCAAACTCTGGATTTACCGGTGAAACAAAAATGGACATGAATGCACCACTGGCTCCAGTTGTCCAGCTGATAGTCGAGAAAAGACATCATTACCAGAATCTCATCCTTCAGCATCTCTAAAGTATTGGGGATCCAGAAAGTGTCATTTTGTCAAGCAAGAGTTTGTTTTGACGCTATCAATTATTTTGTAAGGGTGGATATCTCAGTTTGGAACAAATCCTTCTTGTAAGCCTTGTTGAGAGGAAATACACCAGACCGGGCTCAAATATCACTTATGTTATGTTTTATTGTCCTTTTGCTGGGTAATAAAGACGTCAATCAGATGAGCGTTGGACAGAGAAATCCATGATACTGATTGTCAGTTTTTCGTCACATCTCCAGTAGGGTTGGACGGTTCGACAGATATGGGTTTTGAAGGCTGATACCAATGGGGATATTCTTGTGCTGATATTCAATATCTTTAAATTTGATATTTTTCAGCGTATTCAGTGTCAGGGTGGAAAAGCCTCTGAAACTCTCCACTGAAACCAGCCTAATAAAGACAGTAATAAAACATATCCATGCATACTGCAAAAGCATCAGCTCAAGTTAAGGACTTCACATAGACAATCAGTCTAGTATTGATCAACAATACAATACATATATGGGGAAACCCGACATATCGGACTAAACCTGCTTTTCAGAGCTCGTGGGGGGTTCAGTAGTGGGGGGTTCAGTAGTGAGGGGTTCAGTAGCTGGGGGTTCAGTAGTGAGGGGTTCAGTAGTGAGGGGTTCAGTAGCTGGGGGTTCAGTAGCCGGGGGTTCAGTAGTCGGGGGTTCAGTAGTCGGGGGTTCAGTAGCCGGGGGTTCAGTAACTGGGGGTTCAGTAGCTGGGGCTTCAGTAGTCGGGGGTTCAGTAGCTAGGGGTTCAGTAGCTGGGGGTTCAGTAGCTGGGGGTTCAGTAGCTGGGGGTTCAGTAGTGGGGGGGTTCAGTAGTCGGGGGTTCAGTAGCCGGGGGTTCAGTAGCCGGGGGGATTCAGTAGCCGGGGGTTCAGTAGTGGGGGGGTTCAGTAGTCGGGGGTTCAGTAGTGGGGGGGTTCAGTAGTCGGGGGTTCAGTAGCTGGGGGTTCAGTAGTGGGGGGTTCAGTATCTCGCACCTGTTGGAAACGTAACCTTTGACCTCCCAGCTGAAGGTCGGTCTCTCTGACCACCAGGTCGGTCTCTCTGACCACCAGGTCGATCTCTGACCACCAGGTCGATCTCTCTGACCACCAGGTCGATCTCTGATCACCAGGTCGGTCTCTCTGACCACCAGGACGATCTCTCTGACCACCAGGTCGATCTCTGACCGCCAGGTCGGTCTCTCTGACCACCAGGACGATCTCTCTGACCACCAGGTCGATCTCTCTGACCACCAGGTCGGTCTCTCTGACCACCAGGTCGATCTCTGATCACCAGGTCGGTCTCTCTGACCACCAGGTCGATCTCTGACCACCAGGTCGGTCTCTCTGACCACCAGGATGATCTCTCTGACCACCAGGTCGGTCTCTCTAACCACCAGGTCGGTCTCTCTGACCACCAGGTCCGCCTCCCTCCACCATGGGACACATCGGTACTGAGAACCAGCTCAGAAGGTCCACCCACAGCCGGCTAGAAACCAGGGCGGTGTGGTACTGTGTCAAAACCCAGAGATTCTCCTTTGATTATATCTGACACCTCCTGCCTCTCCTCCGTCTTTGATCATCACATGGACGCTGATAAACCCTCCGCCCATCGCTAGCGTCTCCTTCTCTATTCTCTCCTCCTTTCATCTGCCAGCGTCTCCCTCCATCTCTTCTTCCTTCTCAAAGCACTAATGACGAACCTGTGGAGTACTGAGGGTTCAGAGAGCTGGGATTCTTATCTTTGTTCTGTGTGTGTGTGTGTGTGTGTGTGTGTGTGTGTGTGTGTGTGTGTGTTTTCAAACCTTCATCCTAACCGGTGGATTTAAAACATACTGTCTTTTGAAGTATCGCTACCGGCGGTCCAACCTGATCAGGTCAGTTTAAGCTGTAATTCGATTTTGGTAGAAGTTGACACGCTGCAAAATGTGTGTGTGTGTGTGTGTGTGTGTGTGTGTGTGTGTGTGTGTACAAAAAGTTGTGCCTGCAGGTGGCGCCCCCAGCTACACCCCCCCCCCGGGGAAACTGCACACCCTCAGGGAAAGGAAAGACATTTCTTTCATCTTCCCTCCATCTTTCTCTCCGTCCTCTCGTGGCGTTCCTCCCAGCTGGAAGGGATCGGCGCTCCCACAGCGCTCCGTCATATTAAAACCAAGAGATCACGAGAGAGAGAGAGAGAGAGAGAGAAGGGAGAGAAATAAAAATGAAGCCAATGATGTGGGGGAGGTGACGTGGAGAGCAGGGAGAGGGCGGGGGATCGATAGAGTAAGAGAGAGAGAGAGAGAGAGAAAATGTGGATTACGATGTCGACTTGGAAACGACAAAACTCGATATCGCAGAAACGTCTTTCTGCTCGCTGGAGGCCGAAAACTATTTATAAATTAAGAAAATATGAAATAAACAGAAACACGACGAAGCGATGACGATGCTCCATGTGTCAAATGAAAACCTCGTCACCTGTAGGGTTTTCATTACGTCAGTTACAGCAGGAAATGGAGATACATGGAAACAACAGACCGTAATGTTTTTATTAGTGATGTAATATTACTACTAGTTAGTGGAGAATGTGATAACATTACTGACAGGAAACGAGGGAAACCGAGAGGGAAAGGTGGAAAAAGATGGATGGAAGTATAAAGAGACAGAGGGAGGGATGAAAAGAGAGAGAGAGAGAGAGAGAGGAGAGAGAGAGGAGGTGAAAGTGACAGACTGAGAGTGATTGTGTAGTCGATGTACATGGCTGAGAAAAAGACAGGAGGTGTGGAGAGAGAGATCGGTATAAACAAAGAGAGAGCAACAGAGCGAGAGATGTGACGGAGAGGTGGAGAGGTAGAGAGAGAGAGAGACAGAGAGAGAGAGAAAGAGGTAGAGAGGTAGAGAGAGAGGTAGAGAGAGAGAGAGAAAGCGGTAGAGAGAGGTAGAGAGAGGTAGAGAGACAGAGAGGTAGAAAGAGAGGTAGAGAGCGAGGTAGAGAGAGGTAGAGAGAGAGGTAGAGAGAGAGGTAGAGAGACAGAGAGGTAGAGAGAGAGGTAGAGAGACAGAGAGGTAGAAAGAGAGAGAGAGAGAGAGAGAGAGAGTATCACAATAAAAGCTCTCTCAATGAGCGCAACAAGAAAATCTAAAAATGTAATTCACCGCTTAACCAAGGTGACTGTAGCGGAACAATCTGATCTCTCTTCACACACACACACACACACCTATTTACACACTTCACACTACACCCACGCATGCAAGTATACACACACACACATGCACACACACCTTACATATGTACACACACACACACACAGCTGGCCATATCCTAGCCCCACAGCAGCACCTACTGGTCACTGATTCAGAATCTCTACTGGTCCCGGGTGGTTTGATTAAGGTGGACCGCTCACTTCCTGCTGTCTTATTAAAGCTAACACACACACACACACACACACACACACACACACCAAGATTTAATGCACACACACAAAAAACAGATATTGTGCACACATACAAACGTGCACATACACCGACCTGCTCACACACACACACACACACGCTTCACAAGATTTGACGTGCGCACGTGCATACACACACTGCGCATGGTGTGCGCACACACACACACACACGCATACACACAGACACAGCGAGCCTGGGTTGATTTATGAGTGTGTGGCCGGGCTTTGCATGATTTATCCTGGTAAAGCTGCTCGGTACACCTGAGGGACTCAACTCTCCACTAGACAAGAGAGCAAGCCTAGTTAGGAGAAGCTGTGTGTGTGTGTGTGTGTGTGTGTGTGTGTGTGTGTGTGTGTGTGCGCTCATACAGTTTGGTTTGGGTATGCTCAGGATGTACTGCATGCATACATAATGCCATGTGTGAATTCTTTGCACGTGTACCTGTGTGTGTGTGTGTGTGTGTGTGTGTGTGTGTCTGTATTTAATGTGTAGAAACACAGTGTGTGTGTTAATGAAATATTGCAGTGTGTGTGTTTGTGTATAAAGGTGTGTGTACCTGTGTATGTATGTGTGTGCATGTATTCATGCCTGTTAGCGTTGGGAGGTGTGGGAAGGGTAAGGGGGGTGTGTGTGTGTGAGTGAGTGAGTGAGTGAGTGAGTGTATAGTATATATATATTTGAGAGAGGTCTAATGTTCTTCTACCTCCAGTGCACACATACATACGGCAGCATCACCAGCCCTGCACAGGTATGTGTGTGTGTGTGTGTGTGTGTGTGTGTGTGTGTGTGTGTGTGTGTGTGTGGACTTGCCTATGTCTGTGTAACAACGTCCCCAGTGAGTTGTAACAAGCTGCATCCCACCATGAAGGATAACTCCCTCAGCTGTCTGCTGGATGGAACCTGCTGCACTGGGAGGACCGAACAGTACGGTGTTCATCTGGTTTATGGTCTAACTAACTAACTAACCATAACTAACTAACTAACCATGGGATAACTAAATAACCATAACTACCTAACTAACCATGGATAACTAACTAATCATGGGATAACTAACTAACCATAACTACCTAACTAACCATGGATAACTAACTAATCATGGCTAACTAACTAATTAACCATAACTAACTAACTAACTAACCAACCACAGATAACTAACTAACCAAAGATAACTAACTAATCATGGATAACTAACTAATTAACCATAACTAACTAACCAACTAACCATGTGATAACTAACTAACCATAACTACCTAACTAACCATGGATAACTAACTAATCATGGATAACTAACTAATTAACCATAACTAACTAACCAACCACAGATAACTAACTAACCAAATATAACTAACTAATCATGGATAACTAACTAATTAACCATAACTAACTAACCAACCACATATAACTAACTAACCAAAGATAACTAACTAACCATAGATAACTAACTCCACGTAAATACATTTTATATCACTCTAACATCATAATGTAGAGAAGGAAAGTCTCTGGTCCTTGGATTCAGTGCACATGAGTTGGGTAGTGTGTGTGTGTGTGTGTGTGTGTGTGTGTGTGGTGGTGTTGCCGTAGCGATGCAGCTAGCTCCTCTGTTAGTGTCTAATGCAGGCTAGCTCCAGCTGGTGTCAGGGTACAGAAGTGTTGTCAGACCAGGGGAGTGCAGCCGCAGGCATGCTGCAGGGGCGCTGAACACACACACACACACACACACACATTTAACAGAACAAAACATCACAAATATGCACATATCGGCTCTCTCTCTCTTTCACACACACACCGAATATTAAATACAGTAACACACACACACACACACACACACACACACACAGACAGACACACATAAATTGAATAGAACAAAAACAGAAACACACCTCACAAACCTCACAAACAAGCCCTCAGAGTGCTGTCTCTGCTCAGAGGTGAGGATCGACCTAGGCAGGGAGGGAGTGGAGTACAGTGTGTGTGTGTGTGTGTGTGTGTGTGTGGTACGTGTCGAGGTTCAACTGTCCGTGCTCACCACTGCAGGCAGCTCAGCGGCTTGTGGCCTTGCTTCTTAATTGGTTGATTTGCAACCAAGTCTACGGCTGTCTGGATTCTTGACACATGCTCACAACTGACACACACACACACACACACACACACACACACACACACACGTGCGCACACACACACACACACAGTCATACTGAGCAGGCCTCTATTTGCTATGCAGCTCCAGCATCTCCAGCCGGCTCTCATTAATACACACTCAACTGACAGCTCGCCGTTGCCATGGCTACCCCCTACCTGTTGCCAAAGGGGGCTGGGAGTTTAGGGGCTTGTGAACGCAGCTCAAAACTATCATAGTTCAATTTTCACTCCCTGTCAGGAAGCCACGAGCACTACTGCAGGCACGCACAATCACCCACTTGGGACGGGAGAATAGTTTCATTCATTTGGAGGCGAATCAATCTGGCTGGGCTCAACGCAGCAGAGCAACACCCCGCTCGGCTCTTTGTGCTACAAGCTCGACGCTGCGTGGAGGGAAAATAGGCCTACTGCATGACGTGCAACTCTATTCTCATTCTCCTCTTCATTGTATAGCGCTCCGTTACACATTCTCAGACGGGAAACATCAGCAAATAGAAAATATGGTGCAGCAAAGAAAAAACAGGATAGATTCTATACATTTACTCAAACCAGAACGTTGAGTGTTGGGTGGAAAAGAATGGATGGAGGTATGAATCACAGCATGATGGGGGGGAGCAGAGTACAACAGGGGAACGTGAAATATGTGCAGTACAAAACATTCAGTTAAAAAAACTGCATTCTACTTCCTGTGTATTTTAACTCATCGTTCTATTCTTCTCTATTCTAACTCCATTATATTCCATTGTTCATTCCTATCTTATTCTATCAACAAAAAGGGTACAAAGGGTTCTACACAGAACCTTTACTGTAAATAACACTAAATCAGCTTTAATAATAAGGAACCACATTAGGTTATTTTTCTCATTTGACAGGTTTAAACAATTTTTTTTTTTATTAACAAATCATCTTTGGTCAATTACGTTTCTATATAGAAAACTATCCTATCCATTCTAGATTAAGTTGAACTTAAATTGAGATCAACCTTTTCTCACTAACAAACCTTCAAAGGGCTTAACAAGCTGATTGTGGTGTTAACAGAATATGATCAGAAAGGAACAGGACCAATAAAACATATTGATTCTGACCCGTCTGACATACTGTACTGTAGTGACTGGTTATACAGAGGAACGTTTATTCTTTAACCCGATTCCCTTTCACACCGTCATCCAGTCTTTTCTCATGTAGAGGAGTTGCAACATCCTCCCAGGAAGAATCTGCACAAAGCGTTGAGTTGAAGTCAGACTGAAACAAAACAGGGACAGCTAGCAGAGAGGATACACAACACAGACAACCAGCAGCTGCTAGTGGGTGGGGGGAGTGTGTGTGTGTGTGTGTGTGTGTGTGTGTACGGGTCTGAGCATGTCACTTGCAAAAAGAAATTAGAAATCACATGTGACATGCCCCCATCCACCCACCTGTCTCGCTCTCACACACACAGAGAAGTAACATTAGCGAAGACACACACACACACACACACACACAGATCCACTCCATTCACCACCTACACACACTCATAATAATGGAGCTGTTTGAGTCAGTGTGTGTGTGTGTGTGTGTGTGTGTGTGTGTGTGGAGGGCAGACAGAGTACAGCGACCTGCCATGACTTCTACCACTTCACCCCCTTCATACCTGTTTCTAAGACAGATGGTGGAAGCAGCTCAGATACATGCTAACAGGTTATAGATGGGATTAAAACTATAAACCTGCTGACTTGCTGCTGGTGATCCAGGGACTTTAACTATTGTTGCAATGACTGCACGTCTCTCTGGATACGAGCGTCAGCTAAAAGCAGAAAGGACAAATAAAACAAGCTTTGTCTTCACCCCCTGATATCTGCTGTTTCTCTGACTTGAATTGAGAGTCTGCATGGTGGTTTGTGTGGTGAGTCTCATGACTACTGTGCCCTTCAACTGTTATAACCCCACTGTGTAATTTCACTAGTAGATAGTACTTTGGCCGATACAGGGCTTTTGTCCAGCAACAATATGAAGCCCTCTTGTTTTCTCTGTAGCCATTGGATACTGGACATTTAGCTCACGATGAGTGAACAAGGACTTCACTGTCTTAAGGACACTGAGACAGGACACACGGCTTTTCACTGACTGCTGCAGGGATGCGACATGTGACCTTTCACTTACAAGACAGTCTCTCTAACCACTACACCACCCTGCCTGATAGGACTTCCTCTTGCTATAAACCCTCCATTGGTTACAACACTGTGATGGAAATCTAACTCTTCAAAATCTACAGTTGCTGCAGAACGCAAAACTCAGACCAAAGCAGTCGGTTCTTTTGCCTCATACTCATATTTTGATAGAAAAATCCACATTATATTGTGGATGCACCAGAACCGACTTGTATCAGGACTTAAACTTCAGATCACCGTCTCCATATATATATATTACACTGAGATGAGATATACTTTATTAAATCCAGAGGGAAGAGAGTGTGAAGACAGACAGCACCAGGACAGAGCAAAGAAAGACGTGAGGAGGTACGACGACAGAAAGACCGATCCCTAATAAAAACCATTGAAGCTAGGAACGCCGCTGGTCACATGCTTCATATTTACACAGCTACCACACTTCACACCTGGGCTCTGCCATGTACTACCACGATTGGCCACTTGGGGGTTAAATTCCTTGCTCAAGAGCGCGCTGACGTTAGCTGCAGCGCAAGGGAAGCGTTACTAGTTCACTTCCCCGATCAATAGACGACCTTCCAGTCACAAGCCCGCCTCACTAACCTCTAAACTACCGCTGCTCCGACAGCCGGCACTGACTGGACATCCTGGCATTATGAGAGGGGGAACTAACTTTAACCCCTTCACACCGGGCCATATGGAATACAACCAACATTTAAGCAGCACGATGCATGTGGGTCAAGATATACCGCCATCATATTCCAGTAACAGTTTGGTGGATGCTTGCAGCACACATGAGTGCTTGCATTTTTATCATGGGTGGTCCCAGTGGGAGCAGAACCCCTGACCCTGGTCGTGTTATTACTACAACAGGACCATGAATGGTTTATGATATCCAGTGAATCAGTATGTTGGTCTATTGTGAAACTGAGAGACTATTTATTCTTCCATGACTTATGTGTTTCCTGAATTTATGGTGGAAATTCCTCAGTTCTTAACCTCTTCCTGGTCCTAACCCGCTGGTTCAGGACCAGGGGAGTGGCGGAACTGGGCCGGGTCCTGGTTTTAATCTAGGCCACTCACACAGGTATTCAGAGAGCTTATGGCTGACGGATTGTATAGACTGGCTGTAAATCACTTCATGTTGGATACTGGATGGTATCAAGTGTGCACTTAACGCTTAAAGACAGATAAGATGGGATACTTGAGTTACAGTGTTCAAAATAATGAAATAATATGTTTGATGGAATTGAGCTGTTAGAGGAGAATCCACCTTCGGATACAGTTACACTGTCAGATATCACTTTATGACGTTCAATGTTCAAAGAGTTATTTTGTCATGAAGTCTTTCCTGTGTTTCCCAGAATGCCTTTCAACAAGCCCCAGAGAAGGGGCGTGAACTTGCTTTCAATCAAAGGTGGGCGTATAAATATAGCTAACTAACTAGCTAACTGGTTTGTGAACGTTGGGGATGGTCTATGATTGCAACCGCACCCCTTTACTCAGAACACAACAAATCTCTGGCTGCATTGCATTCTGGTCCATCTTGGCTACTGTCAGTGGAGAAATTGGTATCTCTGCCTCTTCTATGATGGATCTCTCTCTGTATGATCTTTTATTCTGAAGGACTGGCACCCTAACCTGCCTTTAAGGGTTTTAGGGTGGATCTTTCCTTTAATGTTCAGTGTCAATCTTGTGCCTTGTGCCTGATTGAATACTGTGTGTGTGTTCATACATCCATTCATACCTGATTCAATTATTGATCCAACAACGCTCAGTCAGTCATACCACCGATACTACCAGGGTCAGGAGATTGGATTCCTACTGGGGTCGCTCATGCTACGCTCTCGTTGTTCTGTAAGGCACTTCGGAGGAAAGTCTCCACCAAATAGCATTTATTACGTTGTGTTTGGATCGATCTGTCCGTCTGTCTGTCTGTACATGTACGAGCATATTCCCCCTACCTGTTCCTGTCTCTCCAGCCAGCGGTCCACCATGGGGTGATTGGCGCTGAGCGACGACCGGGCCGTCTCTCTCTGAAACTCTCTCTGATTGGCCCAGGTCCCGGCGTCCCTCGGCAGGCTGCGGTACGTCTCCATGTCTTTACCCTGCAGAGACAAAAACACCACAAAACACCAGACCTTGGCTTAAATAACAGAGCCTCTGAGTATTTGAAAGACTGACTGATGAATTCCAGCTAGCTGTGTACATGTAGCTGTGTGCACCAAGCCAGAATCCTAACCATCTACTATCAAGAGCAGCTAGCCCTGCTACTGCTTCGCCAGTTACCTTCCTCTCCAGGCTGTTGGTGCCGGTGGAGTGGCGGGCTTTGAGGAAGCCGGCGGTGGTGGACCAGCGAGCCGGGTTCTTCCTAGACGGTGGCTCCTCCGCCGGGACCCGGGTCTCGCCGCCGATAAATGGCCCGTTGATGGTCAGCAGGGCTGGGTCGCTGCTGCGCCGGACATGGAGGGGCATATCTGGTACACAAGAAAGACAAAGACAGTGTGAAAGTCGGATTTTGGCAATGGCTGGTTTGGATTTCCCAACTTTCTTGCCTGGTTGGCCCATGTTTCCTTGCCCTGGGATACAGCTGGGAATGATTTCACTGGAAACTAAAAGGAGGATTGGTACATCCTGGTTTTTCTTCACATCCCCTTTGGAAATTTTCCTAGCAGGTCCAGGATTCAAACCGGCAGCGTTCCTGTCACAAGCCTATTACTGAAACCTTCAGGCCTACCGATGCCCCGACACAGGGCCGAGGGAAATCCAGCCAATTTAAAGCTGCCCTCGGCAACTTTGCACTCTGGCAGCCCCACATGGCAAAGAGGGACAACTGTTTGAATATTTGAAGGACTTCACTAGCCAGAAGTCATGTAGCATGACGTCAGAAAACTCTTCATAGTGTCTGCAGGAGGTGGTGAAGAGATTCAGCCATTGTTGGTGAGCCAAGTTTCCTCTGGCAAAGCTCACTGCTTTAGCTGCTGAGACATTTTAGTAGTTTTGATTTGTCATTTCCTGTGTGCCGAGAAGATTTCCTGTCTGTGACCGTAACCAACACTAGAATTTCATTTGGACACTACGGCATCTCAATCATAAACCACTTTGTAATTCATACTGATGAGACTTGTGTATTTTTTACTAAAATCCTGCCTAGGACAGCTAATAATGGATATATGCATTCTTGGCAATATATAAAAAATATATATATTTCATTTAAAACCCGACAGCAGCTGAAAAGAGTCAAACCGCTGATATAAGATGCAATATGTTAGCTAGCACCATGCAGGCCTAGCTTACATTCCCCCTCCACTGTCAGTTTATCACCCGGCGACAGGGAGCGGTTTCTGTGTGGGAACAACAATATGAGGACGAGGCTGTTGAGCAACACCAGTGTAAGTGGATGCTTCCATTAAAACTCTCCACTGTGTTTAAACGTTGCCGTTGCGTGGGAGCGTTGAGGGCCGCGGTCCAAACAACAACAACACGACCCTGACCAAGGGCAGCGCACACAAACCGCCGCTGCCTGCTGCCTGCGCTCCAACACGAGATGTTATGACATGAAAAAAAAATCTCCCATTTCCAGAACCTCTCCAGAATCCCACAGGGTGTATCTGATTGGCTGACAGGAACCCAGCGGACCACACACAAGAGAGATGAACTGAAAACAACGTCCAGAACTGTTTACAGAGCTGGAGCGTCTTCAAGACGACGATGCCAAGTGTCACGTTCCCATGTCCATGCTTTCTTCCAGAACGTTCTCTCTGTGACACATCGCTGTCAGATGTTTATGATGGGGGTGTGTGTGTGTGTGTGTGTGTGTGTGTGTGTGTGTGCTTATTTGAGTTATTTGTTGAGTTTGTGCAAGTGTGTGTGTGTCCATATGTTTATGTCATAAACACACACACAGATATGGACACACACACACTTGCACAACACTTCACATAGTGTGAAGTGTTGTGCAAGTGTGTGTGTCTGACGTTTGAATGACTGTGTATACGATGTCTAAGTGTGTGTGTTTCGATTGCCTATTGTGTGTGTGTGGAGTTGGTTGTGTGTTTGTGTGTGCGCATACCTGAGTCAACAGTTCATCATCAAGTAAGTGTGTGTGTGTGTGTGTGTGTGTGTGTGTGTGTGTACTTGGCTGAGCAGGCGGTGTTGGGTCACCCGGAGTGTGAGACCCATGATGCACTGAGCTGTGGGAGGCGGCGCTGGGAGACGGGAGTTCAGGAGGGGACACAGTACAGGCCGTCCTGACAGGCCTCAACACCGCCTCCACTACTACAACACCCAGAAGGCAATCTGGCACAGGACCCGTCACCCTACCTCTCCGACTGATCTACAGCGACAGCTCTTATAGATGATCCCCTTTTTATTTATCCTGCATCGATCACTAGTAGTTCTTTCAGTAAGTTAGTTTACTGGTTAACCACTAGTAACCAGATCAGCCCTAATAAACATTGACCACTTCAGTTCCTCTTGGAGGTTGAGCAGCAGGGGTTCAACAAATAAGGGGCTTCAGCCGCTACATTGACAGGTAATGTGCTGACAGCAGCCATGATTATTTCAATTCAATTCAATTCATTGAAAAAACACAATATCCAAACCAGTGATAATCCCATTGAAGAGTTTTGTTCCACAAGGTTCATTTGTGCATTTTTTAGAACAAGATAGACTGACTTGGCCTAAGTGATGAATTGTCATGATGTCGTCTGTGATTGCTGTGATATGCGGCTGCATTATAAGCGCTCCTGTGGCTCCTGTGGCACTCAGCTGGGATATTACGGTGTTCGTGTACAATTGCTGTGACTGACTGCGTTGTTGGCTCTAATGTTGTAGCCTTTTTTGGTGATGCACAGGTTGTCATAATGTGTAACATTTCAACCTATGTATAACCAATAGGTGGTCATGTAGTTATGTAGCTATAGGCTACTTCGCTTCTCTCTCTTTCTTGCTCCTCTGCCCATTGCACCCCCTGTTTTAAAACCCTAAAATCGCCACTGAATATATTGTAGAGACATTAAATGATGAACAATCATGATCGTGATCAATACACAGTGTTCTGGTAACCAACTCGTCAAATGAGCGTCGGAGAGGCTCGCGTGTTCAAAGCAGCGTCATCGTCCTTTGATCAGCAGGTCGTCGTCTGCAGGGGTTTCCAGCTTAACAGAGCCGAGTAACTAACATCAATCCAATTGTGTTTTTCAATAGCGCTGTCTCTCTAATAGGCTTAATCGCTTTTGCTTTTTCATTTCCGGGCCGCGGCGGGAAAATTGGCAAAGACCTGCGCGGTCCGGCGCTCTTCATCTCCGCCGGCGTGCATCAGCGGTTGAAAACTTCTCATTAGGCGCTTCTGGAAAAAAAGAATTAATGAAATTCCCTCGCAGCGCCGCGACGTCGGGATCCTTCTCTTAAAACCCATTAAAATTCAGCTGATGAGATTCAGTGTCATCAATTAACCACAGAGAGGATTTATTATGGAGACGGCTCAACTGGAGGGACTGGCAGGTGTGATTATGCCGGAGATTTCCTCTCCTCACCGCAAATTCACATTCACATCTCATCCAGAAATCCAATTAGGACTGGTCTGACCTCCCTGGCATTGTGTGAGTGTGTGTGTGCAGGTGTGTGTGTGTGTGCGTGTGTGTGAGAGGAGTTGGCCATGTCATTCAAGGCTGGTACACTGGTTATTAGTGGATGTAGTTAACAGCCATCTTCAGATCAGGAAAGTTTTTTTTTGGTAGGATGCTAATGGAAGGATAGTTTGGATTCAGCTCTTATTTTGTTCAGTGGTGTGTGTGTGTGTGTGTGTGTGTGTGTGTGTGTGTGTGCTAGGAGACAAAAAGGCCTGAGGGATAAAGAGAGATTCTGCGAGAAAACAGAGCCAGCCAGATCTGAGTGTGTGTGTGTTTGTGTACGTCTGGAACACCACCGCCTGATCCAAACGGACAAATGACATACAAGAGTGGTTTCCCCGTCCAGACTGAAGCTAATTACAGCAGGAGAGGCGGCTTGGCTGGCAGAACCGCAGAGGTGGACGGGCTCAGCGTCCCCTTTTGATTTAGGAGGCGGCGAACAGAACCA
>JAXDDX010000075.1:1215000-1290000 GCA_034670405.1 Hoplostethus atlanticus | reverse complement strand
CAGGAAAGGTCAAAAGGCAAGTAGGGATTTTCCGGTGCAAGAGTGTGTGTGTGTGTGTGTGTGTGTGTGTGTGTGTGTGTGTGTGTGTGTGTGTGTGAGAGTGTGTGAGAATGAGAGTGGGATAGAGAGCATGTGAAAGAGTGGGTGAAAGGACAGGAAAGGGAGTCAGAAGGGAAGAGAGAGAACGAGTAAAAAAAGGATAAGGGAAGACATATGAGTCTCAGAAAATGCGTGTGTGTGTGTGTGTGTGTGTGTGTGTGTGTGTGTGTGTGAAAGAGTGGTTGAATGACAAGGGGGAAAATAAGGGTAGAAGGAAAGTAGAGAAACAATGTGGAGCTTAAGGGGGAAAACAAAACAAGATGTGTGTTAGTGAGATTGGAGAACAGAGCGATGAGATAAGAAGTAAGAAGGTGTGTGTGTGTGTGTGTGTGTGTGTGTGTGTGTGTGTGTGTGTGTGTGTGTGTGTGTGTGTACGTGCACGTATTTATGCGTGCACGGCTGCACATAAGCCCCTATGAGAGCTCCCTGCGTGTGACTCTTTCCTCATTAAAGCCGAGACCCGTTTCTAGACTTTCCTCAGCAGCCCGGCCAGAACAGCTGAGTCAGCAAAACCCCCTCGCTTGGCCTGCTCCCCAAGGACCCCATACACCCCCCCCTCCCCCTCCTCCCCCACCCCACTTTACAACCCATACGGTTGTTATTACATGGCAATCTGCTGGGCTACAGTGCACGCTATAGATATGGACGTTTGTTCAAGGATGATCTGATATTCTCACCGAGCAGAAAGGACGTTGATACTCATCTACACTAGAACAGCAACACTGATGATGATGATGATGCGTCTGATATATCGTTACACATCACATCAGTATTGAGACTTTTATCATTTCTTTATCATTTTTTATCATTCTGCAGCTTTGTCATGATGCACAATCTCACTATCTGCTGCCATTTACTTGCAGGAATCCAGATGTTGCACCTTTCCATCCATGCAGGTGTTGTAATAGTCAGGAGAGTCTCTGACTGATCCCCCACGCTATCTTCTTATTGATGTCTTCATTAGTTGAGGCTCCAACAAGACGGGTTTCCCCACAGGGATCATTCAGGCTTCATCTGATCTAATCACTTCAAACCAGGAACAGAAAGCGATCATCATCCAGATCAGTTATCATGGATACGACCCAAAGGATTATGGGTACAATACGATCATTTGGAGATCATTACAGGGCAATGAAACAATACAGAACTACCCTGAGTCCCTGGCATCCTGCTGCTGCTAGGAGACTCTTCTGGTTCCTCTGAACACTAAATACATACACAAACGCTGCATCCTTTCCTTTCAAAATAAAGCGTAAAAGAAGCCACAAGAAAAAGAACTGAGGTTTTGTGGGAGTTTCCATCCAACTGTCGAGTGAATTTTGAGCCAACTTTTGAAATGTTGCAAAAAATAAAACGCAAATTAGCTGTGATGAACTGAATAAATACATCAGAGAACACGTCCAAGAGAAAACATGTGAAGACGCTTCACAGAATTTACTCCACAAATGCTTTTTGATCATCATTTATCACAGAATTCCTTTGCAGACAAAAAAAACTTGCCCATGTGCCCATAAAAACATTTTTTTTAAAGCTGAATCTGCTGCATCTCCATTATTCACCATTTACACCGATTCTAATCTAATCAATGTAAGTGACTGGGGTCGAGCGTGAACGTAAGGGGGCGTGGCCTCGGCTGACGGCAACGGTTGAGACTTTTGCCGATTGATTTCTTTGGCTGCATTCACTCGGAGATGGAGGAACGCGGTGTGAGGACCTGCGTGGGAGCTCCTCCCGCAGGACGCGTACTCGTTGTTCTGCTGGATGTCGTGTTGCAGCGAGCGGTTCGTCTCTGAGCCGCCAAACAGCCCCGAGTCAAAGCTAATTGCTTAGCTGTGTTGACAGGCACGGTCCTGACCCTGCCACGGGAGGATGCTGCCACCAGTCATCTCTCTCGCTCTCTCTCTCTCTCTCTCTCTCTCTCTCACACTCACACTCACACTCACACACACACACACACACACACACACACAAAGGTGACATGCAATCAACAGGGGTGGTCTTCCCTGAGGAAAACAGAGGATGTGTACACCGAAAAATGAGTGTTGATTGCCCTGTGAAACTGTGTGTCTGTACGTGTGTGTGTGTGTGTGTGTGTGTGTGTGTGTGTGTGTGTGTGTGTGGGACAGAAACCATGACTCCCTGCTATTTGCCCTTGCTCAAATAGCATTTTAAAATACATTTTGATGTTTTTTTGGTGTGTTTTTTTTCTGCCGCGGTGCCAGATGGCGGTTCTCTGCCGCATCGCAAAAACACACCGCGAGCCAGAGAGAGTTGAGACCAGTCAAAGTCAATAACATCCCTGTTTGTGATTTACAACTCAACGTGCACCAGTCGTGTTGTACTTGCGCCACAAACCACAAACATCTGCTCCTCCGACCCGGCCTAGTGTGTGACATGTTGACTCCTGTTCCACTTTCTGTCCACTCCTGGCTTCCTTCCATCTCCAAAACTCAAACAACAAAAAAATATATATAAATAATAATTGGGAGGAAAAAAAAAAAAGAAAAATGCAATGGAAAGTTTGAGTCAGTCCACTTGTCACTTCCAGCTCATAAATCATCTTCATAACTCAGCCTAGAACAATACCAGGCCAGAGAGCGGGAAGCAGAGGTCTGTCCAAGGGGAACTAATCCTTGAGGGAGGGGGGATGGGGGGGGTATTAGAGTGAGACACAGTCACTGCTTGCACCACATCAGCAATCACCCAGTGTTATTTCATCAGAGCATACGCAGCAGGATCGTACAGCGGCCTCGGCTCTGGCCACCAACTCCCAAACATCGATCTCTCCAAGCTGCTGCATCCGACCCTGTTCATTCTCTGGTCGTGTAACAGGACGTCAAATCAGTCCAGCTTCACCGTGCATCACGTTGCATCGGTTGACCCACATATTGTACCGCTAGCGTTTCTACCATTTGTTGAATTTAAACCGCATGTCAGAAGAGTACAATCACATAATAGAACTGATTAGAACAGAAAGTGAAGGAGGGATCTGTTAGTCACACGGTAGAAATGACAAGACGAAGAGGAATCCATAAAACAGTTCCTCCAATAACCTTTCATCTAAATCACAACGTTAATATCAGCCTGTGGGAGGATCAGCCTTTCACCCAGATTGCTAAAGCTCACTTTGACTTCCTGGAAGGCGGCGATCCAACGCCCTGCTGGAGGTCCACCACCCCTCACTGCAGTGACACCAAAATAAACTAAAAAAAACAAAATGACCTGCCAAGAATAGTTTCTACTAGCCAAAACAACGAGTCCATTTCCATGTCACCTCATCCATTCTCAGTGATATTTAGAGAATATGATCAGGTACTGTGGGAAATCAATAGACAGAGTGTGAATTTCAAACTCCCTCACATACAATGGATCTTATTGTCTCTTTTTGGGGGTCTCACACCGACTATAGGATCCGGTTTGGGCTGGTTAGAGAGTACGGTGGTCAGCAGGGACAAAGTTGAGAACAGACAAAGACCCAACACTGTCTACAACCCGGGCATCCAAATGTTATATGTAAGTAAGACACTTATTGATTCTCCTGCCAGACATGATTTTTACCAGCACTTGGCGCTTGGCTGGGAATGTATCTACCATCGATCGTATGTTTAGCCCCGCCCCCTTCCACTGAACGCAAGCCCCATGTGAGTCAGGATGCTCTGACGTTACCATGTTAGTCGTCCATAGGTCTCCCTGCCAATATCACAGACACATTTCTACACATTTATTATACTTGGCAAAAAAACAATAATTCTGATTGTGGAAAGCAACAGCATCCAGACTTGGCGCGCTCCGCTACGCCGAGTTCCCTGCCAGGTAAAAAAAAAAAAAAAGCAGAGCTGTCAGCAACAGGAGGGAAGTAAACCACTCTACTTTTGCCGACACAGCTGTAGGATCCAGAACACCACGCTCCCAGCTCTGCTCTCCGGGCCAGGAGCTGCAGCCCAGAACATTTTCTCAGTTACATGCTTCAGGAACTGTGGAGGAGAGTGCGAAATTGCAACAGGCCCTTTTTTTTTCCTCAAACGCGACAGAAATCAAAACACTCAGCATCACTCCGCCAGATGCTGCCGAGTGCAGAGGGGGGCAACATGCCACCGAGTTCAGATCCAAAATGAGACGACGAGCTGAAAAAAGTTTCAAAAAAAGTATTGAGAGCAGAAGGTTTTTCAGGATGGTGAGTAACTTAAGACCTACATGGCCGAAAGTCAGTGGACCCCCTACTAGTTATTGAGTTCAGGTGTTCCTCAGGGTTTGGGCTTGGCCCCTTAGTTCCAGTGAAGGTAATCTTACTGCTACAGGATACCAAGACATTTTAGCCAATTGGGCGCTTCCAACTTTGTGGCAACAGTTTGGGGAAGGCCCTTTGCTGTTCCAGCATGACTGAGCCCCTGTGCACAAAGCGAGGTCCATAAAGACATGGTTAGACCAGTTTGGTGTGGAGGAACTGGACTGGCCTGCACAGAGCCCTGACCTCAACCCCACTGAACCTTTGGGAGGAATCAGAATGCCGATGGCGAGCCAGGCCTTCTCTCCAACATCACTGCCTGACCTCACTAATGCTCTTTTGGCTGAATGGGCACAAATTCCCACAGACACTCCAACAGCTTGTGGAAAGCCTTCCAGAAGAGTGGGGGGGTCCAACTCCATATTAATGCCCATGTTTTAGAATGGGATGTCCAGCAGGCTCATGTAGGTGTGATGGTCAGGTGTCCACTGACTTCTGGCCAGATAGCATGAAAACACTGTTAGAGACCAGGTGCTCTACATTACATGAGATACTGAATGATGACCTTCAGGTTGCTTTCTTCCAAAATGGATATATAACCATTTGAAAAGTCAAGTCCTTATTTTCATTTCATTAATTTCTCTCTCTTTCAGGAAACCTCCTGGAGACTTTCACCTCGAGTTCAGACAGCGGAGGAATGTGACTCCTGACAGGTTGGTCGAGTGAGGAAGGAAACCGGCTGCATCGAGAGGAAAAAGCTTTCTCTGGGTTGAAAAACTAAAAGACAAACAGTTTGAAAGATGTGACAAGAGTTCCACTTACAGGGTTTCAACTCCAGGTGTAACGACTACATGAGGTACACGATCCTGAGGAGTGAAGGTTTCCACATCTGCTGTTTGGTGGACTGGTTTCCCCCAAACTACCTTAAAGTACCACCAGCCACAGTGGGGGTTGAACATCTCTGCCTAGTAATCTTGGTTGTGTACCCTAAACCAATGAGCTGTACAGGACCGTTGTACCGTAACTCACTTACATTATCAACAACAGATGTTTTAAATCGACTCACAAATTTTAAGTTGAGGCGACTCGATACATCCAAGTGGCAGGAATCAGACTGGAAGAATCAGACGGTAGAACTGTGCAGGGTGGATGCATGGAGGACTTCACTGCACAGGGAAGGTTGGGAGTCAGGAATGAAACCTGGAATTTCCATCCTCGTGTTCTCGACTCAGTTTTCACGGTGAAACCTGAACAAGCTTGTTCTCGAGTTAGCAGCATCTGCTAATTCACTTAGCGGTGACAGGCCGACGGACGGCGGGATACTGAAGCTGTAACAGTTGAGGAGTGATGACAGTGTTTCAGCTGAGTGTGTTTAAGTCAAGGTGCTGAAAGCTGATAGATCTGGGTAGAAGAGACACACACACACACACACACACACACACACACACACACACACACACAGAACGTTTCCTATGGCCGTAGACCAAAAACTGAACTGTGAACATTTTCCTAAACCCTCTGCAAGACAACGCAGGTAGAGTAAGGCACTAAACCTGCCAGGGTTAGGGGTTCGATTCCCAACGGGGTAACAGATACTAACAATAAAACATTTTACTGCTTTGGACCCAAGATTCATCTTCATGACCTTCGCTGCTCTGTGAAGCACTCTGAGACAAACCAGCGGACTGAAGACATTTCACAACTACATTTCCTACAACGACTCACTAGCACCACAAACTGAAATAGCGTTAGCATCCTTGGTGCTAGAAAGAGAGCTGTGTGTGTGTGTGTGTGTGTGTGTGTGTGTGTGTGTGTGTTGGGGGGATAATGAGCGCCATACATCACACGCTATCAGTGCTAATCACCTTGAGTTCTATATTTAGCCACTTAGCTTCAATTACCCAGGACCAATCAACAGCGGGGGACACTGCTTCTGTAAGAGTGTGTGTGTGTGTGTGTGTGTGTGTGTGTGTGTGTGTTTAACTAACTGGGACAACGCTGTATGAAGGAGGAGCTTAATGGCCGTCTGAGAAATCAATCTACAAAGTAGAAAACTAAAGAAACATGTTAACTGAAGTTTGGTTTAGGTGTCAGTAGAGTAACAGAGTATCTGTGAAAAACCCTTAAATGATCTAAAGTTAAGATTTTAAAGGGTATTCAAATGTCTTAAATGTCTTATTAGGTCTCATTTGATTTTCTCCATTAATAATGAAAGCATTATTTTTACTTATTAATACTTTAATAAAACGAATCAGGAGCTCCGTGTGGTTCTGGGTTGTGAAACATGTTTCATCACAGCAGCTTCATCACTATTAGACGTCACGCCCCCAACAAATGATTTCCAACTGTTGTTTTCCTTCATCCTCCATCCGTCAGCACTTCCAATAGTTCAACTGGAAACAGGTTGCATTTGCCAGATTTTTGCTTCTGAACTTCAGTTCCAGGAAGCATCAAAGGCTTTCTACAACAAATAACAACAATAAGTTTGTATCTTAAAAGCAACATGGCTGCATGATGTTTCTCACAACTCATCACTGCTCAGTAGCTTCCCCAGTAGTCCAGATGGAAGACAGCAGACCGCCAGCCTGCACTACTGAGTGACTTCTCCTGTGCATCACTCGGATAGAGAGAGCTAGAGATATCCACCGAAAAGAGAGAGAGGAGAGGGAGGAGGAGAGGAAGAAAATAGGTTGGTAGGTAGAGAGGGAGGAGGGAGGAAGATGGAAACTAAGGGAGAGAAATAAATGGAGATGGGACAATCGAAAGAGAGTGAAGACAATGAGAGAGAGAGAGAGAGAGAGAGAGAGAGAGAGAGAGAGAGAAAGGGATAGGGAAGGGGGAAAAGGCAAGGAAGAGAGAGAGAGAAAGAGAGGATGAGGGAGAGAAAGGGTGGAAAAGGGAGTGAGACATGAGGAGGAAGGGGAGAAGATAAGGCTACAGAAGGAGGAAGAGGGCAAAAGAGAAAGCGAGAGAAAAGGGCGGCAAGACCAGCGGTGTGGGAGGAAGACCAGCGGTGTGGGAGGAAGACCAGCGGTGTGGGAGGAAGACCAGCGGTGTGGGAGGAAGACCAGCGGTCTGGGAGGAAGACCAGCGGTGTGGGAGGAAGACCAGCGGTCTGGGAGGAAGACCAGCGGTGTGGGAGGACCACCAGCGGTCTGGGAGGAAGACCAGCGGTCTGGGAGGACCACCAGCGGTCTGGGAGGACCACCAGCGGTCTGGGAGGACGACCAGCGGTGTGGGAGGAGGACCAGCGGTCTGGGAGGACCACCAGCGGTCTGGGAGGAAGACCAGCGGTGTGGGAGGAAGACCAGCGGTCTGGGAGGAGGACCAGCGGTCTGGGAGGAGGAGGAGGACCAGCGGTCTGGGAGGAGGACCAGCGGTCTGGGAGGACCACCAGCGGTCTGGGAGGAAGACCAGCGGTGTGGGAGGAGGACCAGCGGTCTGGGAGGACCACCAGCGGTCTGGGAGGACCACCAGCGGTCTGGGAGGAGGACCAGCGGTCTGGGAGGACCACCAGCGGTCTGGGAGGAAGACCAGCGGTGTGGGAGGAGGACCAGCGGTCTGGGAGGAAGACTGATCCGGACAGCGGAGCTTTAGACTGAGTCGTTTCTTCACAGTGTTTCTGGCGAGACGCTCAGAGCTGAGTGACCTGGACAGCTTCCCCCTCTCACTGCCTGGAATTACACTGTCACTCCCCTGGCTCGGACAAGGGGAGCTGGGGGAAGTGTGTGTGTGTGTGTGTGTGTGTGTGTGTGTGTGTGTGTGTGTAGCGACGCAGCTGGCGTGGCTCAAGCTGGCGTTGGGGCAGTTCGATTGTGTTGCACAATGAAACGGCTGCCAGCCAAGAGGAAACTACTCTTTTTGTAATAAATCACCTCAATTAAAGGAGTTGGGAGGTGTGGGAGGGAGGGAGGGAGGGAGGGAGGGTGGGTGAGGGAGGGAGTCATGACCAAGCCAGGGCACTTCCATGGTCTGACTGTTATTCCTCCATGTATTAATAACCAGTCTGGTTCCCACTACAGGAGGAAAACAGCATCTAGAGGAATGAAAACATTCTGCTGTATTCCTGGGACCCATTTGAAAAATTCCCTGATATTCCCAGAGAGACTTCCCCAGAGGACTGATGAAATCCCCCTCCTCAACTTTCCCCGTCCAGAATAAACCTATACATTCAATGACCAATAGGAACGCTGAAATGACGAGCATGTGAGGGAAAGAAAGAAGAGGGAGAGAAAAGACAAAAACAAGGAAATGAGGGAAAAGTGGGGATTTCATCAGAGGTAGAAAACATTCCCAGCGGTCCGATACCCCCCCACGTCATTCCCACAATCCCCTGCTCCACCCCCCGGTCTCTCAGACAGCTCCTCTCCTCTCTAATCACATCCATGGTGTCCGATAACGCCCACGCCCTCCAAATAATGAAGACAAATCCACCGCTGAAGCCTGCCGGGCCTCGTAACGCCGCGAGAAATCAACATTTCACACAAAGACGGAGCAATTAGTTCCAGGAATCAATCGCCATGGTGGCAGGGGGTCCCAGACCTGGACCAGACCTGGACCTCTTCATATGAAAAATATTGCAATTATATTATATACTCTCATAACGCTCCTCACCGCAACATGAACACACTGAGACTCCTGGAGGCTCTTGACTCTTACATCATCGATCTGATGTTCAATGTGAATGAGACAGTAATTTACTTTGCCCACTTTGCCTGATTTACTGCATTTCCCAGAATGCCGTTTGAGAACAGGCATGAACTTTTTGTAATCAGGTGTGGATTATACATGTAGCTGCATTGCATTCTGGTCTATCTCTGCTACTGCATTGCATTCTGGTCTATCTTACGTACTGCATTGCATTCTGGTCCATCTCTGCTACTGCATTGCATTCTGGTCCATCTCTGCTACTGCACTGCATTCTGGTCTATCTCAGCTACTGCATTGCATTCTGGTCCATCTCTGCTACTGCACTGCATTCTGGTCCATCTCTGCTACTGCATTGCATTCTGGTCTATCTCAGCTACTGCACTGCATTCTGGTCCATCTCTGCTACTGCATTGCATTCTGGTCTATCTCAGCTACTGCATTGCATTCTGGTCCATCTCTGCTACTGCATTGCATTCTGGTCTATCTCAGCTACTGCATTGCATTCTGCTACTGCATTGCATTCTGGTCTATCTCGTCTACTGCATTGCATTCTGGTCTATCTTAGCTACTGCATTGCATTCTGGTCCATCTCTGCTACTGCATTGCATTCTGGTCTATCTCAGCTACTGCACTGCATTCTGGTCCATCTCTGCTACTGCATTGCATTCTGGTCTATCTCAGCTACTGCATTGCATTCTGGTCCATCTCTGCTACTGCATTGCATTCTGGTCTATCTCTGCTACTGCATTGCATTCTGGTCTATCTCGTCTACTGCATTGCATTCTGGTCTATCTTAGCTACTGCATTGCATTCTGGTCTATCTCTGCTACTGCATTGCATTCTGGTCTATCTCGTCTACTGCATTGCATTCTGGTCTATCTTAGCTACTGCATTGCATTCTGGTCCATCTCTGCTACTGCATTGCATTCTGGTCTATCTCAGCTACTGCATTGCATTCTGGTCCATCTCGTCTACTGCATTGCATTCTGGTCTATCTCTGCTACTGCATTGCATTCTGGTCTATCTCGTCTACTGCATTGCATTCTGGTCTATCTCAGCTACTGCATTGCATTCTGGTCTATCTCGGCTACTGCATTGCATTCTGGTCTATCTCTGCTACTGCATTGCATTCTGGTCTATCTTGGCTACTGCATTGCATTCTGGTCTATCTCGTCTACTGCATTGCATTCTGGTCTATCTCTGCTACTGCATTGCATTCTGGTCTATCTCTGCTACTGCATTGCATTCTGGTCTATCTCTGCTACTGCATTGCATTCTGGTCTATCTACTGTCGGTGTAGAAATTGGTCTCTCTCCTCCGATGGATTTCTCCTGTATGATTGTTGATCGTCGGTCTAGAAAGAAGCCCTTGCTCTTTGATTCTGATTGGCTGACACCAAAACCTGACGGTTACCGTTGATGGTTTAGATCATGAGACGTTTTCTGATATCAGACTCCATCAGTAACTGCTGGAAATATCTCGTTGTCTATGATTTGGAAAAAATAAATCCATCACCAAACAACAAAATGGGTCCAGAAATGCACCAGTAGCTTTTATACAGTATTAAAGTGTGTTGGGGATTTAACACAGAGCGACTTCCACCATGACATCACAGTCATCTAGACACTTTCATCCAAAGGTACTTGACACTATGTGGGGATCGAACCCACGACCCTGAGACGGAGAGTCTCATGCTCTACCGACTGAGCTGTCCGGACAGGATTGTTCTGCTGAAGGCTTCGTTAGTGAACATCTTGAGACCGACTCAGTCCACCGAGCTGATGTGAGCTCAGTATTACAGACTCAAGTCCAGATGTGCTCATATTCCCTTTTGGAGGCCCCAGTGGGAATGGAGCCCCCAACTCTGGCCGTGTCAGTGCCTTGCTCGACCCGCTGAAACCTGCAGGAGTACTTTGGGCTGTGGAGGTTGTAGGAATCAAAACGCATGTCTTCAAGGTGTGTGTGTGTGTGTGTGTGTGTGTGTGTGTGTGTGTGTGTGGAGATGTGAGGCTGACCCACATTAGCGGCTGCTCTCCACCCAGCCGGAGGTCTCCTAAGCCCGTCTGTAATTGAGCGCCGCCGGAGTGACGGACGCTTAATGAGAAATTATAGTTGTGCTGATGGCGTCAGAAAGCGAGTCCATCTGACGGTGACGACATCTCACACCGGTTCATTACGCCGCTCCTTATTTGGATTAGGAGATATTACGGCTGAAATAGGAGGAATAAACTCTGCTGGGATTAACACACACACACACACACACACACACAGAGAGAGAGAGAGGTTAAGTGTGACTATATCACAATTAACCTCAAACTCCCTCGTCGTCAGTTTGGACCCGGAGGACGACAGCAGAGACCCAGTCTGAGAGAGTATCAGCATCTCGTCACCCAGCTCCGCTAAAAAGGAACCGTTTGTTTCTAGTGTGTTCTACTGACTGGTTTCACTTTTTAAATTGGGGCTGTTCTGAAGTATGAATGGGCAGAAAAATAAGGAAAGCAAGAGATTTAATGCCAGTCCTGCTACTGAGCCCACTGTTGATGACTGAAAACATGAGGTTAGCACGGTGGGTTAAGAGAAAGACTCTGGTGAGGTTGAGACTGAAAGTAGTTCTGCTAAGCCAGAGGGAGAGAGAGAGAGAGAGAGAGAGAGAGAGAGAGAGAGAGAGAGAGAGAGAGAGAGAGAGAGAGAGAGAGAGAGAGAGAGAGAGAGAGAGAGAGAGAGAGAGAGAGATTCGGCGGTGGATTTGCAATGCAGCGTTTTTTTAAGAGCTGCAGGTTTAGGCTTTAATCCAGACCAGAGTACAGGAGGCTTCAAGGTCTCGTCAAGGTCTGTGTGTAGCTCACACACACACACACACACACACACACACACACAAACAAGTTACCTCTCCACACCTTAAAAGTACCATCTGTATGCTCACACACACACAGTCAATCTGTACACCTGAAGAGCTCCTTCACACCCAGCCAGAGTTCTTTACCCCCTCCCCCCCCTCTCACACACACACACACACACACACCTTCCCAACCCCATCACCACCTCCCCCCCTCCATCACCACCTCCCCCCCTCCCACCCCCTCCAGCCCCGGGAGTGGAGCCCCGGTGCTGAAATCTAATTACAGGCCCCATAAGCAGAGCTCAGATGAAACTGTCACATCAAAGTCAACCGCTGGGACAGAATGACACAGATCAATAAGACAGTGTGATCAGCTGATCCCAGCTGATCCCAGAGCACTCGGCTGATCCCAGAGCACTCAGCTGATCCCAGAGCAGCCCGGAGACTCCCTCACAAACCTAGAGTGCAGGATTAGGTCAGTCAGACAGACTTCCACAGGAGTGAGTGATGGAGTGAGTCTATATCCACCCGTCTGTCTGTCTGTCTGTCTGGGTGTCTATCAGTCTCTCTACCGATCGACCTTTTTGTCTGTCTATCTGTCAAACCACCTTTCAAACAGAGAGAGTGTGTGTGTGTGTGTGTGTGTGTGTGTGTGTGTGTGTGTGTGTGTGAATTTGGTAGAGGGAGGCAACGAGGCTGAGAAGCAGTTTGGCTCCGTTCACACTGCAGCTGAAAAACGTTTCTGATGTCTTTATTTATTGTTACGTGTCTTTTTGACGCTGCTGTCGGTTCATATTAAAGGTGATTTGAGCATGAAGACCTGCAGTGTGTCGTGGTTTCACCAAGCTGTATACAACTATTACATTTTAAAGCTGCACTAGGAAACTTAAAAGGCCCCAAATGGCGGCGAGAGCAAGAGACAGTCGCTCTTCAACACCCAGGAGACAAGCACCATGATGCTTCATACCAAAGGAAACCAAAGAGACGAGAGAGGAGAAGATCTATCATCCATCTGTGAATTTGGTGCAGCCGAGGAGGAAACAGCCTCTTGTAAAGTAGATTGTTACTCCTGTTCCCTTCGTTTCACATCAACACATCACTGTTTAATACACCGCGTGGCTCCGGGTGCTTCACCAAACACCCTGAACCAGCCTGGATACCAGACACGTCTAAACCACTTCCAGCAGGTTGAATCCTGCAGGGCCGAGTAAAAACGTGCAGCCAGATCAGGTCTGCGTATGAAGACGGGGGTTTATTGGACTCGTGTGGGAAGCTGCAGCAGATTGACAGCGAGGTGAAGGGGTGGAGGGATGGAGAATGACTTACCTACACGGCCGAGACCAGGTCGGAGAGGACGGCGGCACATGGAAGAGAGAGAGAACAGAACCAAGTCAGATCCTGATCACAAACCAAGAATCTATCGTCCAATCAGCTCAGGCCACCTCATATTAACATGCATCCCTATTGGCTAGTACAAACCTTTTTGATGAAAACATGTCGGCAACAATAAAGACACTCGATAGAGACGCTTAAAATGTGTTTTAAGGCGTTTAGCGCTTTTATGAGTTATATTGATGTGTAGAAAACTCTTCTGTCTGACCTCCGACACCATGACGTCTGATAACGCCCCAACCCTCCGGTCTGAACTCCACTGAGCTCAGAGACGCTTTAAAGTTGTTGAATCAAGTAAACTTTTAACACTCTCAGCTGGGTACGAGCCGAGGGGGTCCACCTCTGGGACTACCTGGCTAGTTGTGGTCCAATCAGCAGTGATGAAACTGTCAGCTATGAGCTAACCCCCCCCCCCCCCACGGCTCTGAACCCCACTGAGCATTACACAATGTTCAGTTACCGGACAACAAACGCATCATCATTCTGTGTTGTGAGAACAACCTGGGTCTGTTTTCGGCAGGACAAATAAACATCTCATCCTCAAACGCTCCTCTTTCATTCTCCAGCAGCACCGACATGTTGTTCCTCACACTGACATATATTGAGTTGATACAACAACTTCTGACAGATTAATAGTTGATAGTATTTTGACACTAATAGCTTTGATTTGAAGTATTACAGGTCTGTATTGGAGCTTATTTTCCATCTACACGTCTTCAAATACATAATATATATACACAAAGTATATATGATGAGATGAATTGTGTATTTCTTTCATTTAGGAGGTAAAGTGCGGCGGCCCCTCCCTCTGCGAAACGATGCTTATCAGAAGCGCCATAGATCGGTTCCTGGGTTCCCCGGGGAGCAGCGGAGCAGCGGAGCCGGCCTTGTTGTTGGAATAAGCACTTTTACTCTCGCACAGACAGCAGAAACCTGACGACCATACCTTAACACAATGGGCCATTGTCGAAGAAGCGAGCAAACTGGTTCATTTGCTGCGTGAACAAAAAGGGACGACGGCTCTGCAGTGACATCAGGGACGTTAGAGGGATTACAATCAAGAGGCACGTGACGCCGCCGCCTCGTCTTGACGGTGAACTGTGAGACGACACGGTGTGGATGACAGGAAAACACTTGGGGAGACTAAATAATAGGAGCCAGTGTCGGAGTCTTCCCCCACCTACAGCAGGTACCCCCTCCATCCTGCATCACTGCTGCAGACAGGGAGCCGTCGGGGGTTTAGTCTTTATTAGGACACCTCAGTAACCACTAGTCTGAGGAGGAAAGAGCCACCTGCAATACCACTGATGCAGCAGAAACAGCTTTAGCGTGGCTCTGGCTCAGCAGAGCAGCGCCGCGGGGAGCCGGCTAGTTAGCCACCGGACACGAGGTGAGGTCTGGGTGATGCTGAGAGGACCCAAACACCAGATTAGAGCCCGAGCGATAGATCAGTCATTTTTTGACTTTTTTGATGACATCGGGATCAGTAGTTATACAACCGATGTGTCCCGTATAATAATAAGTATAATAATAAGTATAATAAACAAAAAAACATTGATTATTTATCCTGTACTTGTCTGTTTGAACGTTGTAATTGCTATTTACTAGAACTATCCAGTAGAGGGAGCTCTAACGCGCTACTTCTGTAATACGATCTTTTACATTTTTTATCTATCAAAAAGTTCTTTGTGTTTATTTTTATTTATTTGTTTGCTTATAAGTTCAATGTTCTCAAATATAGAACATTTTATAAAATATAAGTTTTTCAAATTGATTTGAAAATTTTGCACTTTGACAAAATATCGGTCAAGACATCGGTAATCGGTGGGCTAGGACTCTCCTAAATCAGGATTGGCATCGGACCCACAAATCTGGCATCATTCGGGCTTCTACACCAGATGAGCCCAGGAGCATCTGGAGACGTAAGATAACACGCTGGGTTGAGACGAGACGGACAGACATTCTGAGAGATTCAAGGTACCAGACATGACGGAAAGCTGATTTATCCTCCTAAGCAGGAAGTATGGAGGACACAAGAGTAGTTAAAACATGTTAAGGTAGATATTGAGGGAGGGAGATACTGGCTAGCCACGTAGATGCTTTCAGATGCTTTTTGAAAGTATTTATTTGTGTATTTGTGCGATCTGGAGTGTCCTGTAAATACCATGAGATATCTGGTTTTAGTTTTTTAAGCACAAAAACAAAACCAAAAAACAACCGTTAACTACGAGAGAGGAGCATGCATTATGTATATGCTGCAGCAGGACCAGGCCTTCCTCTTCTGACGCATCAAAACTTTACCCAGCATCCCTCTGGGGCCGGAGACGAGGCGGCGGCAGCAGCTCACACTGAGGATGAACTTCTACAATCACTACATCTGTAGCGTACCGGTTCTCGATGTCCTCAACGAGACGAGTTTAGAATAAGATAAAAATCGTATATATATATTCTTGCAAACTTCCAGTGACAGGCAGCCTGGTGGATTGTGGGTAATCCAGGCTCTTGTTTGTTGGTGTGTTTGGTGTTGCAGCAGCGGAGAGACGCTTCTGCAAGTCATCAACAAACCTGACTGGGATGGAAACACAACATGGATGTGTGTGTGTGGGCGAGCAAATGGCCGTACAGGGGAGAGAGAGTGTGTGTGTGTGTGTGTGTGTGTGTGTGTGTGGTGATGCCCACTCAATCTCCACACATAGTTGTTATTCCACATCCCCAGACCGTATCTCAACACCAGGAAAAACCTCCCAACTCGTTCCCACGACCGAGCTGGGAACCTCACAATCCTCCATTAGAGCCATTAGAACATAATTGCATCAATTTTCATCACCCCATAAAAAGCTCTCTCTCTCTCTCTCTCGCCCTCTCTCTCGCCCTCTCTCTCGCCCTCTCTCTCGCCCTCTCTGGTTGAACTCAGACAGATCTCGGCCGGATTAGTCTGCAGCCTCGTCAGACCGGAGTTCAGTCTATTCCCGGTTGTGCAGCGTCAAAAGGCCAAACCCCCCCGCTCCCATTATAGGCGATGGCGTGGGAGGTGGAGGGAGAGAGAGAGAGAGAGAGAGAGAGAGAGAGAGAGAGAGAGAGAGAGAGAGAGCGAGCGAGCGAGAGAGAGAGAGAGAGAGAGAGAGCGAGAGAGAGCGAGAGAGAGAGAGAGAGAGAGAGAGAGAGAGCGAGAGCGAGAGCCTCGGTTCAGTCTACTGTGTGTTTCAATGTTAATTCAACCAAACGGACAACAAGTGTCGCTTCGCTTCTCCAGGCAATTAATCTAACGTGAGCCGAGTGGGGAGATTTCAGAGAGGGGCTAAATAAGTCTGCATCATTTCTCTGAGCCAATTACCCTGACACGAAGAGGAAGAGGGGGGGAGGAAGAGGGGGATGGAGAGAGAGAGAGAGAGAAATGAAAAAGGGGGAAGAGAAGGACGTGAGGATGTATAAGGAGGTTGGAGAGCAGGAAGAAGGAGGCAGAGAGAACGAGGAAGAGTCCTTGGGTCAATCGGGGGTAGAGTACAGGACGTTGGCAAATGCCACAGCATGTGACCATTTTACCCAGAATGCACAGCAGTGGGCCTGACACTGAGCCTGCTCATCTGGCCCATCATCTCTATCAACGCCAAAACAGAAGTCACACACATCTGGATCTGGAGGACGGCATGGAGAGAGGACGGCATGGAGAGAGGACGGCATGGAGAGAGGACCGCTACGTTGAGCTGTCAGAGAGAACATATATAATATGGGTTGTTATGGATGCTGCTGACGGGGACAAATGCTTCTGAGCCTTGTGGAAGGAGACTAAAAAGTAGTTAACTGGAGATGCTTCCCTGTAAGACCAACTCAGATGATGGTGGGAACAGGTTTTATTTTGTTAGAACATTCAACTCAACTGAAACTCACACCGGGCCTCTCTCTACATGCGATGCTTTCCTGAGCCGGTCCTTCCTCTCCCTGCGCCGTCCCTCGCCTCTAACTGGTGCTGGCAGCTGGTACAACCACACCGAGGAGGAAGACTATGGGAGGAAGCAGGCTGGCTGAACCGCCCCGATCTCCACCTCCAAATAATTCTCACTACCTTGAACTGCGAGTTTTCCAGTCCAGCGTCGTGAGAAGTTTCATTTACCATCCAGAGTTCAGGCCTCCAGCCGACCCCTCCAGGATCTAACGTTTCAGCAGCACTGATGAAGACAGCGAAATATAAGACACTCGCTCGGTGACGGCCGGGTCCAGAGGGGGAGCCGGGTCCCGGGCGCCGAGTCTCCTTTCATTCCTCGTCACCCTCTTCAGGTGCAACATCAAGACTGAGCCCGAGTTACCCGAGTTACCCCGGCTAGCAGGAACATGAATGGTTTCATACGGAGAGGAGAAGCTATGTAACTGCATCCGTGAGCCTGCAGTCCGTCTCCGTCCTCCTCTGCTGTCCTGTTGGTGACTGCAGGCGTTATTTGGTGCAGGTCCGTCTCCAGGCCTGCCTCTGACCCAATCATCCCCACAGCAAATCTCATTTAGACCAAACCCCCGGGGGCACGGCGGCCATTTCTACTCCCAGCCAGGAGAGTTGAGCAGCAGAAACTCGTCCCTGTTCGGTTCCCGTCCAGACAGATTGGTTCAGATGATTGCTGAGCTACATCTAAATATCCTGGGCTCTTATTTCCTTCATTTCCTTCCCCCTATCACTCCTCTACCACAATAAAAGTACCCATCTATCTATCTGAAAACATGATCTGACCCAAGTGGTGACAAATCCACCAGGAGGAGTAAAAATGTCGCCGCCTCCATCCATGTTGAGGAGTTACATCAGGCTGGTTAACCAGGACCGACGGTCTGATGACACGCTGCTCCCTGCAGGGGCGGAGCTCCCAGAGGACGTGTGTGTGTGTGTGTGTGTGTTTGCATCATCCTTAGCGTCATCAAATTTGTCAGTGTCTCTGTTATGGCAACCATGTTTCATAAAATGTGCTGATAAATACTGGGGTTGCGCACGTGTGTGTGTGTGTGTGTGTGTGCGCTTGCATCATCTCCATCAGTGCGTCTGTTATGGCAACAGTGGGCGAGCAGGTAGGGGGTTCAGCGTCTTGCTCAAGGACACGTCAACAGCACACACACCGGTGTGGACTGACACATGCAAGCTGTTGTTGCAGGGATTGAACCTGTGACCTTTCCGCTACGGGACAGTCCAACCAGTTTAATAATTACAGATATTAAAGACTTCTTCTTCTTCTCTTAGTGTAGCGTCCGGGGACCTCCTGTCTGGTGAACATCTGGAGCTCATCCCCTCCAAGACAGATTGAAGCTCTTGTGATTTTGGAAACCGTAAACAGTTTTTCAGATTAATGGTTCAGCGTCTTTCACTACCGTCGCCTCTCCAACTCCCCGAGACCGAGAGGTTAGCCTGGTGGGGTAAGACCATCAGGTACACGGACAGGTTACCACCCCCCCACCCTACCCAGCATCCTCTTCCCACTCTCAGATCATACATCAGACGATAACAGGAAGTCTTGCCACTTGACGCTGGGCGGGAGGATTCAGAGGATCTGATAGCAGGCAGAGTGTAGAGCGCCTGGCTAACCCTCAAGAACCTGCTTGTTTAAGGCTGATGGGCAGTTCCTGAGACACACACACACACACACACACACACACACACACCCCCCCCCCCCCCCCCCCCCCCTCCGGACAGGCCAGCGCCACGGAGCCTGGCATCTGCTGATTAGCTGTAATGGCTTTACCATCGGCCAGTGGAGAGGTGCTAGCTTACTTCCCCGTATGCCACAGTGAGGGGATGAATGAATGGCAGGATGTCAGGGCTCTCCATCACACCCAGTAGAGAGTCAGTCTGTCTGTCTGTCTGTCTGTCGCCGGATTGACAACAGGAAGCATGTGGAAAGACACCAGGAGATCCACTTGATTCACTTCACGTGGGGCTGAGACACCGAATCAGGTCGTCTTCTCTTCATAACACTAGATATGTAGACAAGTTACCTGAGGTTCATCATTCAATCTCTCCAAAATAAAGAAGATCCAGTAGATCCAGTGTGTAAAAGTGCATTTTCAAGTGCAGATTTCTCATTGATTGATTGTTCAAGTGATTATTTTACTATTATTGTAAATTATTATAGTATTATATTATTATAATATTATTTTTATTTAACTTTTTATCTGGTGTAACAACAAAAACTTGAACCGAGACGAACAAACCGAGAACTATCCAATAATAAAATCCCTACTTGGGCATGACGGTGCACTTGACCCTGTTTGGGTTAGCTGTGTTACTGTAACAATGGGAGGATGGGGGAGAGAGGGGGAGAGGGGGGAGGGTGGGTGAAACGTGAGACGACAATGTGGTGCAGAGCTGAGTCGGTCAGAATGGATCCTGATGCGAGGAGGTCACTGGGTTTGTCTTCATCTGGAGGAAAACTAGGACGTGGTGCTCACCCAGTTAGAGGACCAGCAGAGTCCTGAATCACATCGTCTCTTCTCTTAACATGAGACCGATGAGGCTTCAGCCCTCAACCTCAACACCGCCGGATGACTGGAACTATGAACTCCAGCTAAAAGCCTGAAACATGAAGAGCCACGTTGACTCCCCAGACTCCTCTACTCCAGTACGTTGGATGGGTGCAGATTTCTTTTCATCCTTTTGTTTCTTAGTTCTTCCCGGGGCCGGTGGGAGGAAGTGACTATCCAAATAGCGCTGGTCACATCACAACATCCTGTTTATGTACCTTAACACCCACTTCCTGTCTGCTTCCTTGCCACTACCCATTCACTTCCTGCAGTAGGAATTCAACTTCATTAGCTGCCCATATATGGGTGAATGGAAGAGGAAATTATGGCCGTGTGTTGGTGTAGACTGAGTTCTAATGTCTAAATTATGAGTTATCATTTCAGTAGGAACTCAATAACCTACTGTTCCATGTACAGGTATTAAAAAGGAAGCAATAAAACCAAGTCATGACATTTAATAATGTACGCAATATCATTTTAAGAAGGATCCAATATCACAGGGAGCCATGTAAGAATGAGGCAATATAATCATGTGACATTTAATAATGTAAGAAGTTCACCATGCCATTTCAACACACACACACACACACACACACACACACAGCCTAAAAACCTGCTCCAAGCAGCACAACAGTAGCTGTGGCCCGCTCCGCTCAGACAGCACCCAGGGGTGCGTGATGCAAGGCTCCAGAGGCGTGGAGGCAACCTTCCTCCCCTCTCCAACCAGCGGACTCATAACTAGAACCACACTGACCCCTGGTGGCAGGAGAAGGCGCTGCGTGAGGCACGGTGGTATTTTTAAAAACGCAATTACCATCATGAGCTCCAACACAATACTAACCATGTTACTGCTGATGATACTGAGAGAGTGTTGAGGACTAGGGGGGTTTATTACTACATACACAGTAAGAGTATGCACTTAACACCACAGGGTGAAAACCTCGTATCTCCAAAATAAAATAAAAATATTTTTTCCAGGAACAAAGAAACAGCTTTGTTGGTGACCATGGTGTCGGTTCATCCCAACACCATGGTGCTTTTTGAAAGGGTTTCATAAGCACCAGGGTCATTTCTTTTTCTCAACCCAGAGAGGATCAACTTGTTAACTTGTTAACTACTATGAGAACTGAATACAGGTGCATCTGCAGTACTATGCAGGGTGGATGCAGGGTGGATGCAGGGTAGATGCAGGGTGGATGGAGGGGAGATGCAGGGTGGATGCAGGGTAGATGGAGGGGAAATGCAGGGTGGATGCAGGGTAGATGCAGGATGGATGGAGGGGAAATGCAGGGTGGATGCAGGGTGGATGGAGGGTGGATGCAGGGTAGATGCTGGGTAGATGCTGGGTAGATGCAGGGTGGATGGAGGGGAGATGCTGGGTAGATGCTGGGTAGATGCAGGGTGGATGGAGGGGAGATGCAGGGTGGATGCAGGGTGGATGCAGGGTAGATGCTGGGTAGATGCAGGGTAGATGCTGGGTAGATGCAGGTGGATGGAGGGGAGATGCAGGGTGGATGCAGGGTGGATGCAGGGTAGATGCTGGGTAGATGCAGGGTGGATGGAGGGGAAATGCAGGGTGGATGCAGGGTGGATGCTGGGTAGATGCAGGGTGGATGGAGGGGAGATGCAGGGTGGATGCAGGGTGGATGCAGGGTGGATGGAGGGTGGATGGAGGGTAGATGCAGGGTGGATGGAGGGGAGATGCAGGGTGGATGCAGGGTGGATGGAGGGTGGATGCAGGGTAGATGCAGGGTGGATGGAGGGGAGATGCAGGGTGGATGCAGGGTGGATGCAGGGTGGATGCAGGGTAGTTGGTGGGAGGGTGGCGCTCCATAAACACCAAGTTTAGACTCAGACAGTCTGGCAGAATGAGAGGGTGTGTGTGAACGTACCTCTAAGCTGATGTGTGCCACACAGACACAAACACACTCACAAAAATATACACACACACACAAAAATACACACAGCACTTCCTTCCTGGCTGGCTGTTCCCACAGACCACAGCTGGGCTGGCTGAGTCACTGTGGTGGGAGCCCCACTGGGAGAGCGTGCATGTGAGTGTGAGAGTGCACGTTTGTACATTTGCTTTGAGAATGTGTGTGTGTGTGTTTGTACATCATACACTGTGTCCCCTGCTGTCACCCTCCAGTCTCCACTAGTCACATCAGGGCCACCAAGCAAGAGGTTGCCAGTTTCAAATCCCTCGACTGGTTGAGAGAGAAAAAAAACACAGGGGCAGTTAAAGTCTCCACCGTCTAGCTGAGCAAAATGCTTTGGACGTGCCCTTGAGCAAGACTCTCCACACCAACGGCTCAGTGGCCAACAGTAGATGACTGTGGTTTCACTGGGCAGCTCCCGGGGGAAACTGAGTGTGAAGCTGAGTGATGCTGCAAAAGAGCGTGCATGCAGAACCAACCACGGATAAAGTTAAACAAAGTGGTCGAAACTCAATATGGACGACATCTTGTACCGGCTGGGAGGAAATCAGGCAGGAAGAGGAAGCTGGGATTGATTCCCGATTGACTTCACCTGTTAAATCCACTTCAACCATGAAGGGCAGATGGAGGTGAAGGAGAGGAGACGGTCCATCATGGACATGGATTGTGCAGAACGGGGTGCAGCTCAACAGGAGGAAGTTGACCCTGATATTTTGTACTCTCAGTGGAACCTGAGAGACCTTTATTGTGAAAGGCTCCATATAGAGCAACACAGGACAGGAACACAGATGGAAAACCAGAGAACAAACACATTACGAGTATTAAGAAAAGTGTGTCAAGTGTCCTAGAGATCCTGATCTGCTTATCCAGGATTACCAACCAGCCTCCTAAACTTCAGGATCCCAAAGGTTACCTACCGCGCTCACCAGGACCGGGCGGCTTTACTAGAGTCAAGTTAAGAGTCCTGGAGTCATGAAAGCACCTGCAATGTGGGTGGTTTTCTTTTTCTTACTTAAATTGAAAGTTAACATTATAACTTACATGTTGAGTTCATGACCCTTTGAACCCTGTTGTAAAAAAACATTGTACAATAGCAAATATACACAGTATATATATACACACACACACACACACACATATAAACCTACAGGCCTGCCTTGTTCTGTCTTGTTTCAAGGTACTGCATTTGTTTCTAGAAAATCCCTGAAGCTGCATTGGAAGCAAGTAGTATTACCTCACACTCTGACAGATCCTTTCACTTGTTTTAAAAAGACAGAACAGGAGACTTGACGTTCATTTTTTGAGTGTAATTGTTTTATCATCTGCAAACCACTTTGTAACCGTTTTGAAAAGTGCTGTACAAAGTTCTTTCTTCCTCTCTTCCTCTTATTGTTGCGGTTATTACCCACAGTCAGCACTGCTGCTCTAAGAGCCTTCATAAACACGTTGAGAAACCATTTGTGAGCCCTATACAGTGTAACCCACACCGGTCACCCCTCCACCCCTCGGCGCCCTGACCAGCAAAACAAACCCACCCAGTCTGCAGCATCACGGTGTGTTTGTGTCGGTGGCTTCAGTCTGTTGACCTGAGTCACTGCGGTGCAGGGTTATAGTTAGCAGCCACTTCACCACAGAGGTCCTCAGACAAAAGAGGACTCTACTTTTAGAGTTCAACTCTCATTCCAAGTTCAAAACCTCCCAAACCACTAGAGCAGCGATTCATTCACCCTGATGAAGTCTTCAGAGGGACGTATATCACGGTTCAATCAGCTTCAACTGCTGTAATTGCTTTAACTAGTGTGTGTGTGTGTGTGTGTGTGTGTGTTTGCCCCAGGACTGAACCGTAATAGTTTAGTCTTTGATAGAAAGCTAAAACAATACCCCAGGTGGGAGTCAGCAGAGTTCGTGGAGGCAACTGGCGCCTTGCAGTGGAACAGAAACCTGCCAAGCTGCTTTTGTTGTCCCAGTTAATATTAATGAGCCACAACTTTTGGGATCACTTGCCCAAAAGAGAGATTGGCATCATTTAACTAAGCTGGCATTAAAAAAAAAAAAACTGTAGAAACAATGGACAGAGGTGTGTTGCACTTACACACCACCGCCACAAGAGGGCGACAACACTCTATTTAACCCTGCTGCAGCGTCAGGATGGAGGACTTGACTGCCACAAGCCCAAAAGGGCAAGATGCTTCCATTCCAGATCTGCTAAATACAAACCAGGTAACGGTACGAATGAGTCAGAGAATCAAAGTGAAATGTATTTTTGTTCTGGTTCAGTCAAGGAGACTGACGAAGACGCCGCCGCCTGGCCTCCTTCTTCATCATCTGACAAATACTACACAACAAGTTTCAAGTAAGATTAAAGAAAATCACAGATGCCAGGAGACAGATGGAGAGAAGACAGAGGAGGAGAGGAAACACGAGAGAGAGAAGATGGGAGGGGGAGCCTAAATCTTATTAGCCCCCCCCCCCGCCCCTACACCCCACACACACACACACACACACACACACACACACACACACTCTACATCTGTTGCGGGCCGCTGTAATCCTGAGACTCCTGTTGACTCCTCACACATCTCCTTTGTCTCCTCCTGACACTTTTCACACCAAGCTTGAGATAAAAACCCTGAATAGACACCCCCCCACCCCCGCCCAACCCCCCCAACCCCCGACTCCACCCGCTACAATGGAGATCACTCACAATTCAAACAATAAGTAATACAATAAGTCTCAGGAGGAATCGCTCATCAGTTACCTGAACTATGGTTGGGTCATTCCCCGAGCCAGACTTTTCTTGAATCAAATAAAATCAGATTCAAGCCTCAGTAAAGGTTTCATCACTGATTAAGATGGATAGGTTTTACCCCCCCCCCACCCCCCCAGAAACAAGACGCTCACGAGACAAATGGTCCCAGTAATCTGATTTCATCCACAATGGTGCTCTTAACCAAATACGACAGGAGTTGGCCTGAGTACATGAGAACGCTGCTAGCTGCTAGCGTTGAAGGAGAACACACTGAGAATCGTTCAAACTCACTGAGCTTACATCTGCCTGGTGGTGGACAATTTAATCCAAAGTGCTTGACGGTGTGTTGAGGGCCTTTACCAGGGTGGGAAATGAAAAACTGTCCCCCAGCCGCATGCTAGTAAAATGGGTGTGTCTCCTCCACCAGCAGCTTCGGTAACTTAGAGGTCCTATTTTATTCTAAGAAGAGTTGCTGGTGTATTTATGAAGCTCTTCATCACAACACGTCTCAGAAGGACTTAAAGGACTAACAGCTAGTCAACGATAAAACACAAACCTGCATGTTAAGACAGAAACGAGCCTTCCAACCAGCCTCAGACCCCCAACGAAGACGAGGTAAAACCACCAAGGGGCATGTCAGTCCACCTGGCACGCTATCATGCTCCCCTCGTTGAGCTTCACACCCCGAGGGTAAAAAGGTGCCCTGTTATTTTGGTTCCATCCATGTTTGGTTGTTGCACTGGAAGCTGCCAATGGGAAATAAGCTTGTGTTGCACTGATACTGGTCCAGGGTATCGGACCAGAACCGAGCTAAGATGAGGTTTTCTATCAGGGAACGTCCCAAAACTAACAGCCACGTGCAGCTTGTCAGAAATGAAAGTCTTTATTTTCTTCCATTTCACACAAACAAGCATGCTAGTTCTCCAGAACGGAGGGAAATAGATCATACTTCAATCATTCGACGACCTCAAACTGGTTGAATTCTCTCTTGTTCAGTAACAGTAATGGATCAGTCAGTTCTCTGGCAGGTCATACTTCACGTTTTGCTCTAGAAATGTGTCTCCATAGTGGAAAACAGTGGTATTGGTGCATCCCTGTTCTTGACGGCACACAAACTCAAACCCCTTTTCTAGGCTTTGACCGTTGCACTCCTTCCTATTGGCTGCTGGAAGTTAGGCTTATGGTCGGTCCCTCTGGATGAGAGCATCAACGAAGAGGCTGAGATGGTTCCCACACTCATTGGAGGTCAAATTCTGGAACTTTCCAGGTATAGTTTGGTGAAATTCAAGGACTCAAAATGTTTTGGGGTAAGACATGACATTGGTCAAACAGTAGACATCATAGAGGTCTAATGTACTCATGACCGTGTTGAAGGGACGTCCTGGGGGCTCTGTTGGCTGTTATTGATGAATTTGGACGCTACATTTGATTTTTGATTTTTTTTTACTTTCAAGGCCATCCCCAATCTATAAAGGCCTTACTGTATTTTAACCAACTTTTATTAACGTCCAATAACGTGGCGCTGCTCGACTGTTCCTTGTCCATGTAGGGTGCTGTGCAGCTCGGCGGTGTTGTGTGCTGTCTGGTCACCCAGCCCTGACCGGAGCAGAGACGGGAGGAGAGGTAAGACGCTCCACTCTGTTACCACAGAAGGAGATGACAGGGACACACAACCCGGGACGGTTACATCACCGCCAACCTGTGTGTTTATGGGTGCGCTGGGGTGGGACACACACACACACACACACACACACACACACACACAGGGTTTGTGTAGGTGACTGAATCAAGGTGAAGCACTGAGACTGAAGTGTGTGTGTGTGTATGTAAATCGTGTTGTGTGCGTTTTGCAGTTCTCTTCCAACGGTACAGTCGCCATAGCAACCAAGGCCAACAAGGACCACTGTCACCACCGCGCCTACCCATGAGCCACCGCGGAGCCGAGGGGGAAGCTCCCATAAGGCTTTGCATTCATCAGCGGGGTGAGTAGCGCCACTGTTAGCGGAGCACAAGAGGTGGGCTGTGAGCTTCACTGCAGCGGAAACCGTTTCACTCAACGCGGCTGACGTGTTTCTGCAAGTCGACGTGATGAAACGGTTAAAGTCAAGCACCTCAGATGACTGACAAAGAGAGAGAGACGAGGCAGAAACCCTCTGAGTTGAAATAGAGGCAATTAAATGTAATTTACACACACACACACACACACACACACACACACACACACACACACACACACACACACACACACACACACCAGCTACAGTCAATCTTATGACTCATGCTGTAGGAAGCATGTGTTTTAAAGTGATTAGACACACAAACGTACAATCAATCAGAATGTAATGCATGGTGCTTCATCGAGTCACACACACACACACACACACACACACAGGTTGTTCAACCCTCCTCTGTCAGTCATCCAATCACACACACAACAAAACTCTAACTCCTGTTGAGTCACTCCTCTGTCTGCACACACACACACACACACACACACACACACACACACACACACACTCTTGTGGTGTCTGACAGAAAGACCCTCCTCTGTCGGCCTCTCAGGGAGACTCGCCCAGAGTCCAGAGGTTTCTGTGTATCCCTGGTTGAGTCTGGTATAGAGCCGTCATCTTGTTCTTATTAGGAAGGAGGGAGGGAGTGAAGGAGGGAGGAGGAGGAGGACGACTAGCCTGGAATAAATGAGGTCATCACTAACACTCACTCAAGGAGGTCTTTGAGGGGTGGGTGGGGTTTGGTTTGGTAAGAGAAAGATTCCCTGTGTGAGGCGGTAACGGCTGCATGGACAGGAAGGAGAAGGAGAACAGGAAGGAGAACAGGAAGGAGAAGGAGAACAGGAAGGAGAAAAGGAAGGAGAAGGAGAACAGGAAGGAGAATAGGAAGGAGAAGGAGAACAGGAAGGAGAAGGAGAAGATGAAGGAGAACAGGAAGGAGAACAGGAAGGAGAAGGAGAAGGAGAACAGGATGGAGAAGGAGAACAGGAAGGAGAACAGGAAGGAGAATAGGAAGGAGAAGGAGAACAGGAAGGAGAAGGAGAAGAGGATGGAGAATAGGAAGGAGAAGGAGAACAGGAAGGAGAAGAACACGATGATATTACAGTAACTTATTTAATTTATTTATTCTATGACGTTTTAATACAATAATAATAATAATAATAGTTAAATGTCTGTTTTCCTACTCTCTATCTACACCCTCAAACACAACAGTGGCCAGTGTCAGGTCGGTCTTTCCTGGGAGAAACCCTCTGGACACAGGAAGTGATGCGTTTTACATTTCTAGCAGTTTTGTTTGGAATCACCAGAAGAAGAACTGGGTAGTTAGCATGAGCAGCGATAGCCACCGTGGCTGAACAGACAAAGAGAAGAGCGCCACCTACAGGAACTCAAACTCCATCAACAGAAAATCCAAGGAGAGAGACGTCACAGTACTGGACACACTGTTTGATTGACAGGTTACAGAGCTGGTAGGAGAGTAGCTTTCCAATGGGCAGGATCATTCTGAGGATATCAGTGGATGAGAAAATTGGAAAGATGGAGAATTAACAATAAAACAAGATGTAAGGTGGCAGGAATTCAGCGACGCCTGTGAACGCGACACGACTCAAAAGTTGCCAACAGCAGATGGCAGAAGAAAATAATTCCACTGGCCACAGCGACCAAAACACCTCAACGTTCACCAGACACTTTCACCAGCTTGAGAATATGGGAAGACAAGAGAACGGCTGGTTACCTGCCAAAGAGGCTGGCAGGGCAGGCTAACTTAGTCAACCAGCAGGAACCAGAACTTCCCAGGACTTGGCTGGTGAAGGAGAGCCTCCCTCCCAGCTGAGACACCATAATATGACGGTATGTGACGAGCTTGTTTCAGAGGTTTTAACCACCAGGCACTCTCCGGCTGGCCTCTCAGCCATCCCAACCATGTTGTTCCTGGAGGAGAGCCACACAGGCAGCGGTCCAGTCGGAGATCCTGCACACAGCAGGACTATCTCTGGTATCCATCTCCCTAGATGGCATCAGGAGGGTGAGGGAGCGTTCAGACCAGGAATGTTTGGAGACATTTCTTCAAACGCTGGAGTGTTTCCGTCATTTGGCCTAGTGAGGACAACGCCACTAAAACTCTGGTGGCACCAAATAACAGCACAAAGACGCCTGATAATATGGGTCACCAAAATGCAAGGGATTATGGGTATAAGGAGACACATGTTGACATCTGATAGCCAGCAGTCCCTCATGCTTGGAAAGCCTAGCGTAACAAACCTCAGTCTGGACTGATGCTCATGTTCAGATGTTTCTTCATGTGTTCTTAGCTGGTATGAACACCAGAGAAGAGCAGACAAGTCCATCATGGTAGATCAAGTTACAGACTGGAACTTCAACTCACAATAACTACTATTACTACTATTACTACCACTAGAACTACCACCACTACTACTACCGTTAATAATAAAATACATTTTTCTCAAAGTTACACTCACTACTAGACTCCTTCCTCCTGAAGCCACTAGAGAGAAATGTGAGACAAACCTCATTATTCAGCGACAGCGTCACTAATGTGCACTACCGTGCACTACCGGCTCAATAGGCTTCAGTTTCACAGCATCTCCACGTCTGTCTGTGCACTCAGAAAATCAATAGGACCCACAGACAAAACAAATGGACTAAATATAGAGACATGGGATCAATACGTGTAAACACTGCAGTGTTTTTAACGGGTGTTAGCTAAGCCTGGGGGGACAGGGGGGGGGGGGGGGTCCCATGACCCTCTTCATTTCTACTACCATGCTCTATATGTTCACATGACCCTCTTCATTTCTACTACCATGCTCTATATGTGTTCACATGACGCTCTTCATTTCTACTACCATGCTCTATATGTGTTCACATGACCCTCTTCATTTCTACTACCATGCTCTATATGTTCACATGACCCTCTTCATTTCTACTACCATGCTCTATATGTGTTCACATGATGCTCTTCATTTCTACTACCATGCTCTATGTGTTCACATGACCCTCTTCATTTCTACTACCATGCTCTATATGTGTTCACATGACGCTCTTCATTTCTACTACCATGCTCTGTGTTCACATGACGCTCTTCATTTCTACTACCATGCTCTATATGTGTTCACATGACCCTCTTCATTTCTACTACCATGCTCTATATGTGTTCACATGACGCTCTTCATTTCTACTACCATGCTCTATATGTGTTCACATGACCCTCTTCATTTCTACTACCATGCTCTATATGTGTTCACATGACCCTCTTCATTTCTACTACCATGCTCTATATGTGTTCACATGACCCTCTTCATTTCTACTACCATGCTCTATATGTGTTCACATGACGCTCTTCATTTCTACTACCATGCTCTATATGTGTTCACATGACGCTCTTCATTTCTACTACCATGCTCTGTGTTCACATGACGCTCTTCATTTCTACTACCATGCTCTATATGTGTTCACATGACCCTCTTCATTTCTACTACCATGCTCTATATGTGTTCACATGACGCTCTTCATTTCTACTACCATGCTCTATATGTGTTCACATGACCCTCTTCATTTCTACTACCATGCTCTATATGTGTTCACATGACCCTCTTCATTTCTACTACCATGCTCTATATGTGTTCACATGACCCTCTTCATTTCTACTACCATGCTCTATATGTGTTCACATGACGCTCTTCATTTCTACTACCATGCTCTATATGTGTTCACATGACGCTCTTCATTTCTACTACCATGCTCTATATATGTGTTCACATGACCCTCTTCATTTCTACTACCATGTTCTGTGTTCACATGACCCTCTTCAGCTCTGATCCTATTAATACTTTAGTTTTCTTTGCTGTATCATATTATTATTTGCTGCTGCGACGGCCCAGGTTCCCCACAGGGATCATTCCTTATTTCCTCTCTCTTATTGAAAGATCACTTCTAAGTCCATGACTTCAAACAAATTCATAACATGTTCCAGGAAGCTTGATGAAGATGAAGATGTCTTATATTGAGGACGAAGCATGACGACTCATTCATTAAGTACTGCTAGTTAATACAATGGTAAGGCCTGACTGGACATGACAGGAGAGACAGTTCAGCCAGGGATCATATCACTCCATTCCACAGAGGGCACACACACACACACACACACACACACACACACACACACACACACACACACACACTCTAGCAGCCTTGCTGTCTGGTGATATTCTGCGACAGGACAGGACAGGAGGGCAGAGAGGCTTTTTAAGAAACTCCTCTGGGTTTATTTAACCTCCCGGCCCCTCCTGTCTGTCTGCCTCCTTCGCTGCTAGACAGGCTAAATTCAACTCTGGCAGGAGAATGCATGCAAGTACACACACACACACACACACACACACACACACACACACACTTCAGTGTCACAGATCATCATCACAACCAGTTTTATTGGCCTAGTATAAAATAATTAAATAATAGACACACACACACACACACACACACACACACACACACACAGAGGCACCACAGTGACCGGGACTTGACAAGTCGGTGATGGAGTCGTCGTGGCCACAGTTGTGCGACACACCCTGACACACACACACACAAATATACACACAGGGGAATGTGGGGTTGGCCCGGGTGCCATCGCTCGGGGTTGTGACACCGCTGCAGGAGTGTGTAGGGACGAGTCTGTCACTGGACACCTTGGGTATGTGTGGTGTGTGTGTGTGTGTGTGTGTGTGTGTGTAAGACAGAGTATGACAGAAGAGAACAAGAATGTGTGTGTCTGTGTATGGGTGCATGAATGTGTATGCTCTGACAAGTATGTGAGTGTGTATGGGGAGGGGGGGGGGTGCTTTGGCAGGTATCGGTGTGTGTGTGTGTGTGTGTGTGTGTGTGTGTGTGTGTGTGTGTGTGTGTGTGTAGTATCGCCACTAACCTTCGCCCTACTATCCCTGGACTGTGGAGGACACTGGGAGGACAGAGGCCGGTCATTAAAGAGGCAATACATTTTTTACTGCTGCACAAGACGATCATAATAGATCAGAGGGTCGATCAATACCAATCAGTCCACGATCAAGATCTCTGGCTTTCAACAAAAGCCACCCTCTCTTATCAGCTTACTCCTCTTTCTTGTGAAAATCTGACTTTGTCTCAATTACAGGCCACATAGACACAACTCCTGCTGGTGGAGGTCAGATGAGTTAAGGCAGCTTTAAAGGAACGTTAGCCTAGCATGAGGAGAAAAGAGGGGGAGGAGGAAGGAAGGATGGAAAGATGGCATCTGGAAAAACATTCAGGAAGTCCGAGGGCATCCCGCCACTGTTCCTGGCATGGACGACACACATTCAACACAAACTCATTTATACTCAACACACACTTCGGCCCATCAAACCATCGCGGGCTTAATAACACACACTGCACTAAAGCTTTACACACTTCCCAGGAGAAGTGACACGCGGGGACTCTCTCCTGGGGAAGCTAATACAAGTGTCCTCGTGTGTCGGACAGTTATTCCCTCCAGTCTTTAAACAGAGATGAGTCAGAGCTGTTTAGTGGGTTAGATGGAGTGAGACACACACACACACACACACACACACACACACACACACACAAACTAAATGATCAGTCAACAGAACAAAACGCAATGAAAGTTCAGTTCACTATAGTAGATTACTGATAGAGTGACAAATAACAGCATCCATTCATTCAACACCATCTGAAAACACACACACACACACACACAGAGAGAGAGAGAGAGGTCGACGAAACAGGCCAACAGCTGTCACGTACAGCAGTCGTGCTATTTTGTGTATCTCCTTCTCCCGCCCCTCACCCCTTTCTTCCTCTCTCACCCGAGGACACACACACACACACACACACACACACACACAGCCAATGGTCTTTATAATTCGTTCCAATAATCCAATCAACACTGTTGAGACACAACAACAGGAAACCTTAATTCATTTAATTTCCCGACAACAGCGGCCGAGCTTCACCTCAACACGCTGACACACACACACACACACACACACACACACACACACACACAGAACTCTGGCTAAGAGCCCAAACTTTGAGCTGTTTGCTCTTCTGTTCCTATCAGGCTGCATCCAAGGTGACTGGTGGCAAACTGCCGGTCACAAGCTACGGCAAAACACCGAGGGGGTTAGAGGATCAGTCCGCCGCCTCATGGTCGACTTCACCACTTCACACCACCGAGTCCTGTTGGCCGAGCCTGGCTGACCCTCTTACTCACTTTTCATGATTTAGTTTTTAAATACACCATGGTTGAGGACAACAGAGAGAACAGTCACCATGCTGGACCCTGATTGGCCGACAACACCAGCTCCTCTAATTCAGACGAGGTAATCCTGCTGAGAGGCTCCAGATTGGATGGATTTAATCAACTATTTAGTGAGGGGAGCCAATCAAGACCAAGGCCAGTTGTGGACCTGTTGACCGGGTGTAAAAAACAAAGAACAAAAATCACATTTTAACAAAGTCTTTGATCAGACGTGTACATAAACATAAATCCAAAATGTCCCTCTGGACTTCAGTCAACCCGTCCAGTTGACCCCCTTTGTTTTTTCGGTGTGTACCAAATGTTAGGACCAACTTTAGACACGTCTATCTTCATTGTTACCACCAGTGTTGCTGCATTCAGCATCACTGTGTTGCACATCAACCACACTGGACCAGACAAGAGAGAGAGCTAGCTGATCGTCCCGGGTCGAGGTTAGGGGTAACGTGAACAGTGCAGTGGGAAGATTGAAGATGGAGATTGAGCCGGTGACCTTTCGGTTACAGGACAGCTGTTGCACCGTCTAAGCCACCCTGCCGTGCAGCGTCCCCCCTTGACTGAATGAGTAAAAACTGAAACTGAGCTCCTCCTTTTAAAAGAATGTTTCCATTCCACTTCAGTTCTTTAAGTGGGGGGATGTTCAAAGCATGTCGGGAACAAAACACAAACTGATCCCAGAGCTGTCACCAGGGGGGTTCAGCTGTCAGAGCGAGGAGGGCCGTGCTGAAGGGCTGTCATGTCACGAATGTACATATTCTCCGCAGTGAAAAAAAAGCCTGTAGGGGGAAGAAGAGAGGCAGCGAAGGAGAAAACGTGATGCGGAGAGATCGAGATGACAGCTCGCCACACACACACACACACACACACACACACACACACACACACACACACACACAGGCTTATAACCATGCCATTGACAGTTACAATAACGTAGCATTCCAGCGGTCTAAACACTCAGATTTATGAGTTGAGTGAGTCCCGTCACCCTCTGGGTCTTCACCTGCCACAAACCGACCTACAGTTTCAGAAACGCTCAGGTGTCGAGCCAAAATAAATATTCTTGTCTTCACTTCTGAAAAAGGTACATGAGATATGTGATCTTCACCCGACTGCAACTCATGCTCCAACACTGATTATTACATCTGATTGTTGTGTAACCACTGAGAGGCGCGACGTGGAGCGTTTCAAAATAATGGTTACGCCTGATCGTGAATGTGGCACGGTTACAACGCTACACACAACACCTCTACGTGTCAGAGGGAGGCGCCGTCGGTCCGAGCCCAGCAGGGGGATGTGACCCTGTGACCTCCTGGCTGTCAGTCAGGATCAGCTGCCCTCCCGTCACCTTCACGTCTGAACGGTGCGTTGTCGGGGCGTGAGGAAGTGGGATCTCCAGGCTTTAGACGGGGACGCTCGTCAGCCTGAAGGCCTGGTAGGTTAACCTCCTGACTGAGTTGACATGCAGGTCAACAACACGCCACCAGCAGTCGAATCTTTTTCCTCTGGTGACTCCAGTCCAGACCACTAATCCTACTCCTCTGGTGGACAGTGTTAAGACTGAGGCCATTAATAACATGTTCAGAGTCTCTTCACTGTACAGCCTCAACATTCATCGTCTTAATCAATCTGATGATCAATCAATCAATGTGAAATTAAACCTTTAAAACCTTTTATACATCTCTGGTAGAACCATATTTACAAAACCCACACATCGCTTCACTAATTCACTTTTTTTTTCACTATTTTCCTATTTACTATTGGCCTAGTCGTTCTTTTTATCTTTTTATTGTTCCCTTTCTCCCAAGGGCTCCTCTTATCTGATTGGTCAACGCAGAAATACGACACCTCTGTCCTGGATACCAATGGACGACCCTGTTTTAATGCAAACCTGCTGTTTAACACCAAGCTAACGATACAACTATTAACGTTACAAAACAGATTATAATCAATTCATTTGCAATATGGAACACCTTCTACCTGGTGTACCTGAACGCACCATGAAACTCCAAGGCGTTGATACGTCTCTGAAACGTCACCAAGACACATTTCGGTGCATTTAAAGTGCTCAGTGATTGATGTGGTTTTGCTCCTGCCTTTACGGCGCTGAACCATGTGCAGCAGTTTGGGGCGTTCATGTACCAGCCGCAAAGCTTTCTCCCATCCCTCTCATGGCGATCACACTGGAACCACTGAGAACACAAGGTGCAGCATGCTGGCCTGCTAGCGCGCAAGAAAAGTGTTGATTTGCTGCCAAAGTACGGCACAGTAAGGCCTGAAGGTGAACTGGGTCTCTACTGCCGAGGTTCCCTTGAGCACGGCACGTAAAACCCAATCAGTGATGTGGTGGTAAATAGAGATGTGACTAAACTATGACCTGCACGAGGCGAACAACCACCAAAATGAGCAAAAATCATTCATGTTTTTTAAAAGCCATATCCTCATAACTTGCTCCTGTTTGATAGTACTTGAATGATTTCAATTTAACTGAGTGTGAAGCGCAACTGTGCTGAATAAGAGCATCTTCACAGAAAGCGTTGTGTGTCAGTGCATGTGCAGCCTTGATGCAGCGAGACATTCATGTCGTCTCCTCCGGGCAGGACTTACCCGGTCCTTATCGTCGGCCACGTCGTAGAGCACATCGTCCAGGTCCAGGATGCCCCCGTCGCCATGTTCCAGCCTGTGGACCTGGAGCCAGTAGCTGGCATCCTAGAGGGAGAGAGAGAGAGAGAGAGAGAGAGAGAGAGAGAGAGAGAGAGAGAGAGAGAGAGAGAGAGAGAGAGAGAGTTAAAATCACAGCTCAATGGGTGAAACTCAACCTGACATGAAGAGACACAAGCAAAAAACACGACATGACAGTTACTAAATGTGCTCTGCAGCGCTCTTCAGAGGTTTAACCTGCAGTACAAGAAGATGACACTTCAATGATTCAGGTTTTGGGCTCTTGCAGTGATAAAATACAGCAAAATAAATGAGACTGACGCAAAAGAGGCAAATTTAATCACGCACAACTGACAATTTCAACACTAGACCACCAAGTAGAAATGGATGAATCAAAGTATGAAAAGGAATACGGCAGTAAGAGGGTGTGCACAACTAACTTGGACAAAGAAAAACAATACGAGAATATACCAAAAAATATGTGCAGTTTGAAATGAGGTATAAAAACATCAGTGTGTATGTAATATATAACAGATGAGAGGAAAAATAAAAGTCATATACAATGAAACGCTGTGAGTCATTTACAGACCGGGTTCAGGAGGGATGGGACCGGGGGGATTACAGCAAGTACTAATGAATCCTATCAAAGCCCGTCTATAGAAAGAGCTTTAAAACATGACACTGCTTTTGTCAGCCTGAGCCCCTCCAGCGGGACGTACCCAGGCCCCGGGGCCCGTCACCATCACAGCTACCGGATAATTGGGTATGATTACATGTCGAATGCCTTGACGTGTAACAACACATGCAAAGGTCACGCGAGATGAGCAGACAGACGGGTTGGAAAGGACAAACAAAGAAGACACTTACACTAATGGGAGTGCACGTGTGTGTGTGTAAGTGTGTGTTTGGGTTGAGCGCCTCATCACACCAGTCAACTGCACCCAAGACACTATGTGGATGGATAATGACGGTTCAGAGGATAGCCTGGGAGGAAGGGTTAGGGCGTTTGGAACAGCAATAGATGGAAAGAGGGGAAAAGAGGATGAACAGAGGTGACAGAATGGAAGAGGGAGAGAAAAACAGACAAAGAGAAAGGAGAGAAGAAAGAACAGAAGAATTAAAGTGATAATCTGAGGTTTTCTTAGTAAATGTCCATGTTGCTGCTCTCTATCGTCAGTTGAAGTTACTCAGTGATCCTCTACCAGGTCATGAAGCTTCTCCATCTGCTGTTCTAAAAACACCCGCTGTCAGGTTGGTGGAGACAGGAAGTGATGCGTTTGTTTGGAATGAACAGAAGAAGAAGAACTGGCTAGTTGAAGAGAAAGGAAAGAAACTCAAACTCCATCAACAGAAAATCCAATTAAAGCGACGTCACAGTTTGATTGACAGGTGATCTCTGGGAAGAAACACCACAGCAACGAGGCTGAGAGACAAAGACGGAGACTCAATAAAAACAAACAGATCTCCCAGATCACCACTTTAGGTAAGTATTAGATAAGTACTTTATTGATCCCCGGGGGGGAAATTTCTCTTTAATGAAAAAGAGGCGGCAAAAGACAAAGACCGACAGACTGGAATAACAAGCACAGGGTGTCCCAGTGGTGTCGGCTGCCAGACTGTCTTGACAGATGTCACTTCCTGTAAAACCCCTGTGGTTTCCAGCTGATGGCCGTCTCAATCGTCCACACACACACACACACACACACACACACACACACACACACACACACACACACACTGAAGTCTTCATTGGTACATGTACAGACTGGATCCTTGAGATATTGAATGTGGTTTATAAGAACTAGTTAGTTACAGACTGTCACTGCCAGTAAGTAGAGTAATATACTAGTGAGGATGCTGAGGTACGTTCCTGCACAGCACCATGTTATCTCTGTACATGGACCCTAATGGAGCGGACAGCCTCTCCAGACCAGACCAGACCAGACCAGACCAGACCAGAGCTTCTGGTCAACAGGAATCAAAGCCAAGCTGTAAATCTCTTATCTGACAGACAGGAAGTGAGCTCTCTAAATCGGCATCTGTCAACAAGGCAAAGCAAACAGGTTAGTGTGTGTGTGAGTGAGTGAAGAGCAGACAAACCTGACATAACCAGTCATTAAAACACCAGACATACAATGGGTCCTTGTGTGGAACCCGTCTTGCCAGGTCCAATTCTCTGCCCAACATCTGTCTAAATGAAATATACTCACAGTACATACCCAACACAACCTCTACTTAGTCACACCCTCAACCACCTCCATGCCTCAGGAGCAACCACAGTCTTCTACTGGTGGCCGGTGAGCAGCTCCACCGGAGCGCTTGGGAGGGTAAGTGCCTTGCTCAAGAGTCTGCAACTGTTCAGGGAAGGGAGGGCACTACTACTGCTTCCCTAACCTTGTTGTCCGTTTGAACGCCTGGCTTGTCCGGTCACATCCAGGTGGAATCTGATCTGAGTCCACCTGCCTGGTCTAACAGGACAAGAAGTCATTTATTCTCTTCTCCACCTGGCCAGACATCCACCTCTCTACATCCTCGCAGGTCTTCATGCTCCGCTCTGATTGGCTGCTCGTACCTGATATTTCTGGATGATCTATTCCAGGATGTAATCCACATCTGATATGAACCGTCAGGAATGTCAGAAAGGCACCGCACGCTCAGGACAACACAAACACAAAGACGTCACATTGTTTTTGTCAGCTACTTGGGTTTCTTTCCATCACCGCCTCTCGCTGTGCTCCGTGCTGACGCTGGATCAGCCAAGCTGCCGTGGCGCCAAAATCCCGAGTCGTCTCAGGTGAGTTGGTTTGTTTATTTTCATGGCAACGCGACAGATTCCGCTCTGCTGAGTGTTCAAATACAAGTCGAATGTAGGTCGCATGCTCCGGGATCTGATGTTGTACCACATGTGGGATCTTTTTGCTTAGAAAACATCAGATCTGAACTGGATCTGAACTGGATCTGAACTGGATCTGAACTGGATCTCTTCCAGCTGCAGTGTGAACGCAGAAATACACAAACAACTATTAAGACGAGAGGATTCCAGCCTCGTCACCCCGGGCTACTTCCAGACAAGGAGTGTGTCTAAGCTTAAATTAGAGGAAGTGAGTTGTGGTGGTGATGGTGTGTGTGTGTGTGTGTGTGTGTGTGTGTGTGTGTGTGTGTGTGTGTGTGTGTGTGTGTGTGGCCACCTATAGCAAGCTTAGATCGTATGTATCTGTTCTGCCTATGCAGGGCAGGCCACATCAAAGAGAGAGAGAGAGAGTGTGTGTGTGTGTGTGTGTGTGTGTGTGTGTGTGTGTGTGTGTGTGTGTGTGTGTGTGTGTGTGTCATTCCGTGGGGCCCTGTTCATCTAGTAAAAATAGCTCAGTGTAAATATCACAGTGCCACACTTGACAGAGGAGACCATGCCATAGTAAACAAGGTTATAGTGTGACGGAGCCGGAGAACACCCCACACACACACACACACACCTCTCTGATGTGGTTGACTCCACTTCAAACTGACACATATCCTTTGGGCTCATCCCTCCCACACAGGCGCACACACACACACACACACACACGCGCACACACACACGCGCACACACACACGCGCACACACACACACACACACACACACACACCTCGTCTACCATTGCAACACAGTAAATAAAGTCTCCTGAATAGCAGCTGTCTCCAGACTAGAAATTCACACACACTTTACGGCGTCCCTCAGGGCATCATCGAGGTTCTCATGATGCCAGTTCTGGAACGCCCTCATCCAGTGCAGTGCGCAAAAACTAAGGACAGATCTGGAGTCCGATCAAAGACCTGGTCGGCGGCTGCAGCCCTCATCAGCCCGGCAGATCTGGAAGCCGGCCAAGGGGGAAGCCCAGCAGGAGCCACATGATGGAGAGCCAAGAGCTCACTGGGCTGATGGCACTGCCAGGGGAAGAGCCTTGAACAATCACTATGTCATAGGTTATGTGATGTCATAGGTTATGTGATGTCATAGGTTATGTCAGCTATTAGGGGCCAGAATCCCTTTAATAAAGAACAATAAATGCACAGGACGTCTACTTACACACATCCACTATGCTACAAGCACCGTGGCAACAGTGTGTAGAGGGAAGCGTAGTGATTGGCCACCAGTCCATTGTACCCTTAGGAAGCAGTGTGTTTATTTGTCATGTGTTCAACGTGACAAACGAGAAGCCGAATGGCCCGTAACAGGAACTGGACAAGGGAAGAGTGAAGTTTGTGCTAACGGACAATAAACTCTGTAATCACTTCCATGTGCAGAATGGATACAAAGCTACTGCAGGTCCCAGTTCAACGTATATAAGGTCTAGGTCAGCTTATAGGCAGCATGTCCACAACCGCTACCATACTGTAAACACTTTACAAGCAGGGCTACACTGCAGTGTGGGCGATAGGATAAAACTAGGTAAGGTGCCAGTTGAGTATGGTTGTTTGTTTTCTTTGGTCCGAGACAAAAAGTTCACTTTGCTGCATTTCTGTATTTGGTTCATGTAGGTTCACTCTGCCCAATGACAAGCGAGTCGGGGCTTGTAATGGACACATGGACTCACAAGTGGAGTTCTGTCAACCTGTCGTCCTGTGAGGTCAGACATTCTGGGAGCGCGATGATGTCACAATGGTGTCAGCTGTGATGTCACAAACCAACACCGCAGGACACACAACAACATCCCTGAGGTCAACATTCAGACGTTTCATCTACGGTAAATGGTAAATGGTGCGGTGGTGCCCGTACAACCTGATCCACTTTCTTCACCAAGTACAACAAACTTAGAGGAATTGAACTTGGTGACACCTCTACCACCTCACAGCACCTCCTGACCCATCGGAGTGCAACAGGACCACATAAGGAGCAAACACCCAGATGTCTCTCCAGGATTCAGATTCAGACTGCCGGTCTGCCGCTGAGAGCGACTACGAGGCCGACGGCGAAGGCGACACCGGTGACGAGGCGGAGGCCGGTTACGCCGACGTCTTCGTCCTGCACCTCAACCTACGGCTGTTTGAACATCTCCACTTCAACAACGCCATGATGGACGTGGAGGACGAAGCAGGGCGGAGCTCCGACTCAAACAGCGAAGAGGAGTCTGATTCAGTGATGGATCTCACCATGGACTCTCTGCTTGAACCAATGGACCCCCTGTTCTCCAGAACCCCCTCCACATCTTCCTTTTCTTCCTCTGATGGACAGGCATAGAGGCCTTTCTGATGGACAACAGACCTGTGATGTTACACATTTGCCGAAGACTCAAAAGTCAGCGTCTCATGTCAAATGCCAAACCCACTCTCAGGTTTCTGACATTGATGCAACAACAACCAAATAAACAAACCTACTGTCAAGAGACGTTATCCTCCTGCAGTTAAGGAAACAGGAGAAGGATGCATTTGTAGTGTTTCAAAAAATAAAAGTGTCCACTGTTCAATATCGTTTTAAAAATAGTTTTACTTTCATACCAGATGTCATTTGGTAGAAGCAGATCTCAACTCAGATGGAAAAGCTTCATTTGATTCATGCCGTTCGACAAGGCCGAGCCCAAACCTCGGGAGGAGTTTCCCGCAATAACATTTCTGAAGACATTCAGTTGTTGCAGGGTGTGTGTGCTGCACTCCTTGATTAACAATGTCCACCCTTAAGGAAACAGAGAGTTCAGCTGAGCTCGTCCTCTTCTAAAGGGACGAGCCCTTTTAATAACAGATAGTAAAAACATGCGGTTCAGGCTGGCTGCACAGGGCTGCCATGTCAATACTGTCTGTATGCACTGCTGCACTCAGCAGCGTCAGGACTGGGAGAACTGGCTCACCCAGAAACACTGAGCGAGAAGCTGAGCCACTACTCCTACTCCTGTACTCCTCTACTCTTGTTTCCCCTACTACTCCTACTCCTCTACTCCTCTGTTTCCCCTACTACTCCTACTCCTCTACTCCTCTGTTTCCCCTACTACTCCTACTCCTCTACTCCTCTGTTCCCCCTACTACTCCTACTCCTCCTTCTATTTTAAAGGTGCTATGTGTAGCTTTTTTTAAACATCAACCTGTCATTGTCAAATTAATGATGCTTGGTATAATTATCAATAAACCTGTTGTAAGTCATTTTTCCCATCTTTCACTCGTTCAACTCAAACTCTTTCGCTCCGTTTGCACGGGAGGAACAGCGCCACTTCCTGTTTCAGTCTGAAAGCCGAACTACCTTGGTGCCGTAAAAAGCAACCCAGCAGATTTCCCTCCAAATCTGACCTGGTGGCACACAATGTAAAAGAGCAGAGGCCGCCGGTCTTCTAGTGATAGCTTTGGTTGGTACGATGCTTTGGTTTGGTTGGTAGTTATACTGTCTCCTCCTCCTCCTCCTCCTCCTCCTTTCCACCCCCCACCCTCCTGTCCTTCTCAACCCCAACCAGAACTGTCCTCCGGTTGACACACATATTCACCTAACTGCTGCAGTGCATCTTCTCTGGGAACCCCTTGGCCGTCTGCCCTGATGTAACCCTCCCTGCATCGAAGCGGCTCCGCGGCTCACCCAAACACATTCCTGTATGACTCTTAATGTATATGTTGACAGTGTGACTCCGTGACTCTGTTCTCCCAGAGCGTTTCCTATCGGGGGGAAAATGCATTTTGCAGCAGCTTTCTCTCACTTTGGGCTCAAGTGTTGCAAAGAATGGATGGATGGGGCTGAGATGGAAACACACACACACACACACACACACACACACACACACACACACAGGATCTGAGAGCATAAGTAAGGGAGTGTAGATTTAGGATTAGCTGCAGCGAGGCGTTTTAAACCCCAGGCCAGATGGAGGCAGAGAGAATAAGATAGTTAAAGGCAATGTGACGGTGCAAGCTGCTCAAGTTCAGTCAACATCACACTCGTCTAGTGGCGAGTTTAGAAAAACAGTGTAATACAATTTGCAGCAATCCCATCCTAATCACAGCAGGAAACACTGATGTGCAGCGGATTAGGAATAGACAGTAGGCCTGAGGTCAACTGGTACGGGCTGAGAGGAGGGTTCAGTTTGGTTGCTCATCTCTGCATTCAACAAGTGATCTGGGTAGTATGCAATGGACCCTTGACTTCATGTATCTGTCATCTGGTATATGAGAAACATGTCAAATATTAGGGTCACCTTCCTCCCGTTGAGCTGCACCCCGTTCTGCACAACTCATGGATCTAACAGGTGAAACCAACCAGGACTCACAGCTTCACCTGACTCACCTGGTCATCTTATAAGAGCAGGTCGCCTCATGCTTTGTCCATTCGGTGTAAATTCAGGTTGTATAACTGGATGAATACATCAGGGACCGGTGCAGATCCCCTTGCCAATTATTTTGCCACTTCACCGTGATCTTTGGTCGTTCCTGTCCCTGTTTAGCAGACCACCGAGCAAAAAGGTCCAACTGGAATCTACCCAACGAGAAAACGGTCTGCGTTTCCAACCTTTCCGCCAGCCTTGGACCGAGCCAACATCTGAGACGCCGCTCGCTCTCTAACAAACCTCAGTGTTTATCTGTCGTCTCCGCGCTGCCAAGCCAATCAGGGAGGGACGCCCCGGGAGTACGGTGTGATGTCAGGATGATTTGTGACCACGTCTGAGGTTTGGCAGGTTGTTAACAGCAAAAACCTCAATCCAAAACTGGAGCGTAATCCACAATCCAGCACATGGGAAAGGCAGGCTAATGGCTAATGGTTAGCAGTGGGCTTGTGAGGGAAAGGTCCCAGGTTTGAGTCCCCAGATTGGCCACCAAATGAAGAGTTTCATTCTAAAACGTCGTGTAGCCATTTCTAGAAAAGACCTGAAGTGAAATGAATCACTCAACAGTTCAAGTAGAGACGATTCTGCACTCATAAATGTGATTACTTGGTAGAAAGAAAGAAAAGCTGAACTCTTCTGTGAAATGTGTTTTGCATTCATGTGAGAAATCAATGTCAGAGCAGGTGTCACTTCCTGTGCAACGGGTGATGTCAGACTGTTCAGATCTCTTCAGATATTACGATCCATCCGGCAGACAAAGCCGTCTCTGCTCTGCCTATCAAGCTTGACAAATGGCCTTTTCAAACTGATGTGCAGGCTTACTGTACCAGTGCGAGCGTGACCGTGGCGGGGCTACGCGTCACACGTGACCTGCAGTGCTGGTTCAGGGCGAGGTTGAGGTTGAGGTAAGAAACAAGAGACCCTTTCATTGCCGTATGAAAGTGAGACGAGGGGCGGAAATTGGAAAATGTGCTGCGTGATGTGTTCACAGCCCAGAGAGAGGCTGTCTGACAGATGTGACAATGTGGCGTGGCAAAGAGGAGCTGCAACAACTGTGTGTGTGTGTGTGTGTGTGTGTGTGTGTAGCACTTTAACATTGATAAATAACCACCACATTCATTTTGAAGCATTGGTAAAATAACCAAAAACCAATGAGACCGTCGGTGATGAGACTGGAAGCCTCTACGCTGCATTTCACATTGCAGGTTGGTTTACAGGAAGTCCGCTGCTTTGTTTTATGGCACAAAACAGGAAGAGGGCGCTGTTCTTCCAGCACAAACCAAGATAAAGCTTTCCTCTAATATACAGGTCACAAACACAAGCAGGAACAAACTTTCAGCGATGGGGCCAGAGCTTGGATATGTGCATGTACGCCTGCATCCACATCCCCTGCCTGCCCAGCCTCGTCCCCCGGAGCCGAGTCAGGTGCCAAACATCCCGAGTGCCAAGTGGAACTCAAGGCCTTGGACTGCTGCCCGACGTACCACCTACCATTTACTCTCTATACAATCAGCAGCCGCCCCCTCCTACCGTGCTGTGGTGTACGGGGCATCATTTATCTTCAGTCTGGATGGGAGAGAGGGGGTGAGGGGGTGGGGGGGGAGTGGGCCGCTTCAATCAAGGTGACAGGCCACAAAAACTCAGCCAGAGTGGAGAGAGGAGGCAGCCAGAGTTCTCCGACTCCGTCCAAAACCAAAACCTCTCTCTCTCTCCCTCCCTCTCTTTCTGTCCCTCTCTCATTCACCCTCTGTCTCTCTCTCTCTCCCGCCCCCCCTCTCTCTCTCCCTCTTTTCCATTTTTGCAGATCCAAAGCTTCATCTTTCCTTCTCTCCCGTACAATCCATCATCCCTGATCCTCCTCCCTGCCTCCCTCCATCCATTTCTTAGGTTCTACATCTTCTAATATTGTGGTTGTCAGACGGAAAACCCCAAATCTGCATTCAGGAACGAAGACTGCTTCCTCTCTCGTTGATGCTCATGAACGTATTAAAGTTGTAACAGGTTTCACCAAAACTGCAATCTTCCATGTATGCATCCCTCCATACTGTACACCCATACCCACAACCATCCCTCCCCAGTCCTCATGATACGCCTCAATCAAGGTCAGTGCTCAAGGCCCCATCTCTCCATCATCCATTTATCTCTCGATGTTTCACCCTGTTGTCCTTCCATTCGTCCGTTCAGCCAGACAAATCCTGCAGCTCTCAGAAAAACAGAAACGCAGGAAAAAAAGAAAAGTGACAGAAACCAGAGAGGAACATTGGCTGAAGCAAAGCACCTCGATGGCACCGTTCCTCACACAGAACAATGTTACCATTGAAAGAAACCTCCTATCTGATCAAACCAGGCCACAGCTTGACAGTATAACATACCACGCTCCAGAAATAGTCCTAATTGCGCTGCCGATGGGAACAGGCGAGGATGCTGGTAAAACAGCAGACTACTGTTGTTCACATGGTCTTAGAAACACCACACAACAGGGTCTTAGCCTCAACGTCAGCATGAGACAACCGGTGTGTTTGGTAGCTTTTTCTTTCCTGCTGAGATTTGAGAGAGTTCCCCGTAGTGTCATTAGGCTTGTGAGGAGGGCCAGGAAGTAACAAGGGAACTAGTAAGAAGAGAGGGATTGCTGGGACGCAGTAAACTGGCCTTCAAATCTGGTGTTTCTCGTCAATGTAGTTTCTGCATCTTAGGGAGCTGCAATGATCATGATACGTTGTGCATGGTGTTGCATGGTGTTGCATGGTGTTGCATGGTGTTGCATGCAGGGCCAAATAATCGCTGCTCCTTCAGGTCACGTCATGTCTGTGCCGACAAACTGAATACAGAGACAAAGTACGACATGTGGCCTACATGACATGAACAAAACCCTACCAGGACAAAGACGCCACACACACTGCAAGACATGCAATGACTGTAGCGCAATAAACCCAATGCAACCATCACACAGCAGGTTCATCGTTAAGAAACTGATAATAAACTATAGCATCTTTACAAAGAGCAGGAAGGCATAAAAAACACAACAAGGAGATCAAATTTAAGGTTTTTAAGTGTATCGTGTCGTTCCGCCTCCTGAGCAGTGAAACCCGAGGCTGCGTGAGAGGAAGAGAGGATGGAGGGAAGAGATGGGAGGAAGAGCTCCGCAGGGCAGGGAGCTGAGTGTGATGTGATTCACAGGAAGAGAGGGGGGGAGGGGGGGGAGAGAGGGGGAGGGGGGAGGAGGAAAGAGAGAGCCAAGCCAAACTCATGAGCCTGCAGTTTCACGACGCCTCCAAACAAACTTGATTCATCCTGATTGATATTTCATTAGGCGACGCTGCGTCTCACTGCAGACCTCCTTTCTGCTACACCACATTCAAACAGGACTCAGTACTCTGTCCATTACAAGACAACTGTGTTGTTGTATTCCTAACTTGTACTCCTGATAATATTTATCTCATTTCTTGCTCTTGTAGCTTAAAATATAGGAGAAATACAAGTTATTGGACATAGGAGTTCAGTTAGTCTCCTCTTCAGGGAGACAGGTCACCATCCCTCCACTAGAAGTCTGTAATCAATGTAATGCCAATGTTCATGTGTAATAAAGATGATTAAGATGAGAAATGCCTCCTCACTCTCACGTCCTTCTCCTCCTAATATGTTGCTTAGCTGATGGCTTAAGAGTCTGATTGGTTTAAAAGTCCAGGTACTGCAGCTCATTGGTTGACATGTGCAGGTGTGTGAAGAGAGGATGGTGTGAGACTGGGATTTGGGGTTTTCTTTGCACTGCAGTAGAATTTGTAAATAAGAGTTCGGACATTTTCCTTAATTTGGCACTGTGCTCTCCTTTTATCCTGCTATCCATCCATCCATCCATTTCTCCCTCCATCCCTGTAATAAAGTGCCTCCCTTCATGTCAATACTCTCGGCACCATCTCTTTCATCATCAATCTTCCAGGTCATGCTTCACCCCCCCTGCCTCTCCACCCGTTGACCAGACTAGTACCGCTGTCGGTGAGGATCAAACTTTGACCTTCTGGCTGCAGGTCGGTCGGTCGGTCGGTCGGTCCGTCACATCCCCTGTACAAAAGACACAATCAGAAGCGACCCTCTCTCAATCCGCCTGCTTCCAGTCCAGCTACAGCAATAATCAGCTTAGCGGAGGAGGAGAGCGGAGTAAAAGCATTTAGGATAACAACAGTAGAACACATTGTCTCGCGGTGACCTTCACACGGGTTGCATGTTAACCATCCGGCGCCGAAAAAATCAATACGGTGTGAATCAGTGACGGGGAGAGGGCAGGCCTTCCTCCGCTCGGCAACGGTGAGAGGAAGACGATGGAAAGGGAAGTGTGTGCGACGTTTGTTTTACTGTCCTGATATGAGGCTGTTAAACTGACCGTGTTGTGTCGCCGTTTGTGTGGAGAACGCAGTAAAACCTGTGTGTGTGTGTGTGTGTGTGTGTGTGTGTGTGTGTGTTCACTTAATGATACAGAAGTTAAAGGTTATGGGAGCTGAGCTGTAGTAATGTGATAAAAGAGCTTGGCAGAGATCCCCGAGGACTCAGTGGCTACCCTACCAGCCTTTGTCGGTGATGTGTGTGTGTGTGGTGTGTGTGTGTGTGTGTGTGTGTGTGTGTGTGACTCTAGATAGTGTGAATGTTGACACCCTGGTCAGACTGCTGGCTAGGATCACATCTATAGCCTCGACACACAGAGCAGCCCATTCACACACACACACACATCTGGTAAGGTCACACAGTCAACCCATACATTCATGCTAACAAAAGCGTTCGCGCCACCAGCAACTCCAGAAGCCAGAAGTCCTCATGGGGCCGAGACAATGAGTAACTAAGTAAGAAGGCCAGTTGGTATTGACCGCAGTCGCCTCATATCCATCTTGTTGCCGTGAACAAAACTGGAGCCGAACATCCGCTGAGCTTCACCCATCGGCAGCCAAGCATCGCTTACACGACCAGACTGTCACTGCAACGCTACCGGAGCAAACCGACAATCAGCAAAGCTCAAATCAGTCGGACAGCGGCGCCGTGATGTGGCTGCTGGTGGTTGGGAAGCGATATACTGCGATACACTGGGTTCTCCTCTTTGGGGCAACTTGGACGGTCATCGGTGCCTGAGAAAGTTGCCTCAGTGTTGATGCTTTAATCACAGAGCAACATGTTGTGGCCAGGAAACTTCTGGTTTGCTTTCTGACCCTGTGGCTCACTTTGTTGTCTGGGTCTGGGAGCGTTGCCCAAACATTCCCCCATGTATCCTAACATCATTCACCATCAGCCATGTTGCCCCTCGTCTGCCAGTTGTTATTGCCACGATCCAACAACACAATGTCGACTAGATTTACTCCAGCCACTTCTAACTGAACTCAGTAAGAAGCAGCTCTAAGGCCGCCTCGTCTACGGCTGGTATTCTCCGAGGCACCGTGCCCAAGCCGCAGTGTTTTGAAAAGTCCATGAAATATTTGGGTTATGTTTGGCGCTTCCGTTCGCGAGAGCACTTCCAGCAAACAGGCGCCCAACGCCAATCTAATCACCGTAATGTTCGCAAATGAAGGCCGTCTTATCGGAGCAAATTGCTCCTTTTCATTGCGTTAAGCCTACTCTGACAGATAGGCCCACAACACACTTTCACACAGACTCATTTTCACCGCATCACAAAGTGCTCTCTGGCTGCCGTTAAAACCAGACCTGGGGAGAACGGTGTTTTTATTCATCTACTCGGAGCGCCAGGTGAGTGAGGTTCACCACATCAGGACCTTCTAGACAGAAGAGAGAAAAGTTGTAAACCACAGACAAGTGGATTAAACTGCCTTGCCAAATTGTTTCGTCGACTAGTGTAAACTTTATGGTGTTCATTATACTGTCACAGCTAATACACCACACCCATCTGGTGCTCGACTCAAACGCTGCTTTCGCCAAGGGCTGCATGAAGCAACCCAGCCGTTTAAACGAGCATGTCCAAACTGCAGGACGACCTTACAGGGGTTCAGTTACACCAGACGTGACTTGATGAAAAGGGACACATCTGTGCTCTCAGCCACAATATCTTATTCATCACAGCGGATTCTTCTGTGCAAAGAAACCCCTTTGTCAGAAGCATTGCAGCAGTTCCTGTGGCTTTCTGTTCTCAAACAGGCAGAGGAAAAGAATCAGGGCTTCACAATGCGATGTGACAAACGTTCCCATTTGCACTTTGAAAAAGACCTTAAAAAGTTCCCATTTACACTTTAAAGAGTGTCGGGGTCAGCCACAGGAAACGAGAACATAGGAAATGACTGTCGAGTCGAGTTTCTCTTCACGGCAGTCTCAGAAAACGAGGAGGTAAATCAGAGACACACGTCACAGAGGCGTCTACGGTTACACCGGCCGCCGGCCTGCCAACATTTCCCCCTGGCACGATTTCCCCTGATCCCCGAACAAGCAGGGGGATTGAAATCCAGCCTAAGTGGAAGAAAATGATCCAGAAACTCTTTAAGACGGCTTTTACGCCGATGGGCCGGTTGGCTCTGCTCCAGGTCAGCCTGAGTGACGACGCTTCAATAACTACATGAAGATGAACTCAGCCTTTCAGTCGGAGGGCAGGGATACAGAAAGCACTGAGACAAATTAACTAGCCAGGAAGTCCAAACAACAGAGGAGAGCTAGAAGACTTTGCCCACTGGCAAAACCTTCCTTTCTTCTTGGCAACTCATCCATCAAAAAGGGATTAGACTGTTTCCAAAGCCTGATATCATTAAAGGACATTACAATTCAATATGGGTTGTGTTGTTCTGAAGCACGGCAGGCTGACATGTCCTAGCACGAGATGGGATGGTGAATGGAGAGAGAGGAAGAGAGCAGAGAAACAAAAAGAGGTGAGAAAAATATCCTTCTCCTCTTCTGAGATTCCCTGAGAGAGGAAGAGAGACACAGGAAAGGAGGTAGAGAAGTAAGAGGAGAAGAAAGAAGAAAGGGAGGAGGGATAGAGGCTAGAAAACAAGTGTGGTCAACACATCCCTCTCTTCAGCAAATCAAGAGACGGCAGGCAGCGAGAGGGAGGGACGTTAAGGATGACAGAGAGAGAGAGAGAGACATAGACTGAGACAGAGAGGGGGAGAGAGAGAGAGAGAGAGATAAACATAGAATAGAAATAGAGAGGCAAACAGAGACAGGAAGACGGGGATGCAGGGAGAGGTCGTGCCAAGAGGCCGTTTGATGGGGGCCTGGCATCGGACGCCAGTCAGCTGGAGTTCAGCGGAGATACGTGATCCTCTGAGTGTTGTCATGCACAACTGACCTGCTTTAGCTATCAGGGGAGGGGGGGAGGGGGGAGGGCGAGAGGAGACGGCAATGACATCAATTAGGCATGTTTATGATCCTCTATTGATCCCGAGGGAGAAATGGCCTGGAGCTGCTGGGGATTCAGCGTCTTGCTCAAGGACACTTCATCAGGCCGGATACTTGCCGTCTTGGGAGTTTGAACCTGGGATATCCCGTTGAAGGAGGGGCTCCCTAATCACTGCACATTTGTTAAACTGTGGTGTGTCATGGGATGTGTACGAGTGTACGGAAATGATTAGCAGTGTCATAAAATATGAAATGTTCTCACAGATTCAGTTTATAACGTCATTTGAGTGTTTTACAGATCAACACAGAACCGTACAAACCAATAGAGAACAAGCACATCACCCTTTTTAAGCTACTGCCACAGTTGAAGCATGAAAGCACCAGGGCAGCGCTTAAAAAACACGAGACTAAATGCATGAGAGCAACCACGATCAATACCAACAGTCCTACGTGACCTTTTCTCTACCAGCCACATAAATGCAGAAGCAGCACAGCAAACAGAAAATCACTTCCAGACGAGGACACGAGGCTTCGGGGCTCTCGGAGAAGATCATGTAATGCGTTTAGCATACCTGGCTGCCTCGGCGAGATTCCACCGCGAGTCTCTTCTTCAGGGCATAGCGGTGTTTCCACATCCCATCAGCACCTCCAACTACACACACCCACCCACTCGCTCCGGTATGGCCTGTCCTGTGGCGGCTCACCCACCATTGCAGCGCTAGGTTCCTGTAAGAGGACACACCACGCCGCAACACGATCTCCTGTTCTTTTAATTGAGAGTGGATCAGATTGCCACGGTGTCACTGGTTATTGAGACCTTGGTACCGCAACACTGGAGCTCGGGTAGGAAACTGTGTTGACACTTGAGCTCAGCTAGCAACGCACGGTCTGCATTTATATGCATTGTTGTTGGCAGCTATGTCAGGTATGGGTGAGTCCCTCAGTAATCTCGGCGGGGGGGGGGAAGGGCCTCTGAAACAGCATGTGACCATAAAACACTCAAAACCGATGGAAATCAAATTCCTTGAGGCAGAGTGGCAGCTCGTCTAGGCGAAGTGGCCCAACCTGCCTATTCAGTACTGAGAGAAACTGGGGTGGGATATGGAAACAGGTATAAAGACAGTATACCAGATGCGTGGAGTTACTCTACACTGACACACGTTCACAATCAAACATCACTTTTGCAACATCTTCAAAAAGGTTCATTTAAAAATGTAGGAAAACAGTCTTATTATGAATGACAACCATGCATTTTTGACATTTCTTCATGGGGTTTGAATGGGTTTCATGGGTCCTTGGGTCATGAAACTGGTACCGGTAAAGGACCACACAACCTTCAACTGAAGTAAAAATATCTGCAAGATCACTAAACAGCAACAAGTTCTCTATTACCCAGATTAAGAGACCAGGAGCCCTGAATATCCCCAGAGACACACGGTCCAAAGCTGTGAAGCGCTAGCGAGGGAATGTCAGATAACCCAGATGAGTGGTGGACAGGTGCATGGAGAACCGACAGGCAGCTGACTCAGATCAGATGAACAACCTACTGAGCCTGAACAAAGCGATGCCACTGGGCATCTCAAAGCATCGGTAGCTGAAAGGCCTTCGCACATCCACATCGGAGGCTTTGGTGCCACGTTCCACTCTTAAGCTTCCTTCCCAGACAGACTGCGATCTCACTGATTCGCTGATTGTGTGCCAATACAAAAGAAAGATGGGAGCCAGACAGACAGATGTGGGCAAGATAGCATTTGCAAATCATTCATAGCTTTGGTTGGTTGCACATGAAATACCGGGTGGGTGCAGCTAACTACAGAGGACAATACAATGACTACCAGAAAGTCTAGACAAGACAGAGAGTCAGGCAAGTATCTGCAAGTCAATCAAAATTGCAATTCAGTGGATCTTTGTGTATCCAACGCTTTCTCAGATGCAGTAAATGCTGCTATTTCACAACTAGGTAAAACAAACACTAAGATGTGTAGATGCTATTTGACCCTAGTCTGAGCTGCATCATATCACATGAGACACTGTCACTTGAGGCACTTCTCATGGCGTGGTGAGCGTCTATCATCAGGTGCCAATCTTGAGGTTGTTCTAGAAGTTTTTCTGGCATGGGAGGAAATCCCATCTGTCAGTGGTGGAAGTCTGACAGACAAAACATCCAGTCGGGTTAGAGAACTGGTTCGACCGAAGAGACTTCCTCCCCCGTTCCAACCCGACAAGAAGCTCATCAGTTAAGATCGCTCGAGATTATCTTATTGTATTCCTAGGAAACCTGCTTGAAGGCTCGCAGGCCTACCGGGGGTTTGTGGTTGTACCTGAGGAAAGGGACACAATGCAGCTCACAGTTTTACTTAAGATCAAATCACAGGATTTGTATCTCTTTTGTCACATATGGCGCAATATCCGTGAGCAGTATTTGTTAGTGTACATCTTCAGATCAGCTGATTTCAGAGTTCCTGGTCCTTCAAAGGGTAACTTGATCTGTCATAAACACAATCAGTTGGAAGGAAAATGATTCCACCTTTTTCAAGTCACATCTAGTTTATTACATAGCACATTTCACACGCAATGGCAATTCAAAGAGCTTTACCTACATAAGATAAAAAGATAAAAGATAAAATATGAAAAAGTATATTTAGAAGAAAAGGATTATTGGCTAAAAAGGTAAAGAAGTAAAAGTGCAGCGACTGTAGGACCTTATGAAGGGGCGTGTCTCACAATATCATCACTATATGAAACATTTCTGGTTATTACAAATTGCCGAAGCTGCAAAACAACTCGTCTGCACTGTGAGGATTTTGCATCGATGTCATCTCAACTAAAAAGCATCCTAGATAAGAGCACAGCTGCGGCCATGTGTTCAGTACCCCCCCCCCCCCCACCACCAAACCAACACTCAAACCTCTCAAGCTCTGTTAACCCAACCTCATACTTGGCTTTGTTCTCATCAGCACTGACAGAAGTGCAACCAAGAGGAGCTTTGGTCCGCTAGTGTCAAACAGACACATCGCAGGCTGTCTCTTCGGCTGACAGCGACCCAAGCCAATGAGACGCAGTGACATCATTGTTATAAGTCCTCAGGGGCTGCAGGGAGTTCACTGCTCAGCCAATCAGAGTAGCGCGTTCAGTGAGTAAGTAATGTGTTACCAAACTTGACTTGGACAGCTTCGTAAAAGCTTTGTAATGCTGTTTGGGTGTCCATCTTTGTCGGCTCCATAAGCAAAATAGTTCCATATTTCAAAAGCGAGAGGAAGAAAAGCCGAGGGGGAGAGAGTTGAGAAAACACATCCCTCTCCTCCCTCCTGAGACTCTGCCAGGAAGACTTCCTCTGGGATGTGTGATGATGATGATGATGATATTTTTCTTGTTACAGGGCGGGAGACACCAAAGGGTAACCACAAGGAAAAAGCTAAAGAGAAAGAAAGTCAGGGGGCGGGACCCGATGGTTGGTTTTGTGTGGGTGGAAAGGGATAGATAAGGAATGAGAGCATGGAGAACTGAGAGTGGAAAGAGAGATGGGGCAAGAAGTGGGGCGGAGTGAAGAGGAAGAGGGAAAGAAAACTAGAGAGAGAAACCGAGAGAATGGAGAAAACGTGTGAGACACATATCCCTCTCCGGAGATCAGAAGGAGGTTTTCTCTGGGACGGCGTGGTGCTGCTGGTAGTGCTGGTGATGATGTGGAGAGATCAGATCAAATCAAAAGGACCGGAGTACAGAGAATGAGTCAGTGTTACTCCCCCAAACATAGGAAGACATAGGAAGTGGAACCAGTTCCCCAGCCTCAGGACAGATACTCAACGCATGTTTGCACGTAAAGCGAGCGCCAACACAAGCGACGTGTAGCGGCTGGGCTCGTGTCGTTGTGCTTCAGGTGTATACGGAGGCTGCCGACGGCGTGACGGCGATCGTAGCGGCACACTCATTCCAGGGAGTGGACTCCCACTCCGGCTAAACACACCCGAGATTATCTCAGCGCAAATACACTCGATGCCGTGAAGCATCTGATCATATAATGTAATAACTTGTCAAAATGTAATAAAAAAGAGTTGGGAACGTAAAAACCTGTTAATGGAATGAATTCCTGCATGATGCAATGACATCACAACAGCCCATTATGACGTCATAAGAGGGGCAACATGTCTGGGTGATCAGTAGAGTTACTAACTAACCACTTCAGCCCTGATCTGATGGATGCTGTGACAGAGCTGCTGGCCTCCAGTCAGTTTCCCCATACTCATATTAAATCCTAAGTTATGTCACTGTGGTGGAATGTTGTCCGCCGCCAGCCGAGTCCAGAATTAAGACTGTAAAACACTTTCTGAACAAAATGTGACTATAAAAATAAATAAATCAGTATTTGCTGCTGCAGCGACTCGGTTTCACCACACGGATCAACCAAGTTTCATCTTTCAGCTGAAGCTGTCCAGACTGAGGTTTCAACAGCGATCACTTTCACCGCCTCCCTCTCTCTTCTCTCCTTTCTCTCCTCTCTCCATTTCTCAAAAAACAAAAAAACGCCACACAAGTAAACTCACTGTGTTCAGACACAATCATACACAATGCTCTCTCTCTTATATCCAACACAGATCTCAGTCCAGTTCTAAAAGGTCGTGAGAGCAACCTGTCAGTTTGAACTCCATCAGGTCCAAACGTGTCGGGACCGCCATCGACACCTCGGCCGTTCTTCCTCCCATCACAGATGAAGAGGTTTTCATACAGTCAGTCAGTTCAAAACCGATGCTTTCCCCCTCTGGAAGCATCTGGCGCCACCGCCACCCCGAGCGTCACCATTCTCTGAATAAAAAACGACTTACGCACGTCCCGCCCCTGATCCAGTTATGACGGCCAATGTTATCTGAGGGATTGGGAGATGTTGTACAAGAGGATTTGTGGGGGGGAGGGAGGGGGGGGTGAAAAGTAGTAGTAACAGTTGGTCAATGGGCAGACACCGGTGCATGGGATTATTTTGTAACACATGCACGCGCACACACACACACACACACACACACACACACACACACACACACGGTAGGCTACACGGTCGAACACTCGGCCAGCGTCGTGCGACAGCTCAGCAGTGCATAGGCATCACCGCCATTGGCGTCGACGGCATCAGATTACAGCTCAGCAAATGGAAAAGGCATAAATAAGGAGGCTTATTTGTGGTGGCTGAGATATGTCCTATTATAAACTGAAATAGCAGAGAGAGGGGGGGGGGGGGGGGGATGGCCTGCCAAAATAAAAGCTCACCACCCCATTGGGATGCACATGGTGCCAGTGGAGGCCTGCTGTGGGGAAGGCACACATAAGACACACACATTAAAGCTGCAATGTGCAACTGATTTGACTTTAAAATATCAATAAATAAATATTAAATGTTTAAATGTTTTGTAGCATTTATTGGAGACAGTGAAGCTAAACGAAGAGCCGTTGAAAAACACGGTGGACATCGGCGTTGTTGGTTTTATTGCAGATTGGTTACATTCTCTGCTTCTTCTGCATCCTATCACAGGAACCTACATACACACACTATTCCACACAGGATCACACCTGCACACAGCGGTGCAAGGTGTGGTGTGTGTGTGGACCCGAGCGTCAACATCTGTGGGGACTGCAGAGGCATGTACAGACAGAACCACAGACAGGCAGGCCCAGACAGGCAGCAGCCCCACAGAGCAGCCATGATGACTTACAGACCGGGTTGTGTAATGTTTATGGACGCACTTCAAACAGAGGGAACTTTGACAGCTAGACCGAACTATCCTCCATCTAAAGTTTACCAAATGGGAGATGTGATGCGGAGCGTGTGCACATGTGCGGGGTGGCAGGGTAAACCGGTGGTTAGGGAGGTCTGCAACCAGATCACGGCAACAGCCGGCGTGTCTCTCCTTGACCGGCCTCGTGTCCTTGAGCTCCTACCTGCTGACTCCTTTGGATTTAATTCATATTAATAAAAAGAAACGTTCATAGCTTCACCAAATGTGTTCTGCAAAATGAACTTCCATTTCAATGACGTAAACGTGTGAATAGTTAGAAAAGAAATAGTTAGAAGAAGAAGAAAAACAGAGGGAGGTTTGGAGGAGCTGACATTCAGCAGCATCAAACAGTCCACCACGTCTTGAACTGGATCCCAGTTCACCTTAACTGGTTCACAAACTGGTGCCGGGAATGAAATAAGGAACTTTTTCTCTTACAGAGCCGACAGACACAGACACCCACCAACATCAAACCCCCTGCAGAAGCTGCTACGAAGCGGTCCAAGCCGACGTGGTGACACGAGTAACTCAGCGAAGCATCTCAGTGAGCTTGTTATGTGACATTTCTGGTTTGCTATCATAGTAGTATCAGATTTTTAGATATTAGATTTCCTGTATCGTGACAACCCTGGCATGTGTGCACGCAGTAAGCACCAAGTAACTATTGTTGAAAGCTCATGTGGACCAAACTGGAGAGAGAGAGGGAGGAGAAGATGGAAAGAAGTGGGTTGTCAAGCGGGAGACGGTGGGTTAGCTAGGAGAGCTGGGGAGGAGAGATGGATGTGGGTAGACAAGAGCACTGGGAGATGGAGATGAAGAGGAGTCGGCGGAAATTACAATTCATAAGTGGTGCTTCTTCCCCTGGAGGAACCGTGGGGGGGGGGGGGGGGGGGACCAGATGCTTTCTTTGGCTCTCTTGTCTGATACAAAGATATGATGAAGCAGCCTTAAGAAGAGAAGCATGCAACTTCCATCTGACAGTTTGGTCCAAAGTGAGTCACTACCAGAGGATTCCCCTGATGAAGGCAGCGTCGCCAAAACATCTCAAAGTGCCTTTTTCTGTCTGTCTGACTGGTTTTATTGGTTTTGCTGTACAGGATCATGCAACAGCTTATATACACTCAACCTCTCCTCACTACAGTGGATGCAGATGGGAGACGTTTTAAATCCAGTGTGCACTATAAGCTCACCAAGTGGTTTATAACGCAGAAATACGTAAACACATATATGTACACTTGCAAGTGACACACTGGTGATATAAGAGGATGAACTGGGGGGGGTTGTGAGAACACCGTCTGACCCAATGAAGCACATGGATCTACGTGGTAGTGTAAGCATGGCAGAAAACCTTTCGTGCAGCCTAAAATTCAACAGTCACTTTCACAATTTTTATCTTCAGACCAGAAAGCGAACTCCAATCGAAGCCGTTTACCTGCCAGAGTGGCTCCAGTCCAGCGGGTGCAGCCTCCTCGCTGCCAAATGGATGAATATTTCACACGATGACGCCACCCTCAACATTTCACCACAAAATTAGAAACATATGGAAACTGAATTTTTCCCCCTTCAGTGTATCGACCCATCGACGCCCTCTCCGTCCTTCATGTTCTTCATGTATATTTGGATGGAATATGCTGCGGTGGTTCGTGTTTTATTTTAAGCCCGGCTGCAAACCGCTTTCCCCTCACAGAACAAATAATTAAATTGTGCTGAATTATGAAACGCACCCCCTCTGTTGAGCGGCCAAAATATTTTTGACATGACTGAGAAACATCAATTGTTAATTCTACACAAACGAAAGCAGTTGCGGCCGAGTTGAAATTTGCCCAAGCTCCTTTCCGTTCGTCTCTAATGGCTGGATAATCCCCTCCGAAACAACGAGAGTAAATCGGAACAAAGTACGAGCAGCAAAACACAAGACGATAATTTATGTGCTGTTTATGGAGAACCAGCTGGACTCAGGCACAAGCCGCTGCAATCTTTGGCAGGCTGCGTGGCTTTTTCCATCCATGGACTCTGGATGGGGAAGATAGAGGTATTTGCTGCATCTCTGACTCGACGCCAAGCTTTCCACCGAGCAGCGCTAGCACACCGAGCTTTGAGTAAGCCTTCAACTGTGGAAGAGTTCGGGGAGAGCTGAGCTAGGATATCACCGTTGATGATCACTGAAAGCAGAAACCATAGACAGGTCAAAGTTTATCAAAATAAAGGCTTTTATTTTGAAGTGACTTCTTGAAAGAAGATGGAGACTTTTCCCTGAGCTGGACAGGTAAGTGGAGACAAAGGACTACAAAAAAACACTCTAGACGTTTTCTGAATTTGGACAACAACAGAACTAAAGAACTAGTAAGATAAAGATCCTGTTTATTTATTAACTGTGGAGATGTCACCGGCTATACATAACCTCCAATGTCAAGTCCTGAGCTTCAAAGCATCGTCGCTTGATGGACGAGTCGAGCGTGCGGGCCTGCATGCCTCGGATCAGCGGCCGGATCTATTATGAGAAGTATTTAGCGGTCATCTGTGAGCCGGAGGGATGGTTCAGTCAGGAATTCGGCCATTTGTTTGTGGTGGAGACATTGTCGGGCAGCAACCATGAGAATGCCTGCGGGGCTTTTCTTTTGTGATCCAGTAGGCAAGGCGACTATAGAGGACGTGTAATTGGTTAATAAGTAGGGCGTGCCACTTCCAAGCTGCAGTCACTCTCAATGGAAATCAAGCGGCGCACACGAGGATGCACCCGAGCTCGGTTTTATTTCAGACCCGACCTTCACAGGCCAGCAGCTAAACTGATTGATAATTTTCACCGACTACACTGAGTGCACAACAAATAAAGGCCCACCTGCTCTCTCCATCAAATAGACTGACCAGGGGGATCCAGGTGAAAGCTTTCATCCGTTATTGATCTCCTCTACTAAAACCACTTCAATCACAAAAGGGAAAATATAGATGGAAGGAGAGACAGGTGAAATAACAGGAGACATGGATGATGCTAAAGCTAGTCAAGCTAGTCCAGTTCAATAGTAGGAAGGTACTCTGTGTGTTGGTTATCTACTAGGTTGGCTGGTTGAGTAGAAAAGCCAAATTTACCAATATCTGGCTATTGGCTGCAGGCACACATCCTCCATTTTTACATGCCAATACTTTTTTAAATGTACTTTTTACTTGGACGGCACTATTTTCTACAATACAAAGCTTCATGAAGGGCCATCTGTTCTTTCCTTCAAAAGAGAAGTCTCATGATTGGCGCAGTGAAATCCCACACCGCCTTAGGTAGCATCAACTTCAAGTTTACACAAAGTCCACGCTTCGGGGTGACGGGTAGAGAATCTGGGCACAGCTCAATGCTTGGATCAAGATCTGCTAAACGAGGCGATTGTTTAAAACAAAATGTGTGTGAGAGGTTACACTAAAGTGCACACACACACACACACCATCCTGTCTGATCATGTCAAGAGAGACATTAGATCACAATTCACACAGTAAGCTTTTTATCCAGCGAAGGTCCTGTTCCACCTGAACTGTCACGGCTATGACAAGTTGTATTCAAGTATCAGTAAGTACTCTCATTCAGAATCTATCGCCCTTCAGCACAAGAAATCTCCTGCAGACGAACTCCTTCATGTAGGACAAAAGAGCAGCTGAGTCGAGACATTCACACACTTTAAAATATTTAAAAACAATAGCTTGAAGATTCCTGCAGCTTGACTGATCAGATTCCTCTTCCATGACAAATTTGATAACATCAGTATACTGTCATTACACACTAGAGGACACGTTGGCTTCAGACTGTCTGCAACTGGTTTAAAATATCACATATCTGCTTGTGTTGCTTTGCGGAAAAAGCTTCTCCTTGCGTCTTCCAGTTCGTTGCCTTTGTTTACGTCTCCACGGTAACACCTCGTGATAAACTTTCCGTCTCGTTTCCTGGTTTGATTTAGCAGATGAACATCTCCTTTTTTTCCTTCTTTATAGATATAATAAAATGGCTTCTAAATCCTGACATCCCCTGAGAGGCTGTTTCACCGCAGCCATTGTTGCTGTTCTTTGAGTTTTGGTCATCGGCATTTCTGGTTTCCGGAAAAGGTTCGGCCTCTTTAATCTTCCTGGCGTGGAGTGTAAATAAAGGAACAAAACAAAGTCTCAGCGAGTATACACAGTGTTCGACTGGGTTTCTATTTCTGGCAAGTTCAACCTTCTGCAAGCATATCGCCTCCTTAAGGTTTCAATACGCCTCGACACGAATGTCTCCCAAACTATTGTCTGTATGTTTTTTGTACATGGCTAAGTTTCCTAGATCGTAAGGAAACGACGCAACCTCAGTTTCAGGAGAGTGACACCACGTCAGCTCGTCAACCTCAGTCTCCTCTGGGATTCACTAGCCGACTCACTTCTCCCTGATCAGCAGTACAGACTGTGAGCTCAGTGATCAATTCATCCTCTATTTGATCAAAACAGAGATTGAAACTTTAGTTTATTTACCATTGACATTGAAGCAACTCTGATCTCTGCCTTGCACGTCTGCCTGCCCAGCTGGTCCGGCCAGTGCACTTCCTCACCGGTGACTCCCTGCATACAAATAACAGAGGAGAGGAAAAGGAGATCCCCACCCCCCACCCCCTCAACACACAAAGCTCAACCTGTCCTGTCTGGATGTCGTCGTCCTCCAGCAATGACCCCCTTTATTAGTGATGTCACAATACGATACCAATACAAAGTAACATCTAAAACTCTGATTCTCTTAAGATGCTGCAGCAAACAAGAAAAAACATCAAGCGATGTCGCAGAACAACAAAATAACAAAATTTACTCCATAGATGCTCACATGCATTGAACCAAAAAATGTGACTCAAAACCAAATAAGTAAACTAATAATGCAAGTGAGGCAGGACGCATGTACACTGACTGTTTGTGCAATTTTGCTCTTAGTTGAGCATAATTGCAGTAACCTGTGCAATTTGACTAACATGAACAGAGACCAGTCAGAATATGTACACAGCTCGATAACATTGAGAAGAGAAGCTTACTCTGCAAGACAGGAGTCCATTTTATTCCAGAGCACAACAAACATTTCAATCAGGCGACCATCTTCAGCAGACACCAGAAACCTGCGTGTTCATTCCTGTCATGTTATATCATTTTTCACCATTCTGGGTAGCAGATGAGGAGTTTGTGGTAACAGATAAATCTCTGAGAGTCCACTCAAACATAGATGGAAGGTGTTGAGGCGTAGAGGTGATCCCCAACAACTGGTATTTCACCTGCAGCCACTTCACCCACGCTTCAAACATGTTTACAATCACAAAGAACCAGAGAAAGCACACGTATGTGCTACCAGGACTCTATAGCAGTCACACGGCCTATTGTCTGTATAGATCAAATACAAAAACACCAGTTATTCTCTGGGGAGACGTGTTGTATTGTATTGTGTTCAAGATTCAGCTGCAGTCGTCCTGCAAGCCGCAGAGAGGCAGCAGACGTGGTGACAGACTCTATTGCACCCTACACTATGTTTAGCCAGAAATGTCTGACAGGCAACAATTTGGCGACCCACAAAGGACAAACTCGACAGCCAGTGAGGTGAACGGTGTTTACATCATCAGCCCTCCTCTGGATGTGTAGATGAACATAATCTCTCAGGAAGTTTACAGAAGTAGAAACTATGTTAAACACCGCCGGGGCCGGAGGAGGACACGCTCCGGGTTGCAGCCTTGAAGAGGGAAGACACATGCATCGACTCTTGCATCATCGTCTGGTCACCCAGAGAGCGGATTTTCCTGTCGAGCAGTAGCCTACATGGCGTGCTCCAGCTGACAGGAAGTGGAAGCTGTGCTGGGATTTCTTTTCAGGCATTCAACTGTGTACAAACGCTCCACTCAACTTTAAACAGCACTGTGATCAGAAAGCTGCAATATGAGACGGTATGTTTACGCCAAAATGCCCCGTTTCCATGATGTACGAGGCGTTTTGGGGGCGTATACCACCTGCTGTGGGCGTGGCCAGCAGTTGGGCAGCTGGGTTGTGGCTATCAAGATGAACCTAGCTACAGCACAGGGAGGTCATGGCAACAACAACAACAACAACAGAAGTACAGTGAAACTAAACGTGCATGAGGCAAAACCAGTCCTATCACCAGACAGAAGGGGCCCTTACTTGGGAGCACATCAACTGCTATATTCACATCTATATGAATCTCTGATACCACAGGGGTCAAAGGTCAAGGGAAGCCTGGAGGGGGCATTTGGCTCAGACACTTTCAAAGGGGATGGGCACATTGGTTGTTGCATGGATGGCACCTGTGACCATTAAAAGACAGCCTTCTATGGTGTTACATACGTCACCAGTGTGGGTAGAGAAGATCTTTTCAGTGCCGAGCTTCATTCTGACAAGTGCAGACCGGCCATGTCAAAAACACACCCCAACCAGAGAGGATGAAGGCTTGGCATGGGGGAGGCAGCAGGGAATGAAAGCCTCTCTTTGATCATGAACTAAAGGGAAATCGGCCTGTCATTCAAACCCACTGTGCAGATATCAACATGTTGCACCGGGGCCTTCGCTGTCAGAACAAGGGTTAAAGAGCATCAGTGTTATCTAAACTCATCACATAAACTAACAAAGAAAAACTATAGAGATGGCCAGATACCATTTTAACCATTTTAATTCTAACCCTGCATGGATGTGATATGATTGCTATCATTGTTGTATGGCCTGGCTCGGGTTAAACCAGGTGTCTGTCAGTCAGTCAGTCAGTCAGTCAGTCAGTCAGTCTCTCTCTCTCCAACGCCATCATCAATCAGGGTGTTTTATTTTGAAATTTGTTTTATTTTGAAAATTGACCGGATTCTCTATGGCGTTCCTATGTCTGACTTCCTGCCTGTATCGGTATCGGGACAACTCTAAAAAAAAAAAAAAAAAACTATGTAGGAAATGGTTGATGTTTCTTCTTTCCAATTATCGGCATCACAGTCAAACCTCGGTAGTTTTGGGTCTTCGTCAGGTTTAAACCCACGTAACAACCAAGATATAGCCACAGCCAAAATTATCCAAGTCCTGTTTGGTGGATGAAGGATGAGGCCCGAGCCCCCGATGCCTCCGCCCTGCCCAAAGGCCAATAATCATCTATCTGTCAAAGGCAGAGCTCTCGCCTGGCCTGCGCTATATTTAGCAGACAAAGCCTCATCAGCCTAAGTACTGAATTCAATTTCAAGGGACATCATTAATCTACACTCATAAATCATTTGGGCTACGCTGATGTAGCATCTCCGTCCCTCTGAACAGCATTCGGCCAACCCGAGCCTTGCACTTGTTTTTCCGTGGATCACCGACTTCCAACAACAATCTGGGCAGTGCCGACGCAGGACCTCCATTCCCGCGCGGTGCGTTTGGGTTTCCACGGCTAACACAACTTGCAATCTGAGCCGTGTGCACTTTGTTTCTCTGCACACTAAAGCCACTAAGTTTCACACTTAGCCGTTGGCAAATTAACAGCCGGGTGAGAACGACGGGAACGGCTACGCTAGGGGGGAAATAATACAACCATTTCAAGACTTGGGCATGAAGCCTCTTACGGGAGTTTCAGCAGCAAAGGGGAGAAAATAATAAAGCAGCAGCAAAACAAAAGGGGTTATGAAAGAAGAGCAAAAATTTAAGACAAAGACGGCGTGGCGTAAAGGATGAGAAAAACACATCATGAAGAAAATGATCCTTAGACACACAATCAGATCTCCTGACTGCATCAGGCTGCTGAGCCGTACAGTATCGGAGCTATGCTGCTGTTTATTCAATGTCCAGACATTCCTCAGAGACAATCCTCTCCCTGTGCTCAGCGCTCCACACACAGTCCTTGACATTTCAGATAGTGTGTGTGTGTGTGTGTGTGTGTGTGTGTGTGTGTGCGTGTGCGTGTTGGGCTGACACGAGTCACTCGGGCTGGTGAACAAGGCCGGTCTCTCCCCGCAAGCCGCAGCTTGAAACAGCAGCACATTCATTTCACATGTAGCTGACACTCTTATCCAGAGAGACTTACAATGAGTGAGCAGACGGGGGCGGTGGAGGGGGGCGGTGTCTTGCTCAAGGGCACTTCAACAGGTCACGTGACTGTTTTATGGATGCATATAAGGGATGCTGTCCCTGTAGCCTGCCACCCGTTTATCAGGATGTGAAACAAAGTGAAATCTCAGCCCATTTTCAGCGTTCAAAACTGGTCAAACTACGTTCAGCATATCAGGCCTGTTCATGCTTCTGTGGGAAAAGTATTGCAAGTACATAATACTGCAGTGCAAGTACTTCTCTCTAATAAATAATGTACTTACAAGGGTGTACAGCAATGTCAGTACAAAGTGTACAATGTAACCGTACTAACAATGTGTCGGCCCTAGTATGTACACACACATATACATATATATATATATATATATATATATATATATATACATATACACACACTAACACTTTTATTGTGTATACACAATACTTTTACAATGGTTGAAGTAATTATCTGTGACATTTTCCCATAAATAAATACCCTTCGTGTTGCTGTCATCGCTGAATGATATACCATAGTAGTGATTCAGCCTCTAGCCAGTTCATGAAAGCTTTAACATTTGCTGTTCTAAAACACTAAACTGGAGATAGGAAGTGATGCGTTTTACATTTCAATAGAAGTACTGGGTAGCATGAGCAGCGATAGCCACCGTGGCTGAACAGACAAATAAAAGAGCGCCACCTACAGGAACTCAAACTCCATCAACAGAAAATCCAAGGAGAAAGACGTCACAGTACTGGACACACTGTTTGATTGACAGGTGATCTCTGGGAAGAGCAGTGAGGGACACCACAGTGAAGAACACCACAGTGAGGAACACCACAGTGAGGAACACCACAGTCAAGAACACCACAGTGAGGAACACCACAGTGAGGAACACCACAGTGAAGAACACCACAGTGAGGAACACTACAGTGAGGAACACCACAGTGAGGAACACCACAGTGAAGAACACCACAGTGAAGAACACCACAGTGAGGAACACCACAGTGAAGAACACCACAGTGAAGAACACCACAGGGAGGAACACCACAGTGAGGAACACCACAGTGAGGCTGAGAGACAAAGATGGAGGCAAAATTTTAAAAAATAATGTTTAAAAGGAAGATATCTCAGATTACCACTTCACCACCAGGTTCATACACAGGAATGAGGCCGTGTACAGTGCAGGGTAGTCCACAGACAGAGCACTGTGCAGCCTGGAGGAGACGACGTCTGGGCTTTGTAACCCGGTGTTTATTATGGGAGAAAGTTGATGACTACCCAGTTAGGCTTGGCTGTCTTAGTATAACTATCAGTTGAGAGACCGTTTAAACGATGCCGTGGCTCCAACCACAAGACTCCTGTGTAAACTCAACCTGAGCCGAGTTGAGCCGAGTTCAAGCAAAAAGGGCCGAGATGAATTTGACGCCGTGGGCCCAAAACCAACAACGGTACTATTCTGTAAGTTGAGAGCTCAAATTGCTAATAACTTTAATAATATTGACGAGCGAGTTTTATTTTCACGCCAGCAATCATTTTGTCACGTATTTCAAATAAGAATCATTCATATCCTCATCGCAGCAACAAGACTGATGTCATTACATCTCTTTGAGAGATCATCTGGAGCTCACACTCGTGGTCCGTTTCTACCAGGACCGTATTCTCCCATCATGCTCGCTTGCCAGAGAGGACAAAAACACCCCGCCGGTCCTAGCAACACACCCTGGTTTTCCACGAACACACTCCTGTGAAGACGCGTTAAGAATCTCCTCCGTAAATAAACTGTCTGGGTGCCGTCCAGGGGGGAAAGTCCTGCTCGACAAAGACGGATCAAGATGTTGAGTAAAGTTGGGCTGATATCATAAAGCGCTCTGAAAAATAAGCTTTTCTCTGCGCCGGTTTACATTCAGGAGCTTCCTCTGTTTATGGAAGAAAGCCTGCAGCCGAACGAAGGGGAAAAAGTGACTTGACCTCAAAACGCCACCGCGTGACGCAGACGCACATCAAAAACAACTTCCACAGTACAAACTGATCGTTTTTTGAAGTGTCCGTCGTGCAGGAACAGGGAGCTGTCAATCACCGCGGCCTCCTGGGGGATGCAGCACGGCATGCGGCCGGGCTTGGTGCACATGGTCGGGGTGCCAACGCTCGGCCGGCTGGATCTCCGCCAGGGTTCAAGTAATCTGTTTGCATTGCACTCTGTAAACCACTTAAGCACAGTGTCATGAAGTGATGTATTAACCGTGGTTTCATTGGGAACTTGTACATAAAAAACGTATTTGTCACATCTATTGTCACTTTGCTCCTTGCACCGCTCAATATTAGCTGCTTGTAATTGGCAATTAAGAAATTCTACTGTTACACGTTGAAAGTTGCTGTGGATAAGAGCATCAACTCGGTGCATGATAAAGGCAGAGCTCCAACATTCCCAGCATCTGAGAACTCTGCAGTCAGCGTTTCAGAGCCTCCCACCCCAGTAGAGATCACATCTCTCTCTCCATCAGCGGCCCAAACAGCTGCTCCCAGGTCTGCTAATGACGCCGGGCCATGTTTCACGCTCCTCCTGGGAAAACCCGCTGGCAAACGATTAAAGTGGCATTTTAACTTTAACTTCATGTCAAAACGCTGCTCAGTGTGACGGCTCACTCGTGTAAATCCTTCACGGGAAAAGTGGCACAAGTGAGGTTTAAGAAAACTAAATAAATAAATAAATAAATCTGCCGTCCAAACTGCACAGCGCAGCAAAAAAGCACCGTGGGAAACGCAGTAGTGCAAGCGTCATCACTAGCAAAACGCAAAAACAAAAGTGTAGAATGTCTCCAGTCCTGAGGAAAGCTGCAGGTTGCAAATACACAGTATAAGACAGGAAATCAAAATCTTCTGTCAGTGATTTATCGAAGTGGTTTGTTGTCCATTTAAATGTGTAATAAGACACAAAGCTAGCACAAAGCTACCATAGTATATCTACAGAGGGTTGATGGGGATGTAATGATGGTCCTCGTGGTCGACTGATTCTGGTGTCCACCAAATGCTAAATGACATTTTGTGCACTACATGCATGCACTGCGATCATTCCTCATCATATTGTGGCGTTCAATGCCAGGTCTCTTTCAGGCATGATGCAGTAAGTGTCCTACTTTTGAACAAAGCTTCAAATACTGGAGCGTTCCCCTTTGAAGACGTGGTACATGTCTGCTGGTGTAAACGCCTGCATGGGTCCCCGTGCGTACGACCAGGACGGTAGCATGCAGGCCTGCCGGGGCGCCGGCCGCCATCAAAGGCTGCGGCACACCAATTAAGAACCGTTTGTGTGATGAATTTTATCTCTTGCAGCCACAAAACAGCATCGGAGCAAGATTAAAAACAGTCTGTCGGATTGGAAGTCACATACTAGTCATTTTAGTGTATTTTTGAGCAAACGTTTATACACGCCACCCGCCTTCTCTCAGCAGAATCACATCAAGCTGAACCGGTAAATCAGAGGAAAATGTTCTCATGGTGAGAATCAAACATTTAGAACCCTTTTGATGCCTTAAAAATCAATCCAGTATTGGTTTGGCAATACCCGACCTTCAAAATAAAAGCGTAGGACAGCATCATCACAACAAACCCAGCCATGCAACAGACAGACACCTGCTCCTATCGGTTATGAGCATTTGTCCGCTGTAACGTTCAAGTACGCCCAGAACAGCCCGGCGTCCTCCAGAGGAACATCCAGCGGTGTGGAGCTGTGAATGAAACCCTGCTGCCCGGTGGTGTGGACACAACAGTTCAGACACCTGGTATCCCGCGGGGAGCTTCCTCGGCGTTGGGAACAGTCAAAAGGAAACAGCTCTCAAGGTTTCTCAATTCGCTGCTCGTGTGTCACCGCGGGGGTTTGGAACGTACACTTAACTCAACAGTTTTCCATTGCAGGGTGTCATTTGAGACATGTGCCATACTTAGGCCAATAACACTACTGGGGAACTACCCCGGCAGGGAAAAAGAGCAGTGGAGGATGATCCCACACCGTTTTATTTTGAGACTTTCAGACTCTCTCAAGTCGAGTCACAAAGCGTCAGAACCCTCCTTCCTACCGTCGTCTTTCTAACTCCACAGCGACGAGAGGACTTGAGGCCCTCGGTGGTTTTTGTTTTGTTTGTTTCGGGCCTGCGACTCTCTGCAGGAAGCACTCCCCTCTAATGACAGGGCACGGTACCAGAGGGTCAAAACACCCAAAACTAAATATGGGTTCCTCATTAAGGCCCGGCGGACCCAGAAAGCTGTGATCTCCAACACGACATCCTTCCCCCGACACGCTCACTTGACATGAAACTGGCCCGACCACGACGCAGGCTGGGAGCGGTAAACACAGAGCCAGACTAAACTACCAGGGTGTTTGTTGTTGTGGGTGAGGAGTTCACGAGGAGCGCCGGGTTTTTATTTAGATCAAAGCTTGAAGCGTACATAAGAAGCGTTTGATTTGCGGCCTCGTTTCCGCCACACAGGCACAATTGACTCTTAAACAGCAGCACCGGTTTTTCCAGGCCCTTTTTCCTTAAACCCTGATGAAAAACTCATGAGTGTGTTTAAGGTTTTTCTGAGATTCTAACCAGCTGCAATAACTGAATCACTTCCAAAACCCGATATAGCGATATCTGATTTAAACCCATTACCTAGTATGATACATTTCTAAAAACACAGAGGATCAAGTGTCTGAAGGACTTTCGTTACCTACCAACTGTGTTTCACTCATTTTGAGTACGTGTCACATTTCTCAATTGCTATTTTTTTTTTTTTTATGAAAATCTTTATTTTGGGATTTATTTGTTTTCTTGTTTGGTTTTTCACATCTAAACGGAAAGTCAAAGAGAAAAGCTTTCGTCTTAGTGTGGTGTAAAGACGTGATGCAGGACTCTACAACCATGTGGATATTTATTCTCCAACCAAGATAATCAATTACAGTGATCAGCGGGTGATGTCATCTATCTACACAGGCTCCTACCGTATAACATTCATTGCTTCAACAGAGAAAGGGGTAGTTATTAACGGACTGAAAGCCTGACACGCACCTCCCAACTCATGAAAACACTCCAGCTGCTCTTGTACAAGTTGCGTCATTTGACTTTTCATGAGGAAGCCACCCGTTCTGGTTTTCTGAATCTGAAAGGACCCGGTCTCTCCCTGGCAGGACCTGAACAACCAGGACTGGCATTTGCATCAAGTCAAAAAAAAAGTTTGACTAGCGGCGGGGTGGAGGGGGGTGTTTCTGCAGGGCGAGCTCGTATCAACGGGGGATATTCTTCAGCACTCCGCTGTCAGCTCGCACTGAATAATTCAAGAGGACGTGCGCTGCGTCTTCTAGGTTACGACGGTGAAAACAAAAAAGAGGCCGCCTGGAAGTCGGTGCACGGCCGGGCGAGGCATCCTTTATTCATGACGCCCGCCTCGCCTCTTAAAACACACGTGTGGATCTGTCTCGCAAAACGGTGCATCGAAATGGTTTAGGGGGACCATGCGTGAATGTGAGGGCGGATGACTCAAGGTCAGGTTGTGGTGGTGTGGCTGGTGTTAGATAAATGCATGGGTTTGTGCTTACGGCTGCATCCAGGACAAAGTGGTGAATGATCTTGATGCCAGAAATCAACAGCTTCCACTTTAAATCAAATGATATCACAGTCTAAAGGTATGAAAGCTGCAGATGTTTCTAAAGATTCAACATGTAATCTTTGTTATATAAATGACCCTGCTCGCCCCCCCAGTCTCATCTCATCTCATCTACCCAGAGAGTCTTGCACTGAAGTAATGCACCAGTCACCTCCCTGCTCTCTGGACATCATGCTTCAAGTTTTTTTTTCTCATGGCTCCAACAATCAGCTGGCAGCCTGGCATTGCAGTTTCCCTCTCTTTCCTGCAGGGCCTGTTGCCTGGTCAGCCTGCAGCTAAAGCTCCTTTTGTCACATTTATTTATGAAGTTAGTGAAAGGCTGTAAACCAGACGTGGGGGTGACTTATCAGCGAGGCTTGCACACATGCACCCCCTCCAACTTTGCATTAGAACAATCACTGATTAACCTGATATCTTATCAATAGCCTTGACTTGCATGCTCTGCTGCAGCCTCTAGGCTAACCCTGCTGGCCACCATACTGAGTCATTAGAAGTGGAAGCAGGAGAAACTTTAAATGCATCATAAAACTGAGCAATGCTGATAAAAAAAAAAGCGCTTCCTGTTGCCAGTTGCACTAGTCAGCGCTGGACTGTCAGAGTCAGCCATCCCATCCAGAATCAGCCCAGACTGCAGTCCTACTTTTGCAGCCTGCTGGCTAACCTGCTAGTAGGCTAACTTTCAGAGGCATGGGTACAGGTCTCGCGACTAGGTGGCTGTCTCCAAACGTGGCCTTGTTGTAGAAAGATTTTAAACTGAAACACATTTATACACCGAGGCAGCAGCAAGACCCGGACTAGCTCCGTCAGCGCCACAGTTGAAAACCCCAGAGGAAGTTTTGGGGGTTTTACAAACCACAATGGCGGTACGCGTTTTCTTTGAAAGCAACAACACACAGGCGGGTACCACGTACAGGAACGAGCTTGTACGCGCACAAACTGACGAAATGATGTGCAAAAGCAAGACAGACGGGCTGCAGGAACAGACACCGCTCGCTCTCTCTGTCTGTCTCTCCTGTGCGTTTGTTCCAAGTTTGCGCCATATTGAGTGCGCCGGGATAAAAGGCACCAGACGTCGCAACATTGTTTCCAGGAAAACAAAAAGCCGCAAGGAAACAAAGTGACCGCGTCTTACCTTGGCGATCGCCTTCTTGTATCTCATGACAGCCTGCTGGATGAGAGTGTGGACTTTGATATTCCCGTCCCCGCACGGCACCACCACCCGGGTCCGACCAAAACACACCGTGACTTTCATGGTTTTAGTATCCGAGATCTTGCCCAGATTCGGAGTAAAAACCGAGAGGAGGAGGAGAGATCCGTTGGAAAATAAAGTAGGAGCATGGATTTGTTATGTGGGCGCGCGGCTGTCCTGCTATTCCTTCATGGAGCTAACGGGCTTTCCGCTTCCCCCCGCCGGACGACATTGTTTTCTGTGTGTTTTCAGACCACCTGTTTAGCTTCTCTCTCTCCTTGCTTCCCTCTCTCGTTCCCAATCCCTCTCTCTCTCTCTCTGAGTCTCTCTGTGCTGAGCTAATGCATGGTCATGTGCTGCTTTCACTTCCTGTCGGAAATTCCGCACTCACAAGCAGAGCGCTCACAAATTTGGTAAATACGACTGGGAAACGAGTTGGCGTCAGGTTGGCGCGTGCCCCCACCTTGCCACGCCATCTAAACGAGTCCAGATTTGACCTTGTAGTTTATATCATTATAATGCAGAGCAAAGGTCAAGCTAAAATTCATAGACATTTATGTGGAAGCCATATCTAAAATAAATTACTCACATCACACAGTTTGGGTACCAAATCTAATAATTTATCACATTGACCAAATAATCTTTTTAGTCATCAGTTGTTGCTCCTTTTCCCCCCAGATTTAAATCAAATGTATTTAAAATAAACAGGGTTGTGTGTTTTAGCTGCAGGGACTTTGCCTTAGGGTTTAATGAAGCGACACCCCTGGGAAAACCTTGTAATGATGGGATGGAATATTAATATGGGAAAGTGGGAATTTTCTATGATGCCCAAGTTGCCCAGATGGGGAGTTTGTCCTGCTGTGTCAACAATTGATGTATTTTATTATTCTGGGTTATTTTTCTTTGTAACTGATTTGTATTGCATGGCTCTATTTTTACTCTTTATTCAGCTTCTAGTTGCCTCTCTCTTTTGGGCACTTATAAGTTGTCCTCTTGGTACTGAAGAGACAACAGTTGCAAGTAGTGTTTAGTCCAGAGATGAATTGCATTGCTAGTAAAGATGAAGGCCTCAATACATTATGAATGATGAATGAATTAAAACATTACATGACTGACGCACATTTTTATTTTCTAGCTGCTTTGGTACAAAGTAGCTCTGTGCTGCTGATTCCTAAAAGAAAAACAACAACCACAAACTATCTTTGTTAATTGTTCATCTTATAATTCTTCTTCTGAGTGGTAATGGTGTGTTCAGTTTGATGAGTTCTATTATTACTTTTCCCAGTAATGTGTAGTGTAGCAAAATACTATTTCAGTTTCAGTAGTATGTAAGTTAAAGTTAAAGATGAAAAAATAAGTTGTTACTTTTGTTATCACTATCATTGTTTTCATTATTAGTTGTCGTGGCAGACTGAGCTACCCTGAATGAGAAATGACAGAAACTTTTCCCTCAGGTCATTCAAATAGAAGCGCCCAGACGAGTCAATTGGACAAGTCCAGGTTTATTGAAGGTAAAAGATGAGTAGTGTAAACGTTATATAAGGTGTAGTGTAACAAATTGTTTCTCCCATAGAGTGATAAGTAAAGCAATAACATGACTTCAAATTGGGTAGCGCGTAATGAGTAATAGATTTTTTTCTGTAACAAGGACCATTATTACTGACCCTGATTATTTCTGACCAAGAGGTCGTCTTTAGGGCCTCTGAGCTGGGATGTTGGAGTTTACGAGCAGCACCTGAAGGCAGCACTGGAGCAGGGAAGGCCACAGTTGGACTCGGTCTCCCCCCCATGGTCAGGACGGGTACTGACTGGCGCGCAGGGAGTAGGCAGCACTGGTCTAAATACTACCAAATGATCAACTGATCACACAATCAATACATTGATGGAAAAGAGTCGAGATGACTGACAGAATATATCCAATGATCAAATGTCCTCACAAGGATAGAAGGATGAGGAAATCCTCCAGAGTGAGGACGTTTTACCTCTTCACTTCTTAAGGGGCTTGTTGGGATTAGGACTAGGTTTAGGGTTAAAGTTAGTACTGGGTTTATGTTAGGGTAAAGGTTAAGGTTAGTGATGGTTTAGGGTTAAAGTTAGTACTGGGTTTATGTTAGGGTAAAGGTTAAGGTTAGTGATGGTTTAGGGTTAAAGTTAGTACTAGGTTCATGTTAGGGTAAAGGTTAAGGTTAGTGATGGTTTAGGGTTAAAGTTAGTACTAGGTTCATGTTAGGGTAAAGGTTAAGGTTAGTGATGGTTTAGGGTTAAAGTTAGTACTAGGTTCATGTTAGGGTAAAGGTTAAGGTTAGTGATGGTTTAGGGTTAAGTCTTGGGTTTAGGGTTAAAGGTCAGGTAAGGTTAGGCATGTAGTATGACGGTTAAAGTTAGGGTTAGAGTTTAAGGAGTGAATGTAGTCAGTGAAGGTCCTCACAAGTATAGTAATACAAACGTGTGTGTAGCTCCAATACAGAAACTGAAACCAAAGCAAGTTTAGCATCATGTTTGTTTATATATGTGTCATTATGGTTGTGTGTGTGTGTGTGTGTGTGTGTGTGTGTGTGTTCTTCCTCCATAGGCCTCCACATTTTATTTTCTGCTGAACAAAAACGTCCACTCACGAATCCAACTTGTTTTATGACTCAGTTTTCTGACACATCATCGGTTGTTAAGAGCCTCGGGTCTTCTTCTGCACCTGCTCCTTTACTATTTTCGTCCGCCCGTCCCGCCCAGGTCTGTAACCGAACCAAAACCTTAAATGAAAAGCAGTATGAATCCATCTGGGGAGCTTTTGGGAGCAGCTGCTGCAGCATATGGACCGGTACCTCTGAACGCACCGCTGTAAAAAATGTCCCTCTTAACCTGCAGTTTCATCTCATTTTCAGTCTTTAAAGGACGACGACATTTTGGGACTTTTCCACGTCAGGATTGGAGTAAAACCAAAATGTTTCTGGTAGATTTCTCTGTCCTGTACACGTGCTAACATGCTAGCATACGGTACGAGAAGATAAACCTTTTAATATGCAGAGTTGCTGTTGGTAAAGGGGAAGTTGACCAACAGACCAATTTTCCAAAAAGTTGGGTTCGTCCTTTAAATCGTATTCTTCCAAAAATAAGAAAAACAAGATATTTTATAACTTGTTTCAATACATTTGCGTATATTTTCTTGAAACTAGTCTGTCTGATAGGTCTTATTTCAAGGCCTTGCCATGTGAAAATGCCTGAAAACACTTCTGAAAGGATCGTAGGAGACTGAAAGTAATAATCTGTGACATTTTCATATAAATACATTTCCTCTCCGTCCCTGTTTCACATTGTGACCTGTGAGTTGTATTGAAACAAACCAGAGTAATTCCACCCTGTTACAAGATTTCCTTCACATATTTTAAAGCTGCACTAACCAGCGAGAGGTAAATGTTTGAAAACGTTTAACTTCAACACCCAGAAATAAAACACAAGACTGAACTCACACAGGCTTCATGTTGACCGACCCGGCTGGTCTAGAGAGGAAGAGATCTAACGCTGCTGAGTCCAGCTTTGCTCCCTTTGGATTTCACCCTCAAGTGTTGTTGTGTCACTTCCTGTGAGCAGAGAAGTGACACAACAACAGACTTTAATCTGGGTGGATCTAAGGCGTCTCAGTGAGTAGACCTGGACTCTCTTCTCCATCGCAGCCCCACTTTGTGATTCAGGCTGATAAAATGGATTTACTCTGACATAAACAACACGCCTATTGCAGCTTTAAGTAAAAACAGACCCTTTCTGCAGCGTGGGGCGAGGTAGCCCGGCTTCCTCCGTGTGCAGCTTGTTTTATACGCCTCTCTCTCACGACTGAACAGCGTGTTATTGGGAATGGCCGCCACACTGAGTTTAGTGGACGAGAACAAGGGGAGAGACGAGCGCCGCTGAACTCCCAGCATGTGGAAAGTGTGTGTGCGGTTCTCATTGGGCGACGGCTGAACGGGATCCCTTCGCCATACTCCGCCGCCATGCAGCTGCTAGGCTATTTTAACTACTAACACAGCTGGAGGCCTCGCAGACCACCGACCACAGCCTCACCAGATGGCACCGTGCATGAAACAGACCGGACCGCTGATTCATCCTGGCTGTCACAGGAAAAACAACATGAAACGGAAACGTGCCGCCAAAGTCGCCATGATGGAACGCAGTAAAAGAGATGTTTAGACATTTAGCGGAAACTCATCCAACCTCTCCCACCAATAGTAAGGAGGTCAAAGGTCAAAACCACTCCTCCCAGTCCATAGATGGAACAAGTATTTCTGTGAAGTTGTTTTATGTTTGTTTTTAGTGACATTACGCCTTGATGTGTGTTGACACTTGTTGCTGTGACTTGACGGATGTATCAGAAACGTTGACGTGACCCTTACTGATTCAGATAGAGAGATACTGTATTGATCTCCGGGGGGGTTCTGGGG
>JAXDDX010000075.1:1112500-1205000 GCA_034670405.1 Hoplostethus atlanticus | reverse complement strand
TGTGTGTGTGTGTGTGTGTGTGTGTGTGTGTGTGTGTGTGTGTGTGTGTGTGTGTGTGTGATTTGTAACGCCGCCTCTGTGTAGTCCTTTTAAGTTAACTGACTCAGCGAGCAAAGAGCTCTCACTCTGCCTCCATTTCCGGGTACCAAAAACATCACCTCAGTGCTGGGTAAGAAATGTATTGCCGTGAGGAAAATACGTCCCACTGTTACAGATATAAAAACATCCAAGGTTTATTTGGACCAAATTACAGAGACTTTTATGAGACTTCTATGTGGGTACATTTGTAATAAAAAACATTTTCCCACCATTTTTCTCGTTTGTCGTTACTTAGACAATGACAGTCCTAGACTTTGCTATTCTCTCTGTGTAATGTGTTTTTATTATTTTTAAACTGTCTTTTATATTGAAATTTCACTTTCCCTTGGTAATTCTATTAGAAAAAATAAAAGAATACAGTGTTTACTTTACATTACTTCAGTTGAAGTTATATATTTGGATCAAATATTTCATAGAAATGTGAAGTTAGCAAGTTTGTGAGGTTTTATTTTGTTTTAGTACCCAACAGTGCCCGAAACTGAAGAATCCCCCGCAAACAGCTTAATTTAAGGACAATACGTACTCCATGACCTCTATCGACCTCTAGTGGCAACCAGTGTGTATTGCAACAACATCAACAGGCCTCTGCCGCAGTGTTGACATGCCAATGGGTCAGGAGGTTTTGTTCTATGGGCCGGAAAGTGAGTTTTGAAAGCCAGAACTCTCAGAAACAACCGCTGAGTTATTGGTATTGATCAACAGCCCCTGATCTATTGGGGACACTATGGGGCCGTTAAAACCTCACTCACTGCCCCTTTAAAGTGACCTTTACCCCAGCATGGCCCATAGCTAGGTTACCGTAGCCACTGACTCTGACACCATTAGAGAGGCAGAGTTAGACAGCGCCACCTATATTCTACCCAGAGTGCTGCACTGCTTTCTTCTTCTTCATTTGCGATTTATTTGGCTTGGGAGAGCTGAACCTGATCATTACTGCCACCTAGTGGTTAGAGTGATGGGTTTAAAAATCAGACTGAACTTCCAAACCTTCTTATTCTGCAGAGTCACCAGGGGTTCTCCTATTCAGTTTCAGGGGGTCTGGAGCCAATCCCAGCATGCACTCAGGCAAACAGTCACACCTATGCACAATTTACAGTCTCCAATCCACCTGACTTGCATGTCTTTGGACTGTGGGAGGAAACCCATGCGAACACAGGGAGGACATGTAAACGCCACACAGGAAGGGCCCCGGGCTGGGACTCGAACCCAGGACGTGAGCTGGCAGTGCTAACTGAGCCACCCGATAATAGTGATTATTGCAATTTTATGTGTGACTCAAAACCACTCAGCCCCAAACGTTGTTGTAACCTTGTTATGCAGACACGAGAGAAAAGAGAGCATCAACGCAAACTTTGCTTCAGATCAGTCACCTCCTTACAGAATCAATTAAGAGCCATTAGGTGGCAATAAAGAAGATCATCTGACTCATGTGGTGACGTGTAGTGAGGAACAGAAGACGCCATGAGTGCTTTGGCGCGCACTCTCCCCATCGCTATGGGGATTCGAGCGAACCCGGAAGCACACAGGAGTGAAACCTCTCGCCTCGCCTGGAGACTCTCCGGCGTTAAACTGACTAGTCGGTCGACATTTTCAGCACAGCATCATCAGCGCTGACGTGGGAACTACGTGAGCGAAGGCACAGGCCATCCACCCCTACTGTAATTAGTGACGAGTCAGACTACGTAAAACTCTGGTAAGTCACCGCAAAGCTGTCACATTCGTTCACCGCAAGTCACAGGGACTCGAAACAAAACGTGCAAAGACGTCTGAGGTTTGGAACTGTTATTAAAACTTTGCACTGGGACAAAGCTGCTGATTTAGCTGGTCGACATGGGGTGAAATCGCCCCGAGCCGGCTCTGTGAGCTGGCCATGGTTACTTTCTATTCGAGTGTACAGCAGCGTCAAGCCAGCCGGGGACAGGAAGAACAAGGCTGGAAGTTGGGCGGGAAGCTTTGCCTTCAGAATAAAAACGGTCACATATTCGAAAAAAAACAGCATCAATTGCGCTTTCATTTTCTCCAGATTCTTCCGCAGATGTAGGCCACATTCTCCATTTTTACTAAAATAAAACATCAATGTTGCCTTCAAATTAAAAGCATAAATCCAGGAAATGTTTATTTTATTTGTTACAGACTCCTTAAATGTATGCCTAAAAATCACGTAGGTACATTGTATTAATAAATGAAAGGAAAAGTCGTTTTTGCCTTCAAAATAAAGTTCTTTAAATCTCCACATTCTGGAAGAAAAACATCAGCAATTGTTTTTCATTTACCTCAGAGTTCTTAATTCTTAAGTCCTTCTTAAATATGTTATTACTGATGTTAATTTGTTAATTTTTAAGTAGCACTTACGTTGCAACATGCAGTATGTTTATATATAAGGGTTTTACTTTGAAAATTCTGACCAGAAGTCCTATTAGTAATTCCGGCTGGCTTGACACTCCTCGAGCCTTCTAACCAGTGGAGCGCAGGCAGGGGTCCCTGGGGGGATCCCAGGGGGTCCTCAGCAAAATGAGGGATAGTTTACTTTCACTGATGTTTCGATCATTGGAAGTTTGCACCAGGAGAAAATATATAAGAAGGACTTTTCTGATCAAAAGTTACATAATTATATCTCCACCTTTAGTAGAGACAGACAAACTCTCCTCAGATGGGGGGCCCTGGGACAAAACCTTTATCAAATGGGGGTCCTGTAGTCTACTGCATCCTGCTGTCTGGCTGGTGGTTGTGATGCTGGCTTTTGGTATCCATAAGATTTTGGGGAAATAAAAGTTTGTAAAGTTAATTAAAAACGAGCACTCTTGATTTTGAGGTTTTCTCTGCATTGAGCCAACATAACATAACATTAGACTTATATATGAAAAGCAGGCAATGCTGATTATTCTTTACCGGTCATAACCACACTCTTACAGCTCTTCTCCCTTATTATTTACTTCCTTTCTTTGCTAAAGAGAATCCAGTGTGTTCAAAAAGCACATCCAAGTTCCTAAAGCTTTCTGTCATGAAGTCTGAAAACGTTCCTCGGGTATTAGTTCATACAGTCCCAGCTTGCCAGCTCCACCCACTGCAAACCCCACATAATGGGAATGAGCGCTGCAAATTATGGAATACATATTTGTCAGGAGCTGTACAAAGCGCCTCAGTGATCTACAGACCGTTTATTATGACTCACACTAATTGACGGATAAATCAAAACATGGCGTCTGCAGTGCAAATAAAAAGATAATGAATGTGTTATATCATCCTGCTGCTTATTTGAAGTGTGTTCATTGCTTTGGGACACCTTGTCTCAGAAGCTGAAGCAATCAGTGCCATCTTCAAATGATCTCGATTCATTCCTTCAGCGTGACTGGCCCCCCCTCTGGGGCTCACTCCCTGTGGAGATCTGCTATGCTGGGTCCATTCAAGTGTTTAAACAGCGGCTGAAGACCTTCCTCTTCCTCTCTGGACTCAGCTGCTGAACTGTGGCCCTCTGCTTTTTGGTCCTTTTGTCCTTTGTTGTTGTCTTCCTACCTTTTATCCTAGTTGTTATTTTCCTCATTTTATCTAGTTCTTCTCTTTTCTATTGTTAAATGCCTTGGGTACCATGAAAGGTGCTTAAAGTTATTGTTATTATTATTATTATTATGTCCTCTTTGTCTAGTTGGCTATTTTTGTTTCATTACTTGGAAAGCCTTTTATAACTCTTATTTTGAAAACACACATAAAGGTTATTATTTTTAGTTTTAGTTACAGAAGCAGAGAACGTCCAGTTTTACATACATCCCTGAGATAACAAACACATTATATCACAAGTATATTATTATTATTATTGTGTTAGCATGAGATATCAAACCTCATTTTCTGGAGATCACCATGTAGTTATCTCGTCATCTTGAGGTAACAAAATGGAAGTCCTTCAATTCAAGTAAAATTTGAATGTTATCTTTAATCGAAAAGCACGAAAAGCAAGTAAAATTCACAAGACATAAATGAACTTAGTAGAATTTAATAAGTAACATTTGAATGTTATAAGAGAAAAGCCCATTCTAGTTCCTGCCTGTGTTAGTTTGTGATTAAAGTCCAATAACATCCAGTTCCAGGTCTCCAGGTTACAGAAGGCTCTGCACCAAGACACACTACATGACATTTATATTTACGTTACTTTTTTTGGGTCATCTTGAGATAACAAGATAATATTTCAGTCTCTCATCTTGAGTAAACCAAGTTTGACATCAGTTTGACCAGTAATAATTCAAGATCTTGAGATAATCGGATCAGAAACAATATGTGCAAGTAACGCTTCCTTGACTTGCGTAGCTGGTAGTAGTAGTAGTATGACTCACCTGTCTGTCTATGTATCTTGCTCTCCGTCTAGTCGACTGACTATGGACTCCTCGGAATCGTCTCAGCCAGAGAGCAGTTTAAACGACCCAGTGACCGATGGAGAGGAGGACTGCAGTGAAGCCAGCCCATCTCCTGCAGCCCTTCCTCAGGTACACACTGCCTCGCTGTGGAGTTTCAGTTACCTCACATCTAAAGGAGAAATCCACCCTGAATGAGTTGAACACTGTTAAAAGATGGCAGCATTTCTGGGCCCATTTTGTAATTTTCATATTTGTGGATAACCGGCCAAAGGTAGATGATGTTGAGATATTCCCAGTTTGATATCAGAAAATGTCTCAGTGATCTAAACCATCAACGGTAACCGTCAGGTTTTGGTGTCGGCCAATCAGAATCAAAGAGCAAGGGCTTCTTTCTAGACCGACGATCAACAATCATACAGGAGAAATCCATCAGAGGAGAGAGAGAGACCAATTTCTCCACCGACAGGAGATAGACCAGAATGCAATGCAGTAGCCAGGATAGACCAGAATGCAATGCAGTAGCAGAGATAGACCAGAATGCAATGCAGCTACAGGACGTGTTGGGTGTTGAGGAAGGGGTGTGACTCTGCTCTCACTCTCTCCACCTACATGTATACATGTATAGCCCAGGGCTGAGCGCAACAAGTTCACACCAGTTCTCTGGGTGTCGAAAGTCACTGTGGGAAACACAGGAAACCAGCAGCTGAAGGTATAATGCTCATATTGTTGTAGATGCTGTATGAAGTTTCACATGACTTCTCAAATTTACAAGAAATAAATTAACTACCCAAAATACTTCAAAATACAGTCTGGACTCTGAAGTATTTATGTTTTATTAACTGCAGCAAGAGTCCAGGACCAGTTTTTGAGTGGGCAGGTGCCACTGTGTCGCTTTCTAAAATAACTGCACATGTATCATCGAGTGTTAGTCTCCACCTACAGTCCATGTGCAGTCCTCTTCTACAAAAGGTGTTTAACTGAAAGTTCATCATTCAACATCCCTGATGCAGTTGTATCGTTTTGTCAAGGACTTAGTTGATCCTCTCTAGTACCATGATATGTTTTAATGTTGCTCCATCACTCATTTTGACTCTCTTCGTATCCTCCAGGTGTCGGTGGTCTCCAGTGGCTCAGCGGAGTCCTCCGAGGTGACGGTGATCCAGCTCCCCGATGGTCAGATAGTGCAGGTCCACGGGGTCATCCAGGCCCCTCAGCCCTCCGTCATACAGTCGCCCCAAGTCCAGACTGTCCAGGTGAGGAGACATTATGTTCACATTCAGTCTTCTAATGTTGGTCACTGACTGAGCAACTCCACCGGGGCAGTCGGGGTTTAGGTGCCTGGCTCAAAGGCACCTTGACAGCAGTTGTTGAGTTGTTGAGTTGTCGTTCACTTTCCCGGCCCAGAGTTTTGGAAAATGTCATGGAAGATTGCTGATAATCTTTATTCCAACCAGTGAAATGTTTGATGTTTCAGCTCGGCTGCTGATAGTATGTCCTGATAGTATCGGTCCTGAGTGATAGTTGGAGCCTGGGACGTTCACATCACATGTTCAACGTAAAAACATAGACTCTGACAAATATTGGTCATGGAAACTGTGCTGTATGTCCTGGAATGGTCATGGAATTTGCTGTAGGATCCCTGAGTAGAGCTGAGTAGAGGTAAAACCCTTAACCAGTCCTGAGATGGCTTCAGTTACGGGAACTTTGCAGACTAAACCAGAAGCATATCACAGTTTACAGCAGACACGAGTCTGCGTGGCTCAGCAGATAGAGAATGTCATTAGATAGGGAGTGAAAGTAGATAGTGAAGGGGGAGTCGTGGTTTCCTCGGAGCTCTAAAGACAGGAAATGACAAGGGTGGCTAAAGGGTCATTTCACCCAAAACTGAAGTACTTCCATCTAACACAGATATAGATAGAACAGATAGAAACAGATAGAGCAGATATTCACCTATTGTGCAATAGATGAATCACTCCTGCTTGCAACATCCATGCACATGTAAAGTTTGCTGAAGTAAAATTTGACAAGTTGACAATATGTTTTACTGCGTGGAGTGTGAAACCTCAAGCACTCAATATCAGTGTTAGACCAATATATCGGTTATTTTAAGATTATCTTTGGGTATTTTTGTGCCTTTAATTGCCAGTAGAGAGAGACAGAGTGATTGGGGGAGAGAGAAAAGGGGGATGACATGCCACAAAGGTCCCAGGCGCCGTAGCTAACCAGGCCACCAGGACGCCCCGTTATTGGCCTTTTATTAAACAGTGGATATCGGCCAGTCAAGGTGGTCCACCTCTGAGAGGACGGAGGTTCCTCCCTGACCACAGCCTACATGAAAACAGTCTGTAAAAGCTGCAATAAGCCACTGCTAACCACTAACAAGAATTTCATTATTATGGGTTTTAACGGACAATTTTAGTGTCACTTGATTGTGTAAATGCTGTTTCCACCCGGCCAGAAATAAAGGGATTCTGGGGGAAACACTGAATACTTTTTAAAATGTCTTGGGCATTAAAAAAAAGGCACAAAATATCAGCTATCAGCAAAGTCAATTAAAGAAATATCAGTATCGGTATCATCCTTCAAAAAGCCATATCTGTCAAGCCCTGCTTAATATTGCATCAGATGGAGAGGGAACCGTTTCATTACAACTGAATGATGAGTTGCTGTTGAATGAGGATCCAGGCTCACCGGAGCGCTGCTGATCTTAATAGGATTGGCGTGAGCGGTGGGATCTGTGTTTTTAAGCTCGTCAGTCTAACCTTCACATTCAGGCGATGTCGGCGTTGTGTCTGGAGCGTGGCGCTAGCTCCAGACGTACCAGACAGTGTTGACCTGGGAGGTAAAGTTGCATGATATTGACAAAAACAAAAATCCTATTTTAGTGAATAATGTGATGTGAATTTTTTTGGAGCTTTTTCAATAAAACTTTATTTTCGGCCACTTGAAAGAAACAGTTTGGAGATGGAAAATGAAATGCTACTGCTTAGGATTTATTAATGCTTAGCTTTTTTTATTTTTCAAGTGTAATAGATGATTTTCTATTGTGCAGCTTGATTTGCACATGGTTAAAACATGGTTAAAGAGGCCATCTTAAACGCCTTTCACAATAAAGTAAATAAGACAGTTTGTTTATTAAGGATTTCATCAAAAGTATTTCTACAAGGAAACTGTTCAAGAAAGGGATCAAACCTGTGACACAGACAGGAGGTACACCAATACCATAGTTATTGATAGGTCTTCCTTCTGCCGTACAGGAAGTGATAACTTTTACATTTCCGGCAGCAGCAACGGTTTGTTTGGAATAAACAGAAGAAGAACTGGGTAGTTAGCATGAGCAGCGATAGCCACCGTGGCTGAACAGACAGAGAAAAGAGCGCCACCTACAGGAACTCAAACTCCATCAACAGAGAATCCAAGGAGAAAGACGTCACAGTACTGGACACACTGTTTGATTGACAGGTGATCTCTGGGGAGAGCAGCAATAACCAAAATAAAGAAGTTATGGATTACCACTTGATTGTTTTGGTACAGATAGCCACCGAGGGTGACGAGCCGGTCACGGACACACAGAAGAGACGGGAGATTCTCTCCAGGCGCCCATCTTATCGGTGAGGAGACGTCAACAGTAAACACTTAAACTGCAGTAGTTCCAGTTAATAATATAAAGTCCATCATTTATAATAATACAACTTTACAGCATTGAGCTGCTTTCACCGAATCACGTGAATTTTCCTCCGTGGCAGCAAAATCCTCAACGAGCTTTCATCGGATTCGCCGGGGGTTCCTAAAATCGAAGAGGAGAAGGCGGAGGAGGAGGTGCCGGTCTCCAGCGTCGCCTCAGCATCAGCGCCGACCTCCATCTACCAGACCAGCTCAGGGCAATACAGTCAGTACACGTCCAGCACCCAGTGTGTTACATAGCATTTGCCAGTTCTTTGTTAATATCAAGTTATTGTCTGCGTATTAACGTGTGTATTTCATTTAGACAGACAGAATTCAGTAACTGTGACTGAATTTTAACCCTCCACAGTTGCGATCACCCAGGGGGGAGCCATCCAGCTGACCAGCCCCGGAAGTGAAGCCCTCCAGGGGGGCCAGACCATGACCATGGCCAGCTCCCAGCCTGGAGCCACCATCCTGCAGTGTGCCGCTCAGCCCGGAGACGCCCCACAGCAGTTCTACATCCAGGGAGGACAGGTGCTCATCCAAGGTAGGGTGCTGCTGATTTGGGGGGGGATTTTAAAGTGTTGCAGGGTTCCTACACAAGTCTGGAAAATGTGGAAATGCATGGAAAAGTTTGGAAATTGCACCAAAAAAAAAGTATGGAAAAGTATTCCCAATACTACTACACTTTTCTGTGGTTTTAGGGCCTTATCATCTCAGAAGAAGAATAACCTTCATCTATAGACTGATATAGCAGAGGTAGTAGGAGGAAGACGACAGTATTGAACAAAAAGGTCTTCAAATAAAATCACTGATTAAAGTGTGTTTGAAATTGAAACTGTGTAGTGGTTCAGCGACAGAACAGAACAGCACCGCTGCAGAAAATGTGAAATTCAATAATGAAGTTTCGGCGACTTTCACTGTAAAACACAAAGAGGTGTCACAACAATAGTTAAGATTAGATAACAGCAGTTTAATGTTGACCTGGACCAAAACAGGGACGGATGTGGAGCTGAAGGTGCCGTCAAGCGCTGTGACAACCGAGGCCTTAAGTTACCTGCAGTCCTTTAGAGGCAGCAGAGGTGTTGTCATTTAGGTGTCACCTTTCTCCGATGGTAGATATCTCATTTTCCCACTGACACTGACAATAGAGACCTGCTATTTTATTTTTCTTTCTAGCACAATTATTATTGAAGCAATGAGTTTGTCGATTAAAAAAAAAATGTATGGAGGCGAGGTTTGGATTTATTAGTTGCTTGTTTATTTCTTCTCACATTGCTACTGTCTACGTTGCAAGTACAAGTAGGGATTTCCGTTTGTTTCATAGTGGAGATTAAATGTACAATAACACACACAGTATCAATAACATAACTAGCAGAAAGTATAAGAATCTAGTATTTGTTACCTATTTCTTTTATTCCATTTTTCCTTTGTATTCAGTTTTTTTTCACAATCTAAAACAACAACAACAACAACAACAGCAAATGCTTTGAAAAGGAAAAAGGCTGCACTTGCAAACAGTTATATTGGAAGTTAGTGAACAAAACATAATTACAACAAAACTAAATATAAGTGATTGTGGTAGGGATGTCTTGTATTGATGAATACCAACATGTGGGCTTCAACTAAGACTTTTAGTTTGAAGGATGATCTCCCCTTTCTACCCCCCTGACCGAAAAGGCTGCTCCATCTCAGTGATCTCCTGCTCTATGTTCCTCTGAAGTTCCTCCACCTGTTGAACTTCAGCTTTCTGCTGGGCTCTGATCTGCTCCTTCACCTCGGAGCTTCTCTTCTCGACGGACTGCACCATCTCGGCGAAGACCTTCTCGCTGTGCTCCACCGCTTTATCAGCAGAGCAGTTCATAGCCTCCATCTCCTGTTGGAGCATCTTCATCTGTTTCTCTTTCTCCTGGATTCTCTGCTGGATCTTCTGCCGACTCTCCTCGAGCGCTCTCTGCCTCTCGTTCCTTTCTGCTTCGACCGAGACTGTGTCGTGGTCTTTGTGTTCCTCCATGCAACACAGACGACAGATACACTGCCGATCGGTACGGCAGAACATCGCCAACACCTCGTCATGAAGGGAGCAGATGTTCTCCCGAAGCTTCTTGGAGGGGTTGACCAGCTTGTGTTTCTCAAAGGTGGGGGATTGATAGTGAGGCTGGAGGTGGCGCTCACAGTAAGAGGCCAGACACACCAGACAGGACTTGAGGGCTTTCAGCTTTCTCCCAGTGCAGGCATCACAGGCCACATCTCCAGGTCCGGCATAGCAGTGATCAGGAGGAGCAGGTCGGAGTTCAGCCTTCTTCACTTCTTCCACCACAGCTGCTAACATGGTACTTTTCACCAAAACAGGCCTTGTTGTGAAGGTCTCTCTGCACCGGGGGCAGCTGTGGATATTCTTCTGATCCTCTTCATCCCAGAAGCCTTTAATACAGCTCATACAGTAGCTGTGCCCACAGGGAATAGTCACCGGATCCTTCAGTAGATCCAGACAGATCGAGCAGCAGAAACTGTTTCGGTCCAGCTGAATTCCTTGCTGCGCCATTTCACTTCTCAATGACGGTGAATGTCAGACCGCGTCTCTTTCCGTCAACAGATAAGAGCTGCGTACCAATCCAAACCAAAACCTCTCTTCCGTTTCTTAATTCACTCGCTGATCTACTGTGAATGGGCTCGTCAGCTTTGCTAATTCACACTATGTTGCTTTCACCCATTCTTACACCGCAGATCTGTGAAAGGGGGCGGATGAGGAAATATGTTGCCCGAATGGAACTCTCTTTGTCTGCGAGCGCAGGAAGAAGTGGGCGGGGCTACCAGGCTCCGCTTCATACCAGGAAGAGCAGATTTAAAGAGGCAGTGCACCTTTAGCCCTTGTTTACCATTTTACCCAGAATACCACAATACTGGAACTAATACTGCAAAGATGAACAATCCCATTTTACACCTACTAACCTCCTTCAAGAAAGAGGAGTTACTAGCTCACACTAGTAGCACTTCTTCTCGTCTCTTGTCCTACAAGGGTCTATTCAAGGGTTAAAATCCAAATTGGGTTTCTAGGTTAGGATATGAATTCAAGTTAGTTGTGTATAGAAAGCTTTTACGTGATGAAACACTCTCTTTGGACTGGGAATCAATTAATCACTGATAAAATCTGATCAATTTTCTGTTTAATGTCAGCTTGTTAGCTAGCTAACCGTAGTATCTGGTCAGCTAAGCATGTGAACTTATTTGATTTTTGCAGTAGGTAACCTAACTAGCATGTTACCAGTAACTAAACTAGCCTGCTGGCTAGTTAGCTAGCTACCAGTTTGTTCAGGTTAACTAGCTGACTCTTCTCCAGCTCCAACTCAGAGTGTTTTGGAGTAGAGACTAGGGCTAAAGACAAGACAGTTTACTGAGTCACAGTAACCTACATTTGGAGACAAGTCTACCTGATCACACTGTTCACTTTTACTGAGAACCTTATTAAATTGATCTACACCCACATGTCAACAATCTATTTCAGGTATCTCTCTTTCTGGTTATATATTGGACTATTATTTGTGCACAGCCAGTTTTCCAATGGACCTCCATGATGGAGCCAGCTGTAGTTGCTAGGAGATTTGTGACGCAACAGCAAAAGCCTCTATAGGTGATGGTTACTGAATTCATGCAGTCAATGAAAGGTCCTTACAAGTGTTAACATGGGGTACTGATGAAAAAGATATTTCAGCTGAAGCTTTTAACTGTCCAGCAGAAGCAAGCACAAACATTTTCTTCAGAAAATTCATCCTTTTCTAGTTATCAATATCATTACTATTATTAATATGTGCTATTAAGGTCGGCTACTACTAAAAAAAGTCATTATTTTGTATTTGAATTCATTGTTATTTTTGTTCTTGTCATTCTCGTCATGTCATAACATTTAAGTCAAAGTCAAGCGATCTTTTCAAAACCGTTTCCAATACAATACATACACAATATTTAGCCGCATCACTGAAGTTGTCCTTCATTAGTTGTTTGAATTAATGGGTTTGTTGGTTTTTGCTTAAATTGGTAGAGACCTCGAAATTGTGGAGCTCTTCTCTCTGTCTGTTCAGCCACGGTGGCTATCGCTGCTCATGCTAACTACCCAGTTCTTCTGTTGTTGATTCCAAACAAACCGGAAACGTAAAACGCATCACTTCCTGTCTCCAGAGGAGTTCTACTTCCTGTCTCCAAAGACCTACCTGACACCGGGTGTTCAGAGCAGCAGATGGAAAAGCTTTCATGGACTTGATGCACTTTTATGAAAATGTTGTGGATTATTACTTTAAACAAATCATATAAAACATCCCTCTCCACCCTCAACTCTTTCTGCTTCGCCCTCCTCCCTTCCTCTCGCTAAGACACACACACACACACACACACACACACACACACACACACACAGAAAATGACTCCAATCAGGGTGCTCACAGTTTACGCGCCAGCCGCTTGGGACACAATATCCTCTTGTTTGTCGTGCGTCTCCCTAGTTGCGTCATGAGCGCTAAAAATATGCTTAACCCCCCCGACTCCCCCCACACACCTCCTCCCTTCCCATTCCTCCCTGCCCGGCTCGCATTGTGTTTCTGCACTTCAGCGTTTGATCCGAGAGAGAAGGAGGAGGGGCGGGAGGCAGGGAGGGGAGGGAGGGAGCGAGGGAGGGACTCTAAGCCAGAGTGTTTTACTGACTTCAGTGGCCCGGAGTGATGTCATCGTGATGTCAATGCCCTTAATTGTAATCTGGCTGCAAAGTTGATGGGTGACCACTCTGATGTGGAGGGAGCTGAGAGGAGGAGGCACGACGAAGAGGGAGAGGGAGACAGGTTACAACCGAGAGGAGAAAGGAAAAGGAAGAAGAGGGGATTCTGGTGCTGAGGTGATTCACTGCTGCGGTGCTGGATTATTGGAAAGAAGAGATGGCTGTGACCGGGGATGAGACTGAGTCAGGTAGTGTGTGTTATGTGTCTAGTTGGAGGGTCTGTGTCTCACTGATGTCTGGGAATGTACAGCATCTGATTTCAACAGTTTCCTTTCACCTCTCTCTACCTGGAATAACCAGAGTGTAGGTTATAGGCTTTTATTGAACCTGTGAAAGCAAACGCTCTCTGGCAGTGAAACTGTTGACATTTTAATTACTTTTTTCCAAAGTATTGTCCGTGGTTTTAAAGAAGACAAAATGAATGAAGTTAATGTCAAACTGAGGAGGAAACAACAACAGAGCTGTTCCTGGCGCTGTGATGGTTCAGCGCTCCCCGTTAGAGAAGGTTGATCGAACAAGGCAGCGAGTGTTTGGTTAGCTTGCTCAACTCTGTTCCTGTCTGTACTGTGTAGCCCGCTGTTACACACACACACACACACACACACACACACTCCAGTGACTGTCAGGGAGGAGGGGGGGGGGGGTTAGATAGTCGTTTGTTTGACGTCACTCCGGTTTCCTGGAACAGAAGCCAGCCAGGGAGGAGAGAGAGAGAATGCAAACCGGGCGAGTGAGACGCACAAACTGACGTCAGCACAGCGCTAGTCACTGTTATTACACTGAGAGAGAGAGAGAGAGAGAGAGAGGGAGCATGCTCTTTGTGTGTGTGTGTGGGTGTGTGTTTACGAGAGGGAGAGAAAGGAAGTTGTCGGGGGCAAAGTGAAATAGAGAAACAGAGAGAGAGAGTGAGAGAGAGAGAGAGAGATAGAGAGAGAGAGAGAGAGAGGAGAGAGAGAGAGAGAGAGAGTGAGAGAGAGAGAGAGAGAGAGAGAGAGAGAGAGGAGAGAGAGAGAGAGTGAGAGAGAGAGAGAGAGAGAGGTGTTGCAGGTTAGTCATCCGCTCAGGAAGCTGCATGTTGCTGCTGTTCCCAGATTCACTTTAAATGACAAATACAATAAAGGATCAACTATCTAACACACTGCAGTACCTCACATAGCAGATGACTATATATATATCACACTACATCAAGTCAGTAAAGGTTCTTGTCATGAAGTTAATATCTTCTTTATTTCCTAGAAACAAAAGTTCACTCACCAGTATTTAGTAAATACAAGATATATATCCTCTATTTCTATCTGCTGGTTGTTTGTTTTAATGGCTTCCTGTTCCTTTTGTTTAACAACGTTGAGAAATGTCCAATATCTATTAATTATTATTATTACTGTTTCATGAAGTCTTCAGATAGCTGGAAGCCTAAAAATAATCAATGTGTTCTGTTTTCTTGAGCATTGAAAGTTTGTTTTCACACCAACTACTAAATGTGGTTTGTGGTGTGAGGCGTTGTCTGGGTTTGTAGCTCTGTGATGCAGAATCATCATTCTTGCCACAAAGAAGTTTTCTCAGATTTAATGTTGACTCACACAAACATTTCTCTGAGGCAGACAGACAGCATCTGATTGGTTGAGTTAAACCTCAGTGGGCGGAGCCAAAGAACCACAGTTTCTGTTAGATAACTGGCAAACTTGCAGGACAAAGAAGGAACTTTGATAAAATATTTAAAAAAAGAATAAATGGCAACTTTCTTCAACTTTTTTCATTCATTCATCACCACGCCTATCAGCAGGCTAGCTAGGAAACACTGAGAGGAACTGAGCTTCAAACTTTCATACCTGATTAAATGCCCTGCCTTGATACTCCGACTGCCAGCTAACTAAAGCCAACAGGTCTGTGGGAGGCTGGCAGCATGGCCGAGTGGATAGAGTCCAGAAGGCCACAGGTTTGATCCCCTTCCTCTTTTTGAAGTGTCCTTTAGCGAGACACCTTTCCATCACTCTGGATGAGAGCATCAGCTAAACTCCCCCATGTGGTTGTCTGTACACGGTGGAATAACCCCTCCCCTACCGGAGACCTGATGAAGGCATTGAACTGAATTGGGTTATATAACTCACTGCTTTGAGTTCTCTGGTTTTATTGCATCAACCAATCAGTGAAATGGACTTAAACTGCCCGGTCAAGGTGGTTGTCTTTGGACAGCCGCCATTATGCCGCACCGCATCGGCTAATCTGCTATCACAGGGAGGTCAGAGGTCAGGGTCACCAGCAGAGTAGTTGTAGTAGTAGTCAACTATTTCTTTCCATCTTGTAACCGTCCAACGTTTTTCTGCACACTTTTGTTTTTAAAGGGTGCTGTCCCCTATTGATTCTCCTTCTTCTACTGGTTCTGTTATTGATGACCATTAGGCCAACAGGTGGAAACAGAAAGATGCATCAAGCAGTTGGGAGGATTATTTATGAAGTATTTTTTATTGTTTACACATTATGAACCCTGTTGTGTGCAGTCGTGCACTTTTGAACCAGAAACATTTCCAGGGATCTTCATTCCTGTGGACTCTCTTCTTCATGTCCTCCTTTGTTTGTCTCATTCCACTGCAGCCACCCGACAGCTGAATCTGTGTTTCCACTTCCTGATTTGACTTCAATCAGATTATCCTAACTCAGTTTGCATGTGTGCTGTGTTGAGGAGAGAAACAACCAGCGGGGCTGTCAGCTCACTCAGCGCCGTTATGTTGAGGCAATTGCACAATAACCATTAAGAGAGACGCAAATGTACCGGAAAGACGAAAAACTTTGAAAGAACCTTTATTTTTTTTACCCAGGCAGGTCACTTCAGAACAAACACGTATTGACAGGGACAGTCTGGTGAGAGGAAATTCACCTCCAGAAGCAGGAAGGAAATAAAGCAGGCTGACGCTGTGCTCTGACCTTTTCTGGTGTAATGCCTGTTTGTGTGTCTTGGGGGGAAATAAGAGGAGAAACCGACTGAGAGTCAAGTTAATAACTATGGAAAAATTGCACCACTAGACAGAAGAGGAATAAAATGCCTAAAAATGACAGCATGCATCAAAGCACAATAAGAGGAGGGGCAGCGGGGTGGTCGTCTTAAAACGGAGGACCAGGTTGAAGCCACAGGTTGGCAAGCATCCTCCGTGCTGAAGTGTCCTTGAGCAAGACACTGAATCACTACCTGCTGTGTAGCTGACCTCTGACCTCCTTGTACTTATTTTAAAAGACAAAACAGCAGTGAGACTCATCCCTAATGATTTCGTCCGTCCTCCCCCCCCCACAGCTGCCACTGGAGACATACCAGCCTACCAGCTGCGGTCGCCCAACTCGGGCCTGGCCCAGAGCATCGTGATGGCTGCCTCCCCCGGCACCCTGCACAGCCCTTCAGGAGGAGGACATCACGCCGAAGAGGTGACGCGCAAGAGAGAGGTCCGACTGATGAAGAACAGGTAAGACCCTTATTCCAACATAATAAAATAAGGGAAATAAAATACATTAGAAACCCTGGTGCTGATAGGGATCATAGGGAAAGTGTGTGTGTGTGTGTGTGTGTGTGTGTGTGATGTTCATTGCTAAGTATTTCAAAAACTCAGTTTTGAGTTTTGCCAGCTGTCATTGTGTAACAGTATGGTTTCAAATGGTGGCAATAGATGGTCATCATGTACTTGAGGTACATTTATCCATTTATCCAGATGGACTTACAATGAGTGCAACAGTAGATGTAACTAATGTAGTAATCATGATAGAGAAGTGCAAGGTTGACAGACTAAAACCTCGTGTTTTGTCTGGAGCTTTAACACCGTGGTCCTCCAGACTCAAACAGGTCTCTTCCTCTCTCCTCTGCAGGGAGGCAGCTCGAGAATGCCGCAGGAAAAAGAAAGAGTACGTCAAGTGTCTGGAGAACCGCGTGGCCGTGCTGGAAAACCAAAACAAGACGCTGATCGAGGAGCTCAAGGCGCTCAAGGACATTTACTGCCACAAAGCTGAGTAGCGGCTGGCTGGCTGTGGCCACGGGCACTCCTACTGAAGTCAAGCACACACAGTGCCGTTTACAGACTGCTTCACCAAAACAACAACAAAATAATAACTCTGGAACAAAAACTTGCTTTCACCGTCTTTGTTTCTCTGCTCGCTCAGGCCCCCGGTCTACGGCGAATCCCAAAGCTTGAGCTCGCCGGTTTGCGCTCTTGTTTTTACCTTGTGCTCTTTGCATGTGAACACACGAGTGTCGTCCGCCGCACGCTTGCACGTTTGCTGTCGCTGTTGCACAGGAGAAGCCGGCCAATGAAGAGCCAGCCGGGAAGAGGAAAGAGGAACTGAAAGGGTGTTTTCCTGAAAACGTAGCCGCTCAGAGGCTACAGAGATTCAAGACAGCCCCGCGGGTCAGCCGGGCCTCGATACCAGCAGGTTTCTCGACGCAGGCCCGCCGCAAGCAAGCCACAGTTACCCATCATGCCATTTGTGTCATTTGTGCTTCTGTTGTCGGTTGATTCATGCATTCCATGTTGAGCAACTAGTGGGGTCGGTAATGAAAACCCTCCTCGCTGTTTGGCTGTTTACCCACGTCAATATATATTTCTAACCATTTGAGACAATATCCGGTTCAACTATCCAAAAGAGGCTTTTATTTTTTCATTACTCAACTGAGCTGATGACAGGGCACTGTAATCTATTGTGAAAGCACAGAAAGTCTCATTGTGACGGTGAGGATTTTATCAGACTTTCTCTTCCTTTGTGTGTGATTTATTTGAAGGGTTTCACTCCTAAATGTTATAGATCCTATAGAAAGAAAGAAAAATGAATCAGTCAATACATCAAAAAAACACTTTTCTATCCTAAGAAACTATTTTGTAAGTAAACGCCTCATAGTTCAAACCTTTGTAGGAGCAGGCATCAGGAATGAAACTTTTCACTTGCTTACAGCTCAACACACAACATGCTCTGTTTCAAGGGCCTTGCCAATGATTTGTCTTCATTTTGTACATACACATTTTATTTGATGCTTCATGATGCGTTCACATGTTTTTGCCACCTGCTTGCTTTTGGAATTCTTTGACTTTCTCTCTCTCGGTTCACGTTGTTGAGTCTGTTCCACTGAATATACTGTGTTGTTGTTGTGACATGGGCATCTCCCTCAGCTGCCAGAGAATACTTGATAACACTGGCGTGGATTTGAGCATCTTTTAGTTTTCTAGACAGTTTGTGAGACTCAAAGTCCCTCTTGTTAAGATTTTGATGTAATTATGTTTTTTTGTAATTTTTTTTCCGTCTCAGCTGCAGTTTGTGTTTCAGTGTTTTTTTTCATTTGTGCAAATAAAGTAAACAAATGTTGAACACAACTGCTACTTGAACGCCCAGTTAAACATGTATTCACCACTGCTTAGCTCCATGACAACAGTGTGAGACGTCCTGTGGCGGCCATGTTGTACCAACCAGATGATTTTAACAGGAATGCCCATTCAATCAAATCCTTCAGGCAGGTGATAATTCAGGTTTTCTACAATGTCAAATGAGTGGAATCTCACTGCACAGTCTTTTGGCTGTGGCTCTCGCTTTTGATCAGGTTTAGTCTTCTTGGTGTACTTCTGTGTTTGAATTGTAAAAGCAAAAATATTTTTTGTTTATCTAATAAAACATCCAAATGTTTATGAATGTGATTTGGACAGATATTTTTATTTTTTATTTTGATCGTTTCAAGTTTCAAGTTCATTGTCATATACTTGATAACAATGCAAGCATCATTACCAGTAATGAAAGTCTTGGTCCAACTCAACTTTACATAGTAAGTAAAATAAGACAAATAAGTAAATAAGTAAAAATAAGTAAATAAGTGATTCAGGAAAAATAAAATAAAACAGTATTCAAATGGTAATAAGGTGTAGAGAAGCGGTGTAGTATAAACGATAAAAGTATAAAAGTATTTACCTAAGAAGAATAAAATATAATAAAAATAATAATAATAGAGATATTTACAAGACTAAACACCGCAATGTAATGCTGGAGGTAGACAAAACAGGTATGCAATGCAACACTGATATAAATTAAAGTGAATAGTGGTAAAACACTGTGAACAGTAGTTTTCCTTACACATCAGAGTGCATGTATGTAGACGATCACCTGAGTTACAGCGGCACTAGGCAACTTCAAACTTCAATACCCAGAAATCCTGTAAGGCGACGTCAGTGAACTGCACACAGCACGCTCATCTTCAAGATTCAAGATTCAAGATTCAAGAAGTTTAATTGTCACATACACACACGAGGTGTGTAGTGAAATGCAAAGTGGCAATGCTTAGCAGAAATGTGCAAAATAACAGGTTCACACTATTTACAATAACCAACACAATATTTACAATGTCACAGTTTTTAAGAGCTCTATATAAAAAACAACACAATATTTACAATAAGAGCACTTTATAAAAAAATATAGTAAAAAAAAATATATATATAGTAAAAAAAGGGAAAATTGTATGTATAATAATATAATATAATAAATTATGTGTAGTCTTTACCTAAGTGTGTGTGTGTGTGCATAAGAGGGGCAGTGTGTGGGTCTTGGTGGGGGCCCTGGTGAGGTCAGAGTTCACAGTCCTGATGGCCTGAGGAAAGAAACTCCGTCTCAGTCTCTCTGTTTTGGCAGCATGACTACGGAGGCGCTTGCCTGACCGCAGCAGCTGAAACAGTCCGTTGTTGGGGTGGTGAGGATCCTTCATGATCCTGCAGGCTCTGGTTCTGCACCTCCTGGTGTATAAGTCCTGCAGGGTGGGGAGTGTAGTTCCAATAGTGCGCTCAGCCGAACGCACTACTCTCTGCAGAGCCTTCCTGTCCTGAGCGGAGCTGCTGCCAAACCAGGCAGTGATGCTTCCTGTCAGGATGCTCTCTACAGCTCCAGAGTAGAAGGACTGAAGGATCCTCCGGGAGACTTTAAATTTCCTCAGTTGCCTGAGGTGGTAAAGGCGCTGCCTCGCCTTTCTCACCAGAGTGTCAGTGTGTGTGGACCATGTGAGATCTTCGGTGATGTGGACTCCCAGGTATTTATACCTGCTCACCCTCTCCACAGTCGTCCCATTAATCCCCAGTGGTGAGTACGTCCTCTGTTGTTGTGTCCTCCTAAAGTCCACAATCAGCTCCTTAGTTTTGGTGACATTCAGGAGGAGGCTGTTGTCCTGGCACCAGAGTGACAGATCAGCAACTTCCTCCAGGTAGGCCTTCTCGTCGTTGTCGGAGATCAGGCCCACCACCACTGTGTCATCCGCAAACTTAATGATGGTGTCACCAACCCGGCCGGTCTGATGCTTCACACCAAAAGAAGCCAAAGAGACAAGACAGGAAAAGGTCTAATGTTGGTGAGTCCAGCTTTAAATAGCACAAGGGGTACTTACATCACGGCCCTGTATTTATCAAGCTTCTCAGAATCGCTCCAAGGAGTCTCGTTCAAAAGTCTGACTAGGACTAAAAATAGTTGGATATGAGAGGCGTTCATGGAGCTTCTGCCAGCTGCATTTTCCCTGTTGCCAAAAAGTGCAAAGTTGCAAGAAGGGCGCCGGATCTTTTTGTGGAAGGTCAGTCACAAAACGTATTCCACTTTTATCTCAGCGATATCTTTTAAAAGGCTTGATGTCGCCGAGCATTCCCAACACACTTACAACATGCTTTTATTCCTATTCCTATTGCAACAGTGGCCAAGGCACTGATTAAAACCCACAGGTCATGCAACTTTATATTGCTTGTTCGTATACGTTTTAATTTATTAGATAAGTCCAATCACTCAATCAATCAATAGATCAAGGAATTACCTTAGCACTGGCAAGCTCCTTCTTTGCAGGAAACATCTCATATTTGACCCCTCATCATCTCACTTTGTTGCCTAGTATATTTTACCATTCCTGGATAGATTCATTCATTCATTCACTCGCTCATCCATTGGTGCTTACGTCAAAGTTTGTAAATAAACAGCCTGTCAGAGCTAAGGCCACAGTATGTACACACCCCTGATGTCAGGGTTACAGGGTAAATACCTGGTGGTAGCAGATCCCCTGACCAACACAGTACTTATATCTGGGATGTCAGAAACCACTGATGAGCCTTCTGGAGGCCGTAAGACATCTACCTGCTCTCACACACCCCAGACCAACATCAGGTCCTGTGTGTTGGTAGTGTTGTCAAGGAAAATTCCACGCTCAGATACTCTCACTGTTACATATCATCAATATCATCAATTTGTGATGTTCGATGCTTTCCAAGAGTTTATGATCAAGTGTTGTAATTTACTTTTTCGGTGTAGCCACTTTCCCTCAACCTGCCTCGTCGACTTCTACTTTCCTGTGTTTCCCAGAATGCCTTTGAACCCCCAGCGAAGGGGTGTGAACTTGTTACTTCAAACCAAGGGAGCATGCAGCCCAATATAGCGAGTTAGCCAACTAGTTTGTGAACATTGTCTTGTGGCTGCATTGCATCCTGGTCTATCCTGGCTACTGTGGAAATTGGTCTCTCTCCTCTTCTATGATGGATTTCTCCCTGTGTGATTGTTGATTTGTCTGGCCAAGAAAAATATTCATTCATTTCATTTTTTCTCTATGAAAAATACACCACCAATCAACAAAATGGACCCAGAAATTCAAGTTACAACACCAATAGCTGTTTTTTTTTAACAGTGAAAATGTTTTAGGGTGGATTTCGCCTTTTATATTCTTTTACATCCCAAAGTGCTAGACAAGGATTCACAATCAAGCCAACAAACGAGAGGGAGTGCTGCTTTGTAGTTATTGGCACCGGTGTGCTGCGGGTAGGAAAGAGGTGTGAGGGAGAGCAGCTGGCTGCCTTAATACATTTACAACATTTTTACAGTAGTATCACATGAAACAGAGATACAAGCTTTGGGTTTTAATTTGATCATTTTGTTTTGGCCCCCTGCCAACATAAAGATCAGCTCCCCGTCGTTCAGCAGTAAACATCCTGGCCTGCTTCATTCCACTGAATGGCGAGAATTAATGAAATGTAAACCAGAAGGACTGATAGTGTTATTGGTAGAAGATACATGTTCCTATTTCATTCACAATGTGGGTTAAAACAAATATTGTGCCATGGTGATACAGCTAAGCAAATACAATACATACTAATACTAATACTGCTAAGCCTGTTTCAAAAAATATCTTTATTATTAATATAATAATAATAATAACTTTATTAATTCAAAAGGTTAAGATAAAGGACTCCATGTGTTTCAAGGTGGTGTGATAATAATAATAATAATAATAATAATAATAATAATCATCATCATCATCCATTTTTTGTATAGCGCTGTTCTCTGTACTCAAAGACGCTTCACATTAAAATCACAAAGGATAAAAACACAACCAAGATTTACAATAAAATAGAAAGGAGACGAAAATAAACAATTGTGGGCAAAAACAAAATCAGGAGACATTTAAAAGCAAGGTGAAAAATGTCAGACACAGTTTTAAAAAGGTGAAATGAAACAAGCTGTAATGAAACGAGTGAAAGGACCGGTGCACTTATTTCGCACAAACTACGATTTTAGAACTCAATGGAAGATTAAATGACTTGTTCAGAGATTTACTTTAACTGTGCACGAAAATGAATCGTTTCCATAGCAACCCAAGGGAGTATAGCATGGACCCCTACAGTGTTCATTATAAAAAAAAAGTCTGCAGATTTTTGTGTGTCGAGCTCGACTGGTCTTGTATCTTTTTGCCTCATATTTAATAAAAAGGTGTGTCTCTCTCACAACTTACATACACACACTGTACAAATAAAAGCATGCTCTCTCTCTCTCTCTCTCTCGCTCACACACACACACACACACACACACACACACACACACACACCATAGCAGTGAATGGGTTGCCACTTGCTTTCTCTGTTTTCACTCTTCATCTCTCAGACACACAGACTACATATACACACACAAACTCTCCCTCTCTTTCTCTCTCTCTCTCTCTCTCTCTCTCTCTCTCTCACAAATACACACCCACACATACACACACACACCATAGCGGTGAATGGGTTGAAAACGGAGAGACAAGGCCTCTGCGGACAACCTTGAAACTGTTGTTTATGTGCAGAAAACCTTGTCGCTTTCCAACACTGCAGCATCAATCTGATCTCTTCAGCTCCCTCGCAAAATGTTACATGAACGTCTGCTTTTGACTACGAACTGAAATGGTTTGATAATACATTTTGTGTAACGTCCAAACTTGACATATCATGACAGTGTGGGTGTGGGGGTGACTTCTCTAAGGAGACTTGCTTTATTCCACCACACCCGTGAAGACCCACTGGGGCCACGTTCCTTAAATTCAATCACTTCCACAAGATTTGAAAAGTGAAAAAGGCTTGAAAAAGGTTCCTATCTGTTTTCTAGATTAGTCACTATCAGGTGAATTGCTGTTTGAAATCAAATCAACTGACTTTAAAGCGAATTTGACCCCAACTCTAGCGCCAGTGCGTGAACGCTGTTCCCCTTCTGCTCATGTGCAGAATGCAGCAAACCAAAATAGAGAAGTTGCAGCGTGGGTGTGTATTTAATATTTCATGCTGTAGCCTTGAAACATCTTCCTGGGCTTTCGTCCAGTGTGGTTAGAGTGGAAATTTCCACCTCGAGTCAAAACGCCCACAAGCGGTGAGTGAAAGCTTTAAGACTCGACTACAGCAATACACCTTGACGGGCTGCAGCTCGCTGTGCTGGTCAAGGAGGACCTCTACTGTGCAACACACGCCACTGCAATAGAAACACATGGCAGGAACAACTAGGGTGGATTTGGAACAACACAAAATATGTTGAGTCCATGCATGTTGAGGCAAAATATGTTGTGTCGTTCCAGAATGAGATATCCATCCATCAAGACACTTACTCTTATGAAATGATGGATAACACCAAATAAATATAAATTACGGTGCTATTTAAAGAATAAACAGTGACTTACATCCTCTCTCCGACTGGATCCTCTATGTTTAGAGATATTGAATTATGAAATTCAAGAATTTGTAGTTTTCCAAAATGGATATATACCATTTTATATATAGATATATATACCAAATAAATACAGGGGTCTTTGTAACATTGGATTTATTTTAAAATTACTAAGAATTTGGCGTAATGATGGGGGGATGTTTTCATTTCCCTGCTACTAGCTAGGTGGCCACTGAGTGTAGCAGATTGGCGTTTTAGCAAATGTTTCTTGGAAGCAGAAATAATCTGATTGGTTGAGTTAAGTGGGTGGAGCCAAAGAACCAGGAGCTAGCTAATATTATGAAGACTAGCGCTCTGCTACTAACTGAAAAAATGCAGTCTTTCCATAGTGTTATCTAGGTTAGCAAGTTAGCCTAGCTGACCTTCCTAGATCATGTGTGCCATGGTCATGAATGAATGAAAAAAAGTTGTTGTCATTTGTATTGTGTATTTATATTTTAGACACAGTCCTTTCTTGCTTTTCAAGTTAGCCAGTTAGCTAACACTCACGGTTTAATTCAACCAATCAGATTATCTCTGCCTCCAAGAAATGTTTGAACTAAAACTCCAATTTGCCTCATTGTATCTTCCTTTCCTTGGCTGTCTTCCACTGAGACCAACCATGGATGTCTTCCATCAACAAAACAAGCTGCCACTCCAGAACTGCTGACCTGAGATAAAGGGTTTGACATTTTACAATTATGCAGAGAGCAGATTATAAGATTAAAACACAACATGTCACAATATTTTTCACCCCTCACACACACACACACACACACACACACACACACACACACGATTGTAATACTTGTGAGGACCTTCACTGACTACATTCATTCCCTAACCCTGACTTTTACCCTCACCACTACATCCTTAACCCTAACTCTAATATAGCCCCACATGTCCTCACTTTGGAGGATTTTCCTCATCTTTCTATCCTTGTGAGGACATTTGGTCCTCATAATTATAAAAATATAAGAACACACACACACACACACACACACACACACACACACACACACACACCATTGTTGCCTGTCTCTCTCGCAAAGAAATTAATATTATTGGTATTAATATAGGACCACCAATAAAACAAAAATCCCAAATTATTAGTATTATCAGCAATAACATAATAATAATATAACATTCAAAGACATTTCAACGGTTCCACCCCCCCCCCCCCTCTCTCTCTCTCCCTCTCTCTCGCTCGCTCTCTCTCTCCCCCCTCCGTCCAAATGTGATACCACCCACTTGAACCGGAACCTTTTCTGTGGAGTCGGAGCCGCTGCTGCCGCCTCCCCTGTCGGTGTGTCGGTGCTACAACGCGGATCCGCACACCGCCGCGCGCGTATCGCCGCTCATCTCAGTCTGGAGCATGAGTGCATCCTCGGATAGTGGTGGCGGGTCGGCCCTGATGGTAGCACACCACTGTAAGCAGCACACTTTGCCTCTCTGAGAGCCTGTCCGTGGACACCGGGGAGGATAGACGCATGACAGGACCCATGGGCGCTGGCACTGACGCACCCTATGCGCTCTGGTGATCTACGGTGACCGGCTGGGTGGGTGGGTGATAGGATTCATCGTTTCGGCTCTCATTTCAGCTAAAGGAGTTAGATCGTTTTATATACCTCCTGCAAGTTGGAAAAGGGGAAAAGATGGGGAGTACGACCTCTTGCTGCGTGTCTTCCAGCCCCAAGCTCCGCAGAAATGCCCATTCCCGGCTGGAGTCGTACCACCAGGAGCCGGAGCTGAGCAGGGAGGAGACGGGATGCAACCTGCAGCACATCAGCGACAGGGAGAACGTCGACGGTAAAAAAAAAAATAACCAGCTCAATTCATCATTTATCAGTGGTAGATAGCCCCAAGATGTGATGATGATGATGATGATGATAACCAGACTCAGGCATCTTAAACAACCCCAACGAATGAGCCAGGCTCCTATAGGAGTATTATAGTGGTATCATAGGAGATATAAAATATATAAAATATGATGAGGTCACTATAAACTCTAAGTGTCTATACAAATATTATAAGAATATTATAGGAATACCACTGGGGATAATACAATAGGAATATTAGTAGTGTTACCAAAGAAGATCAATAAACTCACTATTGAGTACCACAGACACCATAAGTCCCTATAGGACTATTATAGGAATATCATAGGAATGGTATAGTGATAATATATATGCTATAATGTTAATATAATGTTAATGTTAATGAGATAAAAACAAATACCATTGGAATATTATAGGAATATTGTAGTGGTACTATATGAGATGGGAATGCCATCAAATATGATAAGGTCACTATAGACTAACCATTGAGCACATACTATAAACCCCTATAGGAATATTATAGGAACATCATAGAGATATTATAGTGATACCACAGGAGATTAAAAAAATACCCTAAATTATGACCACAGTCACAGTATGATTCCCTGTAGGAAGATTATAGGAATACCATTGGGGATAAAAAATACCATAGGAATATTCTAGAAGGAATATTCTATAAGTCACTATTGGACGTATTGCTGCCCGTGTTCATATTACTGAATGACTGACAGAAATCCCTAAATCGTGGTGTGTGCCATATCAGCCATCACTGTAGCCTGGTACGTGGAGGAGGCAGTCCCATGTGGCTCGCAGAGAAATATGGTGCTGCAGACAACATCCTGTTCATGAGGGCAGACTCCTTTGTGCTAGTCTTTGTTTTCAGGCCGTGCATGAAAGAAACTGCAACTATGGAACACAGCCCCCTCCATTGACACATGCTAATATGCATTACAATTGGGCCATTCACACTGGAAAGTGTCTACTAAATGGCTTGTCTATTTTCAGCCAGCGGCCAACCATTACACACAAATGGATTTTCTCAGAAGCTGTACAGGCCCAATTTTTTTGATTTCAGAAATTGTGCAGAAGCTTTCACAGGCGTACGCGCTTTAAAATTGTGTTGTGCTTGTACACTTAAATGACAATATCCCACAATAACAGGCTGTCTAATACATCAGACCCATAATGATGTGTTGGAGTGTTTCCTCCCCTTGGTTCAGTTAACTTGGCCAGGTGAGAACAACGACATTTGCGGTTGCAGATGCCGTTCGTTAGGAGTGAGAACGTAATCCAAACCAACTATAGGAAACAACCCTGAAACGCAAGGGATTATGGGTATAAGGAGACAGATGTTGACATCTGATAGTCAGCAGTTCCTAGCGTGACAAAATGATGCTCATATTCAGATGTTTCTTACCTGGTATGAACAGAGAAGAGCAGACAAGTCCATCATGGTAGATAAAGTTACTGGGACTGAAATCAGATTTGTTTTGACAGGTGGGATGACAGGTTACCAAAACTCGGTCCAATAAACCAGCGACTTGTGAGTCATGTGACTGTTGTTTCCCAGCCCTGGTTGTTTTGTCATTGGGCGGTGTGAACCTAAACGAGTGCCTACCTCAGCCTGGTGGGAGGCTTGCTGTTGAATACCAGCAGTATTGATTAATGATGTCATTTCCTGTTTCACCTGGGGAGTGTATTCCATTCACGTTCTGTATGCCATTTGGTGGATGCTATTAACCAGAGTGCCTTACATTACCACGAGCACACAGGGTATCGAACCCCTAACCCTGGCAGTGTTGGTGCCACCAAATAAGCAATCAGACAGACCTTACAAACACACACAAACACACACACACACACACACACACACTTCACTGTGGTGTTCCTCACTGTGGTGTTCTTCACTGTGGTGTTCCTCACTGTGGTGTTCTTCACTGTGGTGTTCCTCACTGTGGTGTTCCTCACTGTGGTGTTCTTCACTGTGGTGTTCCTCACTGTGGTGTTCTTCACTGTGGTGTTCTTCACTGTGGTGTTCCTCACTGTGGTGTTCTTCACTGTGGTGCTCCTCACTGTGGTGTTCCTCACTGTAGTGTTCCTCACTGTGGTGTTCTTCACTGCGGTGTTCCTCACTGCGGTGTTCCTCACTGCGGTGTTCTTCACTGCGGTGTTCCTCACTGCGGTGTTCCTCACTGTAGTGTTCTTCACTGTGGTGTTCTTCACTGCGGTGTTCCTCACTGTGGTGTTCCTCACTGTGGTGTTCTTCACTGTGATGTTCTTCACTGTGGTGTTCTTCACTGTGGTGTTCCTCACTGTGGTGTTCCTCACTGTGGTGTTCTTTACTGTGGTGTTCCTCACTGTAGTGTTCTTCACTGTGGTGTTCTTCACTGTGGTGTTCCTCACTGTGGTGTTCCTCACTGTGGTGTTCTTCACTGTGGTGTTCCTCACTGTGGTGTTCCTCACTGCTCTTCCCAGAGATCACCTGTCAATCAAACAGTGTGTCCAGTACTGTGACGTCTTTCTCCTTGGATTTCCTGTTGATGGAGTTTGAGTTCCTGTAGGTGGCGCTCTTTTCTTTGTCTATTCAGCCATGGTGGCTATCGCTGCTCATGCTAACTACCCAGTTCTTCTTCTGTTGATTCCAAACAAATTGGAACCATAAAGAAGGCATCACTTCCTGTCTCCAGAGGATTTCTCCCACCGGGTGTTTAGAGCAGCGGATGGAAAAGCTTCATGAACTGGTAGAGGTTGATCACTGTTGTGTTTTATCAATCGGTGATAGAGAGCAGCTAAACGTATTTATATTGCTCTAATAGGATGCATGTTGTGTGAGCGCGTGGCCAGATCTCCGCCTCACAGCGACGACTCGGAGACAGATGATTGACAGCCGACCTACGGGGATGAAGACAAGCCGCGCTGCGAGGCGAACTGCCCCGGCGCTGCAGTGATTGAAACCAGAGCGTGTCTAATGTGTGGGCTCTGTTGTGAGTTCACAGACGGCGATGGAGATTAGTGGGTTTCATTACGGCCTGCACCATCAGAAAGACACCACCCCCCCCCACCATCCACCATGAAAACCCCAGTAGGGCAGCTGTGAGTCTGCGTCAGGGCAGATAGCAGAAGCCTCAAGGGACAGACCAAGAATTAACGCCTCAGTGTAGTCCAGTTATACGAAGCGCTTTCTAAGATGGTATTGGTTCTGTTTGGATGTTACGCATGGAAAAGGTTCATGACTCTTTACAAGCAGACTGGAAACTTTTCTTACAACCTGACAAACATACAGTCGCCCCACAGAAGGATTCATTCCCATAAATCCTTTGCACATTGCGTTCATCATGTCATGCTCTCACAGGTTTCCTGGGATGTGGAAAGTGGTTAGAAATTTTGAAAAATTGCTTGTTGGTGGACAAAAAATGTCCGATGATCTCGGTCACTCGAATGAATGCCCCAATTTAGATCAGAGTCTTATGAGAACGGAGCGATCTGGTCTTGTTCGGACGAGCGGTGACACATGAAGACCATTCCTGCAGTCATGGGAAACCTTTACAGAACTTGAAAATGGTATGTGTGCAAAAAGGTTCGTAAAATACCCGACCAGTTGAGAAGCTATTCTAACTCCATGCTTGACTGTGGGTAGAACCAGTTTAGATAGTTGGGGTAGTTTAGTATTGGGTGGTAGTTCCCCCTGGAAGGAACATTGGAACCAAGCTGGATTCAAATGTCAACCTGTTATAATATCATAGATGGTTTCCTGTACACTCAGTATGCTTCATTACGTCACTTGAGGGGATTTGATGTCCTGAAATGACTTCATCATCCTGTGTTTTAAAGAGCGGCTCATGGCTTCACTACATCAGGACATCGTTTCGCTGTCATCTGACTTTAAGCTGACCTGTGGCCTTCTAGCTGCCCAGAGCTGAACTGATGGCTAGGACCTCAGAGTTTACTTTAGGGGGTCTGGAGACTCTTGGAGGCGTTTGTGCTTGGCGGTGCAGGTCGTTTGAGGAACGGCATGTATTTCTTTCTGTATTTTTGTGGAATCTTTATTTACCCGGGGAAGATTCGCTGAGCGTGCATGGTCTTTATCAGCGACGCCCTGCTTCACATTCATACAGTAACACACTTCACACCGAGGAGCTTCCCAGTACAACCACTACAGTCTTCTGCTGATTCAAGGGAAGTGTGGCAATCTTTCCTCTTTCAGCAGAAATAGTTTCACAGTGATGAATCAAACGGGACGTATTGTAAAGGTAAAGTCTGATTACCAAGACTATGTTTCAATGTTATGTCCCAATAAGTACGTTATGTATTGACCTGTATTATTGTGAACTTCCACTAGGTTACCACACAGGGTAATACATTGGAATGAAGTCATTTTACACTCCAAGTGAAACTGAAATGTGAACAAAAACGTCACAAACTGACATGCATGCTGTAGCCTAGATACTGTACGTAGACAGAGACGCCGGCCCGACCGCCCACCCTCCCTGGAGGAGGAAGATGGATGAGAGACAAAGCAGTCTTATGATCTCTCGCTCTCCCACAAAGCGCACTGTGTTTGTCTCTTAAGATGACTTGTTCACTCTGCGAGGCACCAGGCATCAGCTGACGCTCTTATATTTAGGTACAGTGTATGGAAGGGTGGAAGGAGAGATGTTTGGCGAACTTCGAACTTCAAACTCAAACTCGTCTGGGCTTTACATGGTGTGGACTGGGCTGTAGATGCCATGTTTTTCACTATTTTGCTGCTAAAAGCCTGTAAAGGCTGTAGGCCACCATCTGCATTAGGAAAGCCAAGGCTATATTTGAAAAGATGTGATCCAAAATGGTCCATTAAGTTCATCATTACATATCTCTAAACTGCAGAGAGGTAGAATCTTATCAGCCACAGGCAGACATGTCCTACTCTTCTTTAAAAAAACAACATAGTCCGTTTTAACTTTGTGCAGCAATCGTTTCGTAAGTGCTTTTCAAATGGTGGATGTATTTTTGGACAGAACTTTTCGTTTTCTTCTTCTCTGGTGGGTTGAGTGCACTTGAATCTACAACCACGGGGCTCATCTGCAGCCGATGGCATCACCGACTACAAACGGTCATCTCCCGTTGCTCCCCTTTCCTCTGTTGCTCCTCCTCTGCAGAACGCCTTCGTCTGAAATCATGGTAATCCAGAGACGCACTGTCCTATTTCCTTCAATGGCCCGTTGCTTACAGGAGATGGATGACATCACCTCCTCCTCACCTCCTCTCCTTCTGTCTTTTGATTTATTTGCCCTCCTTATTTCTTTACCTGTCGTCATCTAAAGTCTGGGCGCTGTGACTGTGACCTTTGCCCTCTTTACTACTCTGTTTTTTTTGTAATGTTGGAGATCTACAGTAGGAATTCATGTTTATTCGTCTGTCGTTGCCAGTTTTTCACAGATTTGCTGCTAAAGGCCTCTAAAGGCTGCAGGCCAGGAGTTACATCTAAATGGGTGTAGTGTTAAATGTATGTTGGTTGGGACTCATTATGAAAAAAAAGTGAACCACAACGGGTCCTTTTCAGGCTGGTCAGACTTTCCATATGTGTGTTAGTCTGTTATGGTCTCTCCTTGGAGGATATTGTCACCTACTCCCTTCACAGTTGTTACCAAACACATAAAAAGGGTCCATATGACAGCACATGGCAGGAGCACATGCACATACTTGAAATGCACACACACACACACACACACACACACACACACACACACACACACACACACACACACACACTCACGTCTCATTCACACTACACAATACCACCCTTCTTTTCATCAGCTGCTCCTCATCTGCTCAAAGCGGCATAACAAGCAGCATCTCTCTGGCTCGTCGTCCCTTTCATCAAGATCACAGCGAGAGAGAGGACTCACAATGAATAACGGTGTGTCTCACATCCGTGTGCATTTTGCTTAGACGTTGAGTAAACGGACTGTACAGTAGAAATAAGACAGAAATATACACTCATGGCCACTTTATTAGGTACTCCAGCTCGTTAACGCAAATAGCCTTCTCCTCCAAACAGCAAATTGTGTGGCTGCAACTCAATATATGAAGGTTTCAGACATGGTGACGTGGTTTAGTTTTTTGTTGGACCAAACATCAGAATGGGCAAGATGCTGATCCAAGTGGGTTTTCACCACTACCTTCTCTATGGTGGAGGAATAGAAACACCTTGTTGATGAGAGAGGTCAGAGGTCAGAGGAGGATGGGCAGACTGGTTCAAGATGCTCCAATAACATCTTTACAACAGCCACCAAGATTTCAGTCTGTTCTGGAGGCAAAAGGGGTCCTACCGTACTAGATAGGTGTACCTAATAAAGTGGCCGGTGAGTTTATTTATGGAGAACAGCTAAAAACAAGCACGGCAAACGTCTGTGTGGATGCCTGAGACAATCTATGAAATGGTGATCATTCGTTTCCAGACAAAAACTGCCTTCATGCATGTCGACGGGACAGCAAGCAAGCACATCGCTGTTCACAACAACAACGTGGTAAACAACGGTATCTTGAGGTTTCTCAGCCACGACGGCAGTCAGAAGCTCCGAGCACGGCCAATAGACTGTCTGAATACAATTATGCTGACGTGGCAGAACGACATCCAACTCTTTCCACTACAGAAGCAGCTTTTGCCGGTACGCCATCGTTTCCACATCCAAGTCCCGTGCCACCTCTTACAGCAGTGGTGAGAGGACTGAGTCGGCGTATCGGCAAACAGGAAGCGACGCTATAAAACATCACGGTTTGAAAGACGGGATCGTGAAAAACAAGGACTAACAATGGCTGTGCAGTCGGAGAATCCATTAGCCGCGGTGTGTGTGCAGTACGAGGCGTCTTGTGTCTGTCTTTTCCCTTTATTGGTAATGAATAATTCCACCGGGGGTCACGGTCTTCACAGCAGGGGTCCCTGATTGATTTATTGACTAGTAATGAGAGAGTAATTCACTCTCCGCCTCATTAATTATCACTTCACAAAGCACCTGGCGTGTTTGCTTTGAGCCGCCGAGGCAGAAAAACACTTAAGAGACGATGTGATTTACATTTATACACGGATCTGTGGTTTAGGGGGGCTAGGGGTTTGCAATCAGAGCTGCTGTTAGTGGCTGATGTTGATAGATATCTCCTTTCCATCTTTCCTGTCACTCTCCGCCATGTTCCATTAAAAAGAAATAGGAAACTGAAATGTTAGGCATGTCATTCTCTCTCTGTCTTTCTGTCTCCCCAACCTTTCCTGTTTTGAATGTGTCTGTATGTATGCAGGAAAAACTCACATTAAAGATGCTACATGTGGCACTGTCACATCAATAAATCAGTATAAAACTAAATATATACTCTCTGTGCTGTAAGGTGCTTTGAGTGGCTTATGTCATTAAAACTAGGATCAGGTGATTTGTAGTGTTTTGTGGCGGTAACCAAGAGGTTAGAGACGCAGGCTTGGGACTTAAAGGTCACAAATCTGAGTCCCCAGAGTAGTTGAGCATGGGGGAAGTGAATCAGAAACACTCTCCCCTTTGACTTTGGTTGTACTAGGCAATGTGAACCTACCTGGGCTGAAAAAGAACTTGCACGCTCCTTCAACGTATAAATAAGGGTTAAAAAATCTTTGACAGAGGTGAATACACCCTTGGGCTGCTTTAGTCACAGACAACAAAGGTTGCATTCGTAATAATTTAGGCTCCAGATTTATTTTCAAGTCAAGAATATTCTCCTATATGAAACTCCTACTGCACTGAAGCACTCACCACTACATGGAGCATCACTGAGCCCACCGCCTCCCTGATAACTCCCTCTTCCTGATGAGGAGGAACCAGCCCTGGCTTCATCGATCAGGGATATATGCTTGCCATAATGAAGACGTTCCCAGCAGGGAAGTCAAATGATTGGTACGGTGTAGCTAGCCAATCAATTGATTAGGCCCAGAGTGGAGGAGCTGGTCAGGTCTTCAGGGTCTACTGGGACAATGTTAAGGCAATGAAATCATGGTAGGATGGTGGAAGTCTCAAATGTACTGCACTGCATTATTATTAGCAGTAGTAGCAGTAGTAGTAGTAGTAGCATTAGTGGAAGTAGAAGGAGTAGTAGTAGTAGCAGCAGTAGTAATGGTTGTAGTAGTGGTGGTAGTCATACTTACAGTAGTATTAGTACTTTTTTGACGAAGACAAAAAGACAAAGTTTCGCTCTCACATCGATTTGCTGCTTCATTCCCATGGGTCAGAGAACCTCCCAACTGTGTGTGTGTGTGTGTGTGTGTGTGTGTGTATGTGTGTGTGTGTGTGTGTTCGACAGGGAACTCTCGCTTTCTTTCCCAGGCATACAGGGGGGCAGCTCAGCTCTGTTTTGTCAAGCCGAGTCCACCACCACTCAAGTCCTATAGTCAGCTTTTACAAGCCAACAATGGTGTGTGTGTGTGTGTGTGTGTGTGTTTGTGTGTGTGTGTGTGTGTGTGTGTGTGTGTGTGTGTGTGTTGAAACAGTATAAAGGGGGGTAGAATAACAACCTCCCATTGTTGTTTAAAAGGGTGTCAGGATAAGGAAGATGGAACGAAAGTTTAGGGAAGGTTTTTTTGTTACGGTTAGCAGTGGGGCGTTCATCGTTTACGTTTCATCAGCTCGACTGTAACCAAGAGCACATCCTTGAAATATGCAGTAGGTTATTAATGGACCTGCTGGCACACACACGTGATTGAAATGTGTTTGTGTTTCTGAGTTGCCTTTCTACATCGACGTTTTTTCCACAAGTCGAAGCAGTAATGATGAGTTCCTTCCAGGGTCCCGACCAACATACATATATTGAATTTTAAACACATTAAACACATTTAATATCACTTTAGAAAGTAAGCTAAACTTCTGTCTCCTCCACCAGCAGAGATCAGGAGAACTGGGGTGACCTGGTGGTTAAATGGTTAAGAGTTCATGCTACCACAAGATCACTCAGTTACTGTTTAGTTTTAACTTATACTCCAGTCTGAATTGTTGTATTTCATGGAGGCGGCGCTGCTCTGGAGGCAGAAATAATCTTATTGGTTGAATTAAACATTAATGGGCGGGGCCAAAGAACCACCGTCTTTTGGAGCACAAGTTAGCTAACTGGCAAACTTGAATGACAAAGAAGAAACTGGTTAAAATAAGAGCAATATAAATGTCAATGACTTATTTTTATTCATACATTCATGACCGCGGCATTCATGATCTTGGAAAGTCAGCAGGCTAGCTAACTAGCTAACCTAGCTAGCTACAGGCTGGTATAGTAGTTTGAACTTGGAAGGTCAGCTAGGCTAACTAGCTAACCTAGATAACTTAGTATGGGTAGACTGCATTTTTTTTAGTTAGTATCAGAGCGCTAGGCTTCATAACATTAGCTAGCTCCTCTCTTACCCCTTGCCTTTTTCACTGGGCTTCAGTCTAACTGTGGTTCTTTGGCTCCGCCCACTGAGGTTTAACTCAACCAATGAGATTATGACCCATGCAGGGAGGAAAAGGTTGAACCCTTTACAGTTCCTTACAGTATACCCTCCATCTTCATGATCTGAAACACCAACAAAACACCGAAGGAGGTTGGACTGTGAGGAGCTGCAGAAAGGGATAGGCTCGCTGCATCACCTGAACACACCGCGGTAACGGATAGCAGCACCGTACTGCTGAGCCTGACACATTCAAGGATACAGGTCAAAAGTAATGAAATGTATTCTGAGACACTGACGCAGCAAAACGCTAGAACGAAACGGAGGCAGAGAGAATGTAAGGTGTGTTTGTGTGGTCAGTCCATACCGTAACCGAAACAACACTGGTTTGATTCCTGCAAAAGCCAACGTGTCCGTCAACAGCCCTGTGTGCTGCCGAAGTGTCCTTGAGCAAGACACCGAACACCCCTACCTGCTCACCCAGTGACTATGTTTACATGCACAGAGAGTTACGTGGCCGGGTCCGGCGGTGACGCAGGGCAGCGCTGGAAAAACAGCCCGGTCAACCTTTCCTGCCTCAATGAAATATTCAACGTGTCAGTCTGGATAAGAGCATCTGCTAAATGCCTACTTGTGAATGTAAACAGCGTGTTTGTGTGTGTCTGTACCACGGTGACCCTGCCACTGTCAGACCAGTCATCCAGAACCATTTACTGTTTTCAAACAAGCAACAGACTGTGGTGTGTGTGTGTGTGTGTGTGTGTGTAGCCCTCATGCCACCATGCTGTTAAGCTCTGTTTAAAGATCAAATCTAGACTTTGTTTGACCATCTAGGTTTGGGTCTGTTCACGTATGTTCTAGAGGAGTTTGACTTTAAGCCGTCATAACTTACAGATCTGTATTTGGCATTTGCAAATATTACACATGGACACACACTTTTATGGTGTCAGAATACATGCAGGGGAAACTCATGTTAGCTGTCACACACAGTCAATCCTTTATTACAGCAGCAGGCTGTCGTAGTGGATCAGGAGACCATCTGTTAACTGTCAGGGCCACGTTCAAGTTTTCTGAATCAGTGAATGATCTGTGGGTGACCACGTTGTCTGACCTCCCTGTGAAGGTGGTTCAGAATATCTCCTTCGTCAGGGATTTTAAAAATAAAAAATAAAAAACAACAAATTATTATTTTAAGATTTTTTTTTTATTAAAAAAATTAAATAAATAATAATAACAATAAATAAATAAATAAATTAAATTAGCGCCAGCACCAGTTACTATCACCAAAACACCCTTTAATCCATTAAATCAGATTGTAAACAAAGACAGCGGCGGTGTCCCACAGTGCCAGTACAGATTGGGCCTCTCAGCCGGCGGTGTCCATTGTTAATTCATCATGTGCGAGCCGTACGGCAGCAGATAGGCTTGCCAGCTGATAGCTTAGCCGGGCTGCTCCTGTTACACCGTGCAGATGCCCTCCGTGAGTTTTCGTTAAAGTTTACCTGAGGTGGTTGCTATCGTATATCAGCAGTTGACACCAGCTCGCTATGAACTCTGGGAATTTCAGTAGGTCTTGTGAAGTCACATTTATTGACAAAGTGCTTTTAACACGCAGATGCGTCACAACATGCTTCACAACATGCTAAACACTATATGTCTATATGTCCTCACCGTGGGACGACATCTTTATATTCCTCATGTTGGTGAACAAACAGCGAGGTCAAGCAGGTTAAGATGAAGTATAAATAAAGTCTATCTGTCTGCCTTGTCTGTGTGTTTTTACCTGGTTCATAGTAAGGCTGGTGCACAGCAGAGAAAAAAATAAGCGCTGAAGCCATAAAAGTATTTAAAAAAAAAGAATCAATCAAAAAATCAATACATAACCAATCAGTGTTAAATTCTTTACGTCATCCCATATAAACGACGGTGTAATCCTCTGAGGTAACACACTTCCTGACAAGGCCGGCCTGCAGCAACATGAATCAATACGCTGGGTCAGGTCACAATGAAGGTAATGGACGTTTCTCCATCCATGCCAAAGCCTTCTCTTTACATTGGACAGACTCCTCAATACATAACACACTGCACAGGAAATACTCTGTTAGGGTCTTAATTCATCTTAATTTATGATCTCACTTGTCATTTGTGGATTTTGTTCTATTAGATGTTGTTTTCCTTTTGGTTTATGGTCATTTCTGTTACACAATTCAGTCGTTTTTGTTCATCATCTTGATTTTTTTTGTCTTTGTTTCTTTTGAGTTGAGATGTTTTCAGAAACCCAAACATTGTTTTTCAATCTCACCTAGTTTACATAAGCTAAGTATAGTACCTGAGTAGCATGTAGCGTAGCATGAGTTCATGAGGCTGTCCAGTTCTCCTCCAAAACACTATATGTATATGGATGCTGGAAACATATTCCTCATCTGAAGTTGATCAACCTCTAAAATATAGATCCTGTCCACCTCAAGCTACCTCCTGTCCTGTAGAAAGGGTCATAATGTGTTTTCATTTTGTGCCGTCAGTGATTTTGCAAGAGTATGTGTCACTTTTTCAACTGGTGGATCTCTCAATACGGATCTTTATATTATAAAGATATATATAAGATAAATATAAGACATATGAAGATTATTATTATTATCTTTATGTGTCCGTTCAATTCTGTGTTTTTTAACAATACACTGCTAACTGTAGGATAGTGAGAACGCTGCGTAGCTCAGCTCCTTTTATTGTTCCCGTGAGATTACTGAGACAGGCTATGAAGTTATGCTCTAGTGTAGACAGAAGTGAATAGCTAAGTCAGCAATTTGTGTGTGTGTGTGTGTGTGTGTGTGTGTGTGTGTGTGTGTTAGCTTGACTGGCAGCGTTAGATTGACACTCTTGTTTGACACATGCTTGGTGTATTTGACACATTGGTGACACTTGTCAGAGGAACGATTCCACAGTGACAGGAAAGTATGTGTGTGTCTGTGTGTGTGTATGTGTGTGTGTGTGTGTGTGTGTGTGTGTGTGTGTGTGTTCTTCCTAGTGTCATCTTTCTGTGTGCAAGTGTATTGGTGTGTGTGTGTGTTAGAAAGAAAGCACTTGTCTGCGTATTATCCTACATTATATAAATTCACTCACACAAAGTTGATTAGAGAGCAGAATAGTAGGATAAGCTACAGACTCCCATCGTAACAGTGTTGTGCTGAAATGACGAGGATAGCATGTTCAACACGTAGAAGACAGTTTCAGAGGCATTATGCACACACACACACACACACACACACACAAAACCAACTGACCATCCATCATACCCCCCTACACACATCCATCACTCACTGTGCCACGCAACCACCTGTCAGATAAATAGATTCATCCATAAATCATGTTACTGTCGGATGAAAACCTTTGAAAAACTCGACTTTTCAGGAAAAAAACAGACTAAAAGATTTTTTTAACTATATAGGACAGTGTAGTCCTGGAGTATCGGTGGCCTGCTCATTCACTGTAAGTCACTCTGGATAAGAGCATCAGCGAACTGCTTCAAATGTACAATGTAAGAAAAAGCCTTACAATCACCACAAGTGGAGTTACATTGCATTGGAGGTTTTTTTTCATGGACAGCAGTGTTATTTTTCTCATTTTAACCCCCCCCCCCCCAGTCAGGTCCCCCCCTAGTAGCTGCTGCCACTTGTAATCAAACAGCTAGGGCTTCATCTGGGTCTGGACCGGGAGAGGAACACCGCGGGCGTCGACTGCAGATTTCACCAAAAAACAGACTCTTTTAAAGGAGAGCGTCTCGCAAAATATTACAAAAATATTAAGACCTAAAAATATCATGTGTACTGATGCTGCTGGCCAGATCTCGGTTGTAAAAGTGCTTAAAATCACGATTAGACTACCAGGTTCAATATTCAGGTTCACCAACCTTTGCACAAACAAGTACTCTGGGTACCTACTACCCTTTAAAGTGTACCATGGTTTAATTTGGTGCTGTCAATCATTTTGTAAGTGTGATCTGGCATTTTGGAACAAAACTCCATTTTGTTGCAGCAAAGATCCACTACAACTGGCTGAGCTTCATCTTGTATTTCAACACCACAGACAAAAATAATAACCAATGTTGTTATGGAGGAACTGAAATCTACAATACTGGCAAACAATGGCTTATAGTGCTTGTTTGGCATGCTTCCACTATCCTTTTAGATCTCACACACACACACACACACCCACTGTGGCTCATGCCTCCAGGCCACAGTGCAGTTCAGATGAGCTCTGGATGGGAACATGAATCATGACTGGATGTTTGTGAGGAACACAAAAGGAAGCAGATGGAGCGACGTGGTGCCGCCGTCCACCGAGAGGCTGAATGACGGTGGGAAATGAAACACTGCCATTTAAAAACAGAGAATGTCCCTTTATTTATAAGACAGCAACATTTCAGAGGATGCAACCATCTGGGTTTAGCGGCAGGTAAAGAAAGAGGCAGACAGGGAGGAAGATCAGGGAGGAGGGGGTGTGATTTATACAGATATCACCGTCATTATGAATCATTAATCCCTGTGGTGACCTTTGACCTTACCACATTACCACATCACTGCTGTAGGCTTAATAATACATCCACTAACTGTGGGTTACCTTTTCTGTTAGCATTTCTACTTCCCTTGTCCCTTCTTAAACACATCATCATCATCATCATCATCATCTGTGTGCTTGGCAGCAGATTGGAGTTTTAGTTCTACAACATTTCTCAAAGGAAGAAATAAAGAAATAATGATTATTTGTAGAATCAAATCACCATATGGTCATCTCCAAAACATGTTTAGAAATAGGGATGACTGCAAAAATCAATATGTCCTTATTTCTAAACACACCTACTGTTCTATCTGAGACCGTCAAACCTTTACCATGTTTTCTTGTTTGTGAAAGACAGTTAACAGAGAAAACCATTTCTACTGGAGGGCAAACAAAGGCGTTATTCTCCAACAGCGACGGTCAGAACGTCTCTCGTTGAACACTGAGGTGTGAACGGAGACGAATTGTGTTTGCATTTCACAAAGTGACCCAAATGCTTTGTGTCCTGACAGAGTTGAACATGGAGTACAACCCGTCAGACCACCCGCGGGCCAGCACCATCTTCCTCAGCAAATCCCAGACGGATGGTGAGTAGCTCTACTTCATAGGGTCATATCAGTTTATACCCATTTTAACAACCCCCGTCTTCTTCTTCATTTGTTCCCAAGTAATGTCCTCACTTTCTTTTTGAACATGACTTTTGCAGGTCTGAATGTCAGCAAAAGTTAGATTTGATCATTTCCAGGTCTGAAACGTTTGTGGATTCCCCCCAAAAACGTCTCAGTTCTCACTTTCTTTTTAAACATGACTTTGGCAGGTTTTATGTCTGGAAAAGTAAAGTAAGATTAGATCATCTTAGTGGATTCCCCCATTCTCAGTCCTGATACACCTGATACATTCACGTCACATCTCAGAATAATCTTCATCTGACCTTTTACTGGTTTGGCATCATCAGCACACATCGCACTGACCAACATCTTCAATGAAGGTCCGGGAAAACTATGGGATTTTTGAAATGGGGGGAAACCGCGTCACAGCCCTGATCTCAGCCTCCTTTGTGGCTGGATGATGCCTGGTAATTTATGTGGCTGCCCTGAGGCGTCTGACTGGGAGCCTCGGCGTCCCGTGGAGGTTCAGTCACGCCGTGGCAGCCGGCGTTCATCAGGAAGAAATATTACCGCGTCTCCAAGAATGACAGAACGCCACAGCAGGAGCTTAACGGGCGGCTGGGCTGTCCCGGCACAGCGACGTTTCTCATGTAGTGACATTCATTCATCATTCAGATGTTAGCGGCTGTATTTCCTGTATTTCACCATCATACAGAATGCCTTGTCACATGCTTCTTCATGCAGAGAGTCTGTCTGTGTGTTGAAGCATGATGCGGCCATCGCTGTTTACCTGCGTTCCTACTATCAGCCCTCGTCCCCATTTTATTATATTTTATATAATGTATATTTTCTCCATCCATACTGTTTATATAGTGTTTGTCTCTCCATTACCAGACGCTGAATAAAAGCCTGTCTGACATCAGGATGATGAATGAATGAGCATCTTTCTCCCTCAGATGTGAAACAAACTGGGATCTTGTGTTGCTTATAATTGCCATGTGTTGGAGGTCATCATAAAGATATCTACTGTATGTTCTCTGTAGCGCTGGAACGTAGCCGAGGTAAACAACAGACTGTGTGGGCAGGGTGGAAATGCAAGGAATTCCCCTCAATTTCCGTAAGTGAGTCAAGTTAGGACTGTTGCTAAACCAATGCTGCACTCTAGAGGTGGAGACTGTCATGAAACCAAAGGGACCATCAGTACTGAGCAGTCAAAAGGTCTGGGAGGCTATCTGGCTCTGGCTCTGCACCAAAAGCTTTGCAAGCGCCGGGTGGTGTGCCACAATTGGTTTCCCCCTCAAAAAAACAAACATGTTTCCCTTAGGTGTGTGTCTTTGCCTCAATCTGAAACAGGAAAGAAATGGGTTTCTTTTTGTGGATTGTTTTAATAACATTTCAAGAGATGACAAGGAATCAAAGTTGACTCATGAAGGGAGATCACGCTCGTTTGTGATCTTAACAAGCGCCCACTGGTTGTACGAGGAGCTTGTCAGGCAGGTTAGTCTACATGTCATTTATTAAGCACATCTCCCCATGACACTTTCCTTGTGCAGAGGCAAGAAAAATTCAGACAGAGGACAAAATGAAGAGGGATGCCAGGGAAACAGAGTTTTAAGGGATACAACCAGTGGCGGCTGGTGCATTTTTCTCCAGGGGGGGCTATACCAAAAATCAAGCAAACATGTACTAAGGTATCATCAGTGTATTTAAATAAATGAAAAGGCCTTTATTTGTATTTGCTGAGCTGAAAGAACATTTGTTGTAATGAAACGTGCTTAAGGTAAGTTAAGGTACTTCAATTAGTGCAGATTCTTCATAATAATTATCTTTTATACTACAATATGTAATGGTGAAAGACTAAAGTAAGAGAAAAGTGCCTCGATAAGTGCAACAGAAATCTGACAACACAAAACCCTGAGACAATGGCAGAAAATTATGAACACAGTAAGACCTAATAGAAAATAACATTTAAGAAAAAAATAAATGAATATGGTATTACATTTGAAATACCCAGTGCCATCAAAACGCTGAGTGAACTGGCTCAAAGATATATGACTTTGCCTTGTGGCTTTTTGTACATACATTTTGCACTTCTCTCCTTGAGAGATGCAGATTTCGCAATGACTCTATGGCACCACAGAACTTGACACAGTTTATTATTTTAGACAGGATGTGCCTGTTTTTGTCAACCTCTTCATTATGCTTACAGATCCCTGTCCTGTAGCCTTCATCAAGCTGAGCAGCTGTGTTTACTTTCCCAAACATTTGCTTTTGTTTTTTCTGATATGTGGTTTAAATCATTCAAACCTGTCTGAATCCATGCTAGGTCTGAGACCTGTCGTTTGAAAAAGGGTGCAGGGAAAGCAAAATAAAGCGTTGGTGTCACTACATACAGTTAGCCAAGCCTTCCTACTAAACCAGCTCCTTGAAAACGACCGAGTATATTGTCTCATTCTGGCGCTTTTTATGTCAGATGTACCACGAGCCACTCGCTCTCTGCTGCCAACCAGTCGTTGGTGGTGTGTAAATCAGCAGCATTCAGATAAATGCTGTTTGTACATGCGCAGTTCGTTGGTGCGCAGTCCATCATAGTCTGCCCACAGCGTCAGAGCATTAGGAGTGTATGACCATGTGTCTGCGCAGGTTGCTGGGGTTGTTGAAGCTAGCGCTGCACTGGGAGCAGCTGTACGGCTTCTCCCCGGAGTGAGTCCTCAGGTGGATCTTCAGGCTGCCGTGGTGCGCGAAACGCTTCCCGCACAGGCTGCAGATGTACGGCTTCTCCCCGGTGTGGAGGCGCATGTGGGTAGTCAGCGTGGTCCTGTTGACGAACGACTTGCCGCACACGGTGCAGAGAACGGGGCTGAGCGACGGTGAAACCGTTTTGGTGCAATGGTCTCTTCCCAGCCCGACACCGTTATTCTGCTTCCTTCTCTTTGGGGGTCTCTCTGGGGGTCTCTCATTAGCACCACTGGTGAAAGTCACCCCATGGCTGACGGTGGGGTCGGGGGACAGAGAGCTAGGAGCCTGCAATTCAGTGGCAGTGAAGAGGATGACGTTGTCCTCTACCAGGGGCCCCTCCCCTCGGCCATGGACGCTCACGATTCGCAGCTCCGTATCATCACATGACATGCAGGAAGAACCAGGGGCTTCTGAATTTGGAGTCCCCGCGGCAACGCCAACCAGGGCGCTGCTGTTCCTGAAGTCATCCCGATTTCCTGCAAAGAAAAAACGACATCATGAATCACATCTTAGTCGCAGGATGTCAGCTGCATCCGAGCCCGAGGACCCAGGTCCAAGCCCCTGGGTCAGCAAGCATCCAGCCTGCTGACGTGCCCGTGAGCAAAACGCTCCGGAGGCGCTATTCTGTAGCTGACCTCTGACCTCCCTGTGGAGGCGGGCAAGAGACTTCCCCTACAGGGATCAATAAAGTATGACATCGCCCTACTCACCTTCAACTGGGCTGCATCCTTCAACATCGTCCTCATCCTGGATCAAGATGACATCTGGGTCTTCTGCACACTAACACATAAAGATAAGCATATATGAACGTGCACACAAAACATTATGACCACCTGGTATCGAAAGCATGCGGTGCACTTACCTTCTCTTTGGTGTCGGCGGAGGAAGTCTCGTTCTCTGATGGTACAGTAATATAAGAAGGATGCTTTTGGGCCACTGGTGTCTCTACGACGACTAGCAGAGGAAAGCAAATGACAGTCAGGACCGTTGGTGGTCTAGTAGATGAAGAGCTGGGTATATGACGAAGGCAAGGCAAGTTTATTCCTATAGCACCTTTCATACATAGGGCAGTTCAAAGTGCTTTACATGAGGCATTAAGACATTTAAAACAAGGACATTTATAAAAACATTTTAGAAAAAAACATAAAATCGCAATGCAAAAGGAATAAATGTCATAGTGCAAGTTTAGAGTTCAGCAGGAAGCGGTGGACGTTTTTAGTCTGGACTTAAAAGTAGTTATTGTGGGAGCAAGTCTCAGTTCTTCTGGAAGTTTGTTCCACCTATTTGTTGCATAGTAGCTCAACGCTGCTTCACCCTGTCTGGTTTTGACTCTGGGACCAGTTGGCAGACCTGTCCCAGTTGACCTGAGGGCTCTGGAGGGTTCATATTGAGAGAGCATGTCAGCGATGTATTTGGTCCTAGACCATTTAGTGACTTGAAGACTAGCAACAATATTTTAAAGTCAATTCTCTGACACACTGGAAGCCAATGCAGGCATCTGAGAATGCTGTGGGTGTAGGGATATTACCTTGTGATGTGTGATGTAGTCCGTGGTGTAGGGATATTACCTTGTGATGTGTGATGTAGTCCGTGGTGTAGGGATATTACCTTGTGATGTGTGATGTAGTCCGGATAGTCCGGATATTACCTTGTGATGTAGTCCGGGGTGTAGGGATATTACCTTGTGATGTAGTCCGTGGTGTAGGGATATTTGGCCTGGCCAGCGAAAAACGACTCGCCGGACGAGATGCTCGCATCCTGGTCTGAAGCCTGAGAGAAAAGAGCTCGCTCCTCATCACCTTCGTCCTCATCCTCAGGGCTTCGTTTTCGTTCAGGCTCTGGGTGATCTGCAGGTGCAGCGCTTCCGAGCTCTCAGAGAACAGTTGGCTGATTTCGGCCACCGCCGCTTTCACAAGTACATCCATTATCGACACAAGCTGCGCCTCTAACGTCGGGCTGGTCGGCGACATGTTTGTTGACATGATGTTTTTGCTCTGCTGTCCGGCGATAGTTGTTAAGTGGGAAAGCGGCACGACACAAACCGTAGGTCGGCGTATAAAAGGGCTGCACTATAGAGCTGAAACCCAACCGCTCACTGTTTCCGGAAGTAAAGTGAACCCATTGGAAACGAACTACGTATCCCATAAGGCATTGCGAATTCACCTTCCCTCACTTTCAACCGATTACTCAATGAATGTTCACAACCCCACTACGTTCACTCAGTAGGGATGGGCGGATCGATACTGTATCGATTCCTTTTGAAAGTATCGATTTCAAAGTTATTTTTAATCCATAATGCGGCTGCACTTTAGTAGCGCATATGTTTCTTCCACTGAACAGTAACGGGGTGAGGTTTAGCTCACTGCTGGGACACGTCACGTGATCGGCGAACCGCACGTGAAGCAAGAATCGCGCACCCTCTTCCTTCTGTCAGTTATGGGGAAGATGGCATTGGTCGAGTCCAACCAACAACGTAGCGTGGTGTGGTGCTACAGTACATTACATTACATTACATTACAGTCATATAGCAGACGCTTTTATCCAAAGCGACTTAGAAAAGGTGATTCTACTTTTCACCAGTAGAAAAAAAATTAGAGCCCGATTATTATTCAGACTAATGTTTAAGACTTTTAGTCAAGTTAAACATTTTGCCATTTATCACTGATATGAAATGCCCTTTGTTAATGCAGTAATAGATTTACTGTCATTACCATTTAAAAAAAACATTCTCATTGAGGAAGTTCTCTGTGTCGGTCCTGTTTGCCAACCGCGAAACTTCGGAGCATGTAACATCTCCATGGTAACAGCGATGTCTCTGATTGGTAGAACTAAGGAATTTGTGAATAAAACAAAACAAAATAAAATAAAATTGATTTATGTCTTCTACAGTTTCACAATCTGGTAGCTCGTGGTAAGCACAACTTGTACGGTTACTCCGTTATGGATGATAATCAATTCCCTGACCTTTCAGCTCTATTGATTTGCGTTGTAGACGTGTGAATTTGTGCTCCCTCAATAAATTTGCAAAACTGAGCAAAGGTCGATAACCTCTTCTGAAGTGCAAATATGCTTGGCAAGTAAACTGTTTTTGTATTACTTTGTGAGAAACTGTGAGCTGAATAAGTAGATGGCTTTTCGGTTGCTCTTCTTTTTCAGAGGTGCCCAGCAGGAACGGTGAGTCAAAGTGTGTTTTTGTCTCCCCCTGGTGGTCCAACTACACCTCTTCTTCCTGTCCGCTGAAGCTCTCTGGGTGTTTGTGCCTTCTAACCTGCTTTCCAACATCTATAAAACGCTTTTTGTTCTATGTTGCAGTTCAAATAACCAATAAAGTGAAGCCTATCCCATGTTCTGCTTTTTGTGGTAACAGTTTGTGCCGCTGGTGTCGTAACTGGTCTGTCTTCTAATTTTCTTTTGTGTTGAAACAAACAGAAAAAAAGAGATGTTGTAATACCTCTCTTTCTCTCTATAGTGCGAGAAAAGAGAAAGAGCCTCTTCATCAATAATGTGAGTGTCTGATTGTCTCCAAATCTAAATCCTTAAAATGTTAAGTACTGATTTTTGTGTATCTTCTTGATCAAATTTCCAAAATGTCATAGTTATTACCATAACTTGTTTGAATCATAAGCCTCTGATCATGTTGTAAGAGTAATGGTGCATGTAACTTTTTAATATGGCCTCCCAATGACAAACATCATTGTATTGTTTTACAAGTTAACACATATTGTGGAATCAAAGGTAACGTCTGCTGTCTTTCTGTATGTCATGTCCAATCATCTGCCTCCCATTTCACCGCTGTGGTCCCGTTTCATTGCAACACCTATAATAATTCACTGCATTACTTCAGAATCTCGTGGCTTCACTTATTGTAAGTCGCTTTGGATAAAAGCGTCTGCTAAATGACTGTAATGTAAAAAAAATGACTGTAATGCTTCACTTCTTATTTGTATTACATAGTAGAAGTGGCATTTCCCCCCCATTATTTTTATTGATTTCAGTCCCAATCCATAGAATTCTGTTATTCTGGATTAATGTCCCTTGTTGGGTTTATTGACACTGATGTGAACTAGATGGTATAGTATATAGTAAATCATATACTATATCATATACTCACTATGTACACACTAGCTGACAGTGGAAACCATTACATGCTTGGGGTGCATGTCGGCCATTCCCATTCCCCTGAGCAATACACCCTTGCATGCCTCATTTGGGTCAGACAAAAACATGTACACTGTAATAACAGTCACTGTGTGCGTGTGTGTGTGTGTGTGTGTGTGTGTGTGTGTAGCATGGGACGGTGAGGCGGAAACACAGCTCCTGCTCCACCATCTTCCTAGACGACAACACCGTCAGCCAGCCCAACCTCAAATACACCATCAAATGGTGAGCAGATAAAAGCATATCACACAGAAATATAATCCAGTCTGATGTATTTGATATATCTGTTATTCAGATACTCTGAACATAGAATAACATCTGACAACTCATTATTTTACTTTCAAGCCCTCAGTGATGTTAATATTGTTAATACAATTTATTTATAAAGCACTTTTCAAAACAAGGTAGTTTCAAAACAAAGTGCCTCACAACCAGGAAAAATAAAAAGCAACAGTGAGAAAGATCAATAAGATATATAAGACAGAAAGAACAATAATGTAAAAGCCAAACAGTTGAAACAAAAGGAATAAATAAATAAAGACAAGGAAATAAAGGATAAAATGAGTAAAAGTCAAATATCACAGAAAGGCCTGATGATAAAAGTGAGTTTTAAGAAGAGATTTCCAGACAAGAAGGCCAGGAGCCCGGTCACTATTATTATAACTACTAATACTACTATTATTACTATTACTAATACTAATATTATTATTATTACTACTGCTACTGGTGAGCTCACAGAGACATGAGTACGTAACAAAAATTCATTAACACTCACCATAAATTCCGTGAGTTCGATTTCGATGAATTTGGCGATGGGACATTTTTCACATCAGCAGAAGCACTACATTTTGATTGATACTATAGATCACAATCAATTATTGAGAAAATTGGAGAAGTATGGGATAAGAGGTATAGCTTCTTCTTGGTTGAAAAGCTACTTAGAAAACAGACAGCAATGTGTGCAAATTAATGATACTGTGTCAGGGTTTAGTAAGGTCACATGTGGAGTACCCCAGGGGTCGGTGATTGGTCCTAAACTTTTTATACTTTACATTAATGATGTTTGCAATGTTACTGACCTGTTAAAATTTGTTATTTTTGCAGATGATACTAATTTATTTTGCTCTGGAAAAAATTTAAAGGAACTTTTGTTTGCTATAGAAAGGGAGTTGGAAATCCTCAAAACGTGGTTTGATGTTAATAAATTGTATCTTAATATTAAGAAAACTAAATTTATGATTTTTGGAAATCGAAAAGATATTGATGAGGATATTAAATTAAAAATGTGTGATGTTGAAATTGAAAGAGTTTTTGAGACAAAATTCTTAGGGGTTGTGATTGATCATAAACTAACATGGAAACAACATATTGATTATATCAAGGGAAAAGTTTCAAAGTCAGTAGCAATCCTGTATAAATCTAGGGACACATTAAATTATAAGGCCTTGTATATAATTTATTGCTCACTTATACTTCCTTACATATCGTACTGTGTGGAATTGTGGGGATCGACCTTTAAAACGACTATAAATGCAATAGTTTTACTACAAAAATGAGCCATACGTATTATTAATAAGGCTGGTTACTATGATAACACTAATCCACTGTTTATAAATTCCCATGCTATGAAATTTCATGATTTGGTATATTATAAAATAATGCAAATAATGTTCAGAGCAAAATCAAAGTCACTTCCAGACTGTGTACAAAGGTTTTTTTCAATACGGGAGAGCAAATATGAGATGAGAGGTATTTGTAAGTTTACTGTACAAAAAGCTAAAAAAGGGATTAAAAGGAGATGTATTTCTATTGTTGGGGTTAAATTATGGAACAATGCTAATGTAAATTTAAGAATGTGTAATTCGCTTTTGGTTTTCAAAAGAATGGTGTACAAAGCTATTTTTGAGACTTATAAGTGTGAATGATCTTTTATTGCTGATTTAAATCGAAGAACAAGTAATTCACTTTTGGTTTTTTTCAAGACAATGGTTTATAAAGCTATTTTGTGGGTTAGAAGTGTGAATGTGTTTTATTTTATTTTTGGAGGGTAGCTTAAATTGAGAAGTATATAGGATAGGCATAGATAAGCATTTTGCTTCTGCCTTAGCCTGTTCAGTCACTACTTAATACATAGACTGTTGATTTTGTTTATACTGTTTTGTTTATACTGTTTATATTTATTGTATTATGTGTGATGGCTGAATAAATATTACTATTACTATTACTATTACTATTACCATAGTAGTAGTAGTAGTAGTAGTAGTAGTAGTCGTCGTCGTCACATTCCGTCACATTGTGTATTGTTATCACTCTTCAATTGTTTTGTGCTATTAGCAGAACCAGCCTTACCTTTATTATAGTGTTAATATATATTTTGTTCATTTTATTCAACAACATTTTTGTAAAAAGAAAATTATGATAATAATTGTATTTAATATAATCATATTTTTATATAATCATATTTATTCTCTCTGCAGTGTAGCGCTGGCGATTTACTACCACATCAAAAACAGGTGAGGCTCCTCGATCATTCTCAACTGTAAATGTGTAAACCTTTAAACTGTAAACATCTAGAGCCAGCGCTGCCAGAAAGCTTTCCCATCATATCTATTATATCCTCCTATCGTTTCCCCTCGGGGAGCAGTAAAGTTGGTGTTGTGTTATTGTGGAGGTTTGAAGATGGTGTTGTCTTATTGTGGAGGTTTGAAGATGTAGTGAAGTTTGGTTTGGTGTTCCAGAGACACAGATGGAGGAATGGTGCTGGATATCTTCGACGAGAAGCTCCACCCTCTCTCGGTAAGACTCCCAGTCTCACCTGGATTCATGAGCGTGGAATTGTTCTGTGATGTACTCCGGCTTACCTCTCCTCTCCTTCCTTCCTTCCTTCCTTCCTTTCCTTCCTAACTCCTCACCTTGTCCCGTAACCTTCTCCTCTCATCTTCCATTGATCCCTCCCTTCACTCCTTTCCTTTTCCCTCCTTCTTCCACCCTCTCCTCTGCACCCTCCTTCTTTCCTGCCCTCATCTCACTTACCTCCTTTCCTCTTTCCTCCCACCCGCCCATCCTTTTTCCCTCCCCCTTCTCCTGTCCTCTCCCTTCCTCACTTGACCTCTCTTTCTTCCCTCCCTCTGCTGCCCTCTTCATCTCCATCCCTCCTTCTGTCCTCTCTTCACCTTACCCTTCTTTGTCTCTTTCCTTACCTCGCCTCCTCGCCTCCCTCATGTCTCTCTTTCCTCCCTCTCTCCGCCCCTCCCTCCTTCAAGAAATCTGAAGTGCCGTCGGACTACAACCACCACGACCCGGAGCAGAAGCAGATCTATCGGTTCGTCAGGACGTTGTTCAGCGCCGCCCAGCTCACCGCTGAGTGTGCCATCGTCACTCTGGTAATGCTGCTTGAGTTATTTTCACCCTGAATAGTCGCTTAAAGTGCAAGAGATCTTATTTCTCATTGCTGTGGTGTTTTTGTTCTGTTCTTATCCCGGTAACCCGGTTTTGAGTCGATGCATTTAAACACCATAACCCGGTTAGGATGGTACTCCTGGCTTACCCCCGTATTAAACCGGTTACTGTGGCATGGAAACATCTCAATGTTTTCACTTTTGTTTTTTGCAAACTGTGGTACCCCAGGAGAAAAGCCGGGATTCACCAGCCAAGTCTGAGTGTCTCCTCCCTTTATCCTGACCTAACCCTGACCACAACTGTAGTCCTAACTCTAGGATAGACCCTTGTGGAGAAGAAGTGCCACTAGTCTTAGCTAGCATCCATCGTCTTCATCATCTAGCATCTTTCTTCGAAGGGGGTGTTGGGTCTCTGGATGGGATTGATCATCTTTGCAGTGTTAGTTTCAACTGTGTTTTGTGAGGAAAAAAATGTTTTTAATAACCCAGTGAGGTCATTGACCCCAAGTGTAACTATTCCATTTTTATTCATATTCTTCATCTTAAATGGTAAACAACGGCTAAACGTGCACTGCCTCTTTAAATCTCCTCTTCCTGGTAGGAAGCAGAGCCTGATAGCCCATCCCACTTCTTCCTGCTCTGTCAGACGAAGCCAGTTCCATTCGGTCAACATATTTCCTCATCCGCCCACTTTCACCGATCTGCAGTTTAACGATGGGTGGAAACAACATAGTGTGAATTAGCAAAGCTGACAAGCCCATTTACAGTAGATCAGCAAATGAATGAAGAAAAGGAACAGAGTTTTAGTTTGGATTGGAACGCAGCTCTTATCTGTTGACGGAAAATGAAACTATCTGACATGTAACTTCATTGAGAAGTGAAATGGCGCAGCAAGGAATTCAGCTGGACCGGGACAATTTCTGCTGCTCGATCTGTCTGGATCTACTGAAGGATCCGGTGACTATTCCCTGTGGGCACAGCTACTGTATGAGCTGTATTAAACGCTGCTGGGAGAAGAAGAAGAATATCCACAGCTGCCCCCAGTGCAGACAGACCTTTAGACCAAGGCCTGTTTTGGTGAAAAGTACTGTGTTAGCAGCTGTAGTAGAAGAAGTAAAGAAGGCTGAACTCCGAGCTGCTCCTCCTGATCACTGCTATGCCGGACCTGGAGATATGGCCTGTGATGTCTGCACTGGGAGAAAGCTGAAAGCCCTCAAGTCCTGTCTGGTGTGTCTGGCCTCTTACTGTGAGCGCCACCTCCAGCCTCACTATCAATCCCCCACCTTTGAGAAACACCAGCTGGTCAACCCCTCCAAGAAGCTTCGGGAGAACATCTGCTCCCGTCATGACGAGGTGATGAAGGTTTTCTGCCGTACCGATCAGCAGTGTATCTGCTACCTGTGTTCCATGGATGAACATAAAGACCACGATACAGTCTCAGCAGAAGCAGAAAGGAATCAGAGGCAGAAAGAGCTCGGGGTGAGTCAGCAGAACATCCAGCAGAGAATTCAGGAGAAAGAGAAACAGATGAAGATGCTTCATCAGGCTGAGAAACTTCAGAAGAAGATGGAGCAGGAGATTGCTGAACTGAGGAGGAAAGGTGTTGAACTGGAGCAGCTTTCACACACAGATAGCATCCATTTCCTCCAGAATTACCCCTCCCTCTCATGTCTCAGTGAATCTACAGACCTACCCATCAGTGTCAGTCCTCTGCGACACTTTGAGGATGTGGCTGTGTCTGTGTCAGAGGCGAGAGATAAACTAAAGACCATTCTGAATGGAGGGCCAAAGATCTCATTGACAGTGACTGAAGTGAATCGTTTACTGTCTCATCCAGAGCCCAAGACCAGAGCTGAGTTCTTACACTATTCACGTCAAATCACACTGGATCCAGACACAGCAAACACATGGGTGTCATTATCTGAGGGAAACAGAAAAGCATCAGTAGTGGGAACAAACCAGTCATATCCTAGACACCCAGACAGATTCATGATTTGGTTGCAGGTCCTGAGTAGAGAGGGTCTGACTGGACGTTGTTACTGGGAGGTAGAGTGGACAGGGAAAGAGGTTTCAGTAGCAGTCTCATACAAGAATATTAGCAGAACAGGGAACTTGATTGGAAGTGGATTTGGATGCGATGACAACTCTTGGGCATTAGAGTGTTACAAAAACAGCTACCAATTCAGACACAACAATATCCCAACTGAAACACCAGGCCCTCCATCCTCCAGAGTAGGAGTGTACCTTGATCACAGGGCAGGTATTCTGTCCTTCTACAGCGTCTCTGAGACCATGACTCTCCTCCACAGAGTCCAGACCTCCTTCACCCAGCCCCTCCATCCTGGATTTTGGCTTTCTACAGGAGACACTGCTGAGTTGTGTGAGCTCAAGTAGATAGAGGTTATTAAAGTGGTAATCTGCAGGAGTCTCTGCACTGCTCTTCCCAGAGATCACCTGTCAATCAAACAGTGTGTCCAGTACTGTGACGTCTTTCTCCTTGGATTTCCTGTTGATGGAGTTTGAGTTCCTGTAGGTGGTGCTCTTTTCTTTGTCTGTTCAGCCACGGTGGCTATCGCTGCTCATGCTAACTACCCAGTTAACCACCCAACAAAACGCTGTTTGAAATAATACTGTCGGAAATGTAAAACGCATCACTTGAAAATATAAAGATGGCTCCAGCACTGTTAGTCTTCCCTTTCCTATAGCTATCATTATTATTACCATTATAGTTCCTAGGGAGAGCATTGATTTGTTCCTCCACTGTGTTGATTGTGTGGATGAAGTGAATGTTTAGATGGAAAGATTGAACAAGAGTCTTTTACCAGGTTTTATTGATGGGATGTGTGAACAAACTGAATGTTTACAAGAATGAATAAAGTTTTTACAAGAATGAATACAGTATTTCTTCTGTGTTCATTCCATGACCTCCATCACGCCTGCTAGAGAAAATGTGAAATTAATAAGACAGTGTAAATTCTCCCTCTAAAACACAAAGAAGTGCAGTCTTGATGTTTAGAACATGTGGAACCAAAACTAACTGACCTGCCTTGTAACAACATGCTTTGTTTCTCTGTTAATAAAGTCCACTTGACTTGACTGGAGAGGTTGACTGAAGGTTTGCCCCCTAGTGGCCGTGCCCTACTCCCCCACCCACTGCCACCTCAGTCAGGGAAGTATTTCCTTCCAGGGCAGTAGGTTTTGACTCCTCCCTCTCCTCTGTGGTGGTCCAGGTCTACCTGGAGAGGCTCCTGACCTATGCGGAGTTCGACATCTGTCCTGGGAACTGGAAGAGGATCGTCCTGGGCGCCATCCTGCTGGCCTCCAAGGTCTGGGACGACCAGGCCGTCTGGAATGTCGACTACTGCCAGATCCTCAAGGATATCACTGTGGAAGACATGTGAGTGATGGGGAGGCAGAGGGGACACTGAGACAAAACAGAAAGCAATGTGAATGTGCATTGTTTCCTTTTTTCCTCCTCAACATTTGTGTCTAGTCCTGTAGAACCTCACCGCTGTAGGCATGGTGGTGTTTTTTCAGCATGAGTGCGTACACTGAGATACATGCAACATTCTCCTTCTAATTAGACATGAGTCCCAAAAGCACAAACGTGAATTAAAAAGCAGCACACGGTTCAGTCCTCCGACTTCCATCAGTGCTACTGGTGTTTTTTCAGCCAATTAATTGTGGCCTTTAAACAAGTGGGTTCATTTCCATTTCTCAGCAGCCTGTTTGTAGCTCCCCTCTAATCAGTATTACAATAGATACCATTATAAACCACCTTCTATATAGAATTAAAACACAGCTGTATGAGAAGAGCTTTGTTTATTCAGATTACTATCCTCTTACACCTATTGAAAGCTTCCAACCAATCATTTGTTGCGTCATTCTCTCATCTGCCAATCATATCGTCAGTTTCCGGTAGCCTTGTGAGTCTTGACATACCTGTTTCCAGGGTATGCCCCCGACCCAAGCACTCATTTCTACTAAACTCTTATCTTTAGTCAGGTGGTGATAACATGGTGCTTGATGTCATGAATGTACCTACTCTTAAACAGGAATGAGTTGGAGCGCCAGTTCCTGGAGCTGCTCCAGTTCAACATCAACGTGCCGTCCAGCGTCTACGCCAAGTACTACTTTGACCTGCGATCGCTGTCCGAGTCCAACAACCTCAACTTCCCCCTGGAGCCACTCAGCAGGGAGAAGGCCCAAAAACTAGAGGTCAGACACTAAACAGAAAGAATAATTTATGTCAGTGGAATCTGAAATGCTGTTTGTCAGGCAACATCTCTACGAATAGCATGAGGTCCCTTCACAGATGTGATGATTATTGATCATGGCAAATAGAGGTGCAATGGAGCTTTGGTTCCTTCAATGAAAAACCTTTTCTGTGTCATCTCTCCAGGCTATTTCCAGGCTATGCGATGACATGTACAAGGATGTGCGCAGGGCTGCCAAGAAGCGCTCAGCCAGTATGGACAATCTGTGTGGGATCAGATGGGTTCCTGCGATCCTCTCCTAATCACTAGCAAACTGCCATAGACACTAGCACTGGGATTCGGACACCGGCTGGGTGGGAAAACTCAAAAACACACTGGTCCATGATACAGACCGACATGGGTCTGGGCCAGATACCTAGACACTAAGGACAGTGATTGAAACCTGGAACTGATCTTCTGACATCAGGCCTTCAAAATGGAGGCCAGAACTTGAATCCACATTGGTACTTTGGGGGATTGAGCTCCAGGGGGGAACCCAACTCAACCAGATGCCTTCACAGTGCCTCAACTCCTCTAGTCCAGAAGACAAAGACAGAAGGATTCATCTCCGTTTTGCTGGTTATTATATTTACTGATTTTGGACCAACAAGGAAGTCATGGTTTGTCACCACAGACTTTTTAGGACATTCCCCTGTATTTTCAGTAAAGATTCTCTGTTGAATTAACTGGTTTTGTCTGGACTAATCTGTTTTCAGGTTATCCGGACTAACTAGAAATATTTGACATAACCCGCCTTTGAGACGGCTCTGCGTCTTTCCAACGAAGGATTTTATTTATTATATCTTAGTATTTGAACTCCCATTTTCAATGGTTGCAGCTGCCTGAACCCGTAGTAACTGCAGTATTTCAAGAATAGCAGTGTAGCACTGGAATTTCTACTGGTTATTTCCCTTGACAGGTCTTAGTTGAATAAAAGTGTTAGCAAGTTTTCTCCTTTGAAAATTTTCATATCCAAGGTTTACAGTATTTCTAGCGTACCTCCCGATACTCAGGTAGTCTAAGATTTTGATGTTTTCTGATGTTGTGTTGCGTTTGAGCTATACTGAGGGTTGTAATAGGAGTCATGAATTGATACAAACACAAAGGAATATCGATGGGGAAGGCCAGAATGAATATAAACAAAGACAACATTCCCACAGATGTAAGTGTTATACATTCCTATATCGAGGGCTTGGAGCCAGAGGGGCGTGAGCAAGTTCTGGCAAACTTTACAGGAAAGCCAAGACACAAAATCAACCTGACTTTGATCAACTGTTGTAAATATCTTTTGGTAATGATAATGTCATCACATAAATAGGCAAACAAAGAGATACTTACATTACAAAATGGATTCCCTCAAGAGTTTATACTTGATATATAGATCTCATTGTCATCCAAAATGCCGCTTCGCTCCAAACTCTTGATATGGTTTGTGAGGATATGCTCAATCACGTATTAAACCAACCCCATTTTTCATACTGTGTAATATGATATATATACCCCGGAGCATGCTTTTCCAGAGATTATGATTCAGTATCCATCAGATTTTGGTTATATTTTTCATCACTTTGTCAAGAGGTTTTAACAGTTTGCCATACAGGATCATACCACAGACTAACAGGAATTTTGAAACTTTAGAAGTCCCATTGTAGGCCACAGTAGAGTAAATCACCACTATCAGCATCTGGTGCATTTTTGGTTGTTGCAGAAAACTATTAAAAAAATGTGGAAATGTGTTTTTCAAATGGCATTAATGGTTCATTTAAAGCACCAAATTATTTTGGTGTATACCAACTATATGTGTATACACAGAATCATGAAGGGTGGGAGTTGCTGATGGGGAAAGAATTGCAATTTTCAGATTTTACTGTAAGTAAATATGCAGGTTAATTTTGCTCCAATGTTTACACACATTACAAATGAACTACTGACAGCTTGGGACAGCTACTGACAGCCTTCAGTGGGATGTACTGCTGATCTGACCCAGCAGATCCAGACCCTAACCCTAACCCACTATACTCTGCAGTGGCTGCTTGCCAGTAGAAGGCACCAGGACGCCACACCACTAAGACTTGCATTGGAAAAATTAACTTATTTAAAAGGAATTTTCATATTTATTTATTCAGTATTACAGAGCTAGACAATGTGTAGAATGCATTACTTCTACAGTTGAAAAATGATAATTAAAAAGTTGTCAATTCCCATTTGTCTCTGCCCCAGTTCTGCTCTAGCTCCCTCACTTCCTGTCCAGGGGAGCCGTCCCTATCCTCCCTTCACTCATGCTATGTTAGTACTCAGTACTACCCTAAATCAGTTCAAAGGATGGGGTTTTAGTGGACCGGTTCTCCCTAGTGCCCCTGGGATCCTGATTGATCCTAGACAATGTTGGGTAGCAGGGTGGTGTAATGAGTAAGGAGAGTGGTTCAGGTTCAGCCACCCACCCTGCTGAAGTGCCCTTGAGCAAGACACCGAATCCCAACCAGCTCCAGGGGTGCTGCTCTGTAGCTGAACCTGACCTTTGACCTCCCTATGGAGGAGGTTAAAGAGGAAAGAAAGTTTTCCTACAAGGAGCAATAAAGTATCATATTAAATGAAGTAGCACCAGCAACCAACTGCCACTGGGACTCTGATTCCAGATTGGGCCTTTAAAGTTGAGGCCATGTGAGGCGAGGATGTGGTGTACACACATCCAAAACCATGAATACTGCTTTATCCAAAAGGCAAGATATCACACTTGATTGATTCTCCCCGAGAGATGTATTCAGCATCGTCAACCTCAAATGGTCCTTCACATCTAGACATGGTGTAGAGGTTAAGGGCACATTCACACCAAGCATGTTAGGAGCAGTTTATTCAAACTCCCTTAATTCAGTTTGTTTTGGCCAGGTGAGAACAACGTCATTCCAACTCAGGTGGCACCAAATAATGCAGTTCTCTTCCAAGAACATCATCTGAACAAACAGGAAACTACCCCAAAACACAGGGGTTTATGGGTATAAGGAGTTGGGTGGCGACATCTGATAGACATCAGTTCCTCGTGCTTGGAAAGCCTAGCAGAACAAAACGAAGCGAGGGCAAGTCTGGACTGATGCTCATATTCAGCGGTTTCTTCATGTGTTCTTAACTGGTTTGAACATCAGAGAAGGTAAATTAAGTCCATCAAGTCTAACCTCGTGGGATGACAGGTTACCAGAACTCCAATAAACAAGCTACTTGTGATTTGACTTTTGTTTACAAGCCCTGGTTCGCTTGAAATTGGGCATCGTGAACCTTAATGAACCAAATCCACTACGGTTCGGACCAAAGACAACAAACTGGAGGTGTGATCAAACCCAAGACCACTTAAGACCTCTAGGATCGAATCCCACCAGAACCATCTCTCTTGTTTCCCCCCCTCTCAGCTTTAGTAGGCTGGTAGACTGTCCCGTAATCCAGAGATCACAGGTATGATCCCCACAGCAGCCAGTGTGTGACCATCAACAGCGATGTGTCCTGTTGAATGGTATAAACTACTAAAGGAAAATATTCTGCACCATTCTTCTGGCATTTGGGTATATTGAGACTACTGAACAAGCAAACTTTTACTTTATAAAGTTTATAAATGGCGTTAATACACTATTATTTTCTGCAAATTCTCAATATCAAGCTAGTTAGTTTCCTTGAGATGATCCCTGACTGCTGAGCCAAGTAGTGTTGAAACTGTACACATAACCACGTCATCATTTTGTATTTCCATTGTACAGTTGGTTTCTATTCAAACGCTATTGGTGAATTACTGATCAACTTTTCATTTGTGGTTTTACTTGACTGACGACTGAAGCACTAAAATATAATTATTTTACAAATCAACTTTGTACAGTGTATAAAAAAGTAATAAAAGCTGAGAGAGATCATTAAGTTAATTGTGAAATATTTATATAGAGGTGTTGATCTGTGTTTCTAATAAAAAACAAAATGCCCTCGTCTGATCATTTGGTTTCTTTTACGAAGATGTCACATGATTGGCTGTTTGGAGGAGCAGGCTATTTGCGTTAACGAGTAGGAGTACCTAATAAAGTGGCAGGTGAGTGTACATGCCCCAGAATGTAAATTGTTTGTTTTTAGCAAAAGCAAAAGTTCACTTACTAGTGTAGCAAGAATATAGGTTGTCTCACTGGAAATCCCTTTTGAGTTTCTTAGTGTTCTCCATTGGTCTTGTACAGGTGTCATTACTGTGCGCCATTTCTTATTTATAGTGTTTTCTAGAAGCAGAAATAATTGTATTGGTTGAGTTAAACCTCAGTGGGCGGAGCCAAACGAGCAGCTCCGCCTCTGAGAAATAAAACTCCAGTCTGCGGCCAGCCATCATAGTGAGATTCGAAGAGCAAATCATCATCTAACAGTCAGAATATATTGGGATGACAGTTCTCTTCCCTTTCAGTCCCCAACAACACCACAATTTCATCATTGTTTTTCCATGGTTGCTATTGCTGCTCATGCTAACTACTCTTCTTCTGTTTATTCCACACAAACCGCTGTTGCTGCTTCTGGAAACCTAAAACGTAAAATGCATCATTTCCTGTGAGGATTTTTCCCGGGAAAGACCTACCAGACACCGAATGTTGACGACAACAGCAAATCTTTCATGAACTGGCTATGAGCTGAATCACAAGTGTGATATAGAGAGAGAAGCAAGACTGACATTTATTTATGAGACATCATTCATTGACATCATTCTTTTTCACTGTCCCACTTTCTAGCGTCCTTTACAAGCTCTCACACATATGACTGGCTGCCTGTTTCCAGTAAGGTTGACTGGTACCTTGGCATCCCAACAATGCTTTGATGGCAGCCTGGTAAGAATAGCCCAAACCACAGGCCCTGGCCTCTCGTAGTGACACAACATGAGAGAGGTGACTGTATTTGGCGAGAAGCTGTAAAGACTGGCGGTGTAGTTTTTGTTGCAGCGTTGAGCGGGACGGCAACACTGGAACCCCTCCTGGATTTGAGGTTGAGTTTCTATGGGATCAGGCTTGGTGCTGAACAACGAGGAAGATGGGAGCAGTAGATGTAGTCTTCGTCACCGTCGTTCGCAACATCTCGTTCACGGGTAGGTTTCCTCACGGTTTGTTTCATTCAACTGTTTGACAATAAAAGTATTTTTCATTTTTCACCCCAGTTGTGTTTTAGCTCGAGGCATTAGAAACATATTTCCAATTCACTGTACTCTTACTATTCCCCGAGTAAAACATTTTCTGGCTAATTATTTGTGTACTTTCTCATAACTCTGTATATATACTGCAAGTTCACATATTCTTTTCTTCATATTTCTATATTTTACTTGTTATATATTGCATATATTTTGATATTTTTCATAATTTTCATACTGCTTAAATGTTCATATGTTTGTAAATTTCATTCATTTTCTTGTGTGTCTCGTGTATTCTGCTGTTTTTTTTTGATGATGTAATTCATTCACTTTCATTTATATAATTCCAATTAATATAAAAAAGTGTAAAAGTTGTGTTATGTTTGGTATATTCTTCTTTCTAGCCTATTATTTTTTGGTATCTAGCTATATATTATTTGCTGCTGCAACGATGCAGCTTCCCCATGGAGATCCTAAAAGTTTCCTCTAATCTACTAAATGAAATATTACTTGGTCCTCTCTTCTCCATTCCAGGCAAAACCTGGTGGATGTTGATGCTGGTTTTCCGTCTGCTGGTCCTCCTGCTGGCCGGCTTCACCCTCTTCAGCGACGAGCAGGAAAGATTTGTCTGCAACACCATCCAGCCGGGCTGCTCTAATGTCTGTTTCGACTTATTTGCTCCCGTCTCCCTCTTCCACCTCTGGATGCTCCATCTTATTCTCCTCTGTCTTCCTCACGTGATGTTTGCGACTTACATTGTGCACAAAGTTTTGTCAAATCACCATTTTGGATCCCACTACTGCGAAACAAATCGCGGGAGTTCTCCTTTTACACCGGGAGAACTCAAGCTCCTCGAGAGAAACGTCCCTCAGCAAAACCCTGTCTTCGTGACCTCCCGCGTGATTGGGCCAACGGCGCGCTTCCACTGCGCTTACTTCCTGGTTGTGATCGTACGCATCCTGCTGGAAACGGCTTTCGGTGCCGGGCCAGTTCTTCCTCTTTGGTTTCTCTATTCCGAAGAGCTTCCTGTGTTACGAGGCTCCCTGCACATCCGGGGTTGAATGCTACATCTCCAGACCGACTGAGAAGACCTTGATGCTCAACTTCATGCTGGGCGTCGCCTCCTTGTCCGTTCTACTAAGTTTGGTTGACCTGGCGAGCTCCATGAAGACGATGGTGAGATGGAGGAGGCGGAGGAGGAGGGCGATGCTGATGGAGGAGATGAGTAAAGGAGAGCAGAGCAGTGTGTTTACATCTACTAGTGGTGCTGAGGACACCGACGTGCTGTTGACTAAGAGACGTGGACTCATCAGTAACAACGTGCCAGATGCTGTACCTCCCCATGTGAAGTTGGATGACGGGACTGTCCTCAAGGCTGTTGACGAGAAGAGTCCACAATGCAAAGACGCCACGGTGGAGCCGCCTCGCCCGCCGACTCCCATGGGCGCTCCGGTGCCGAGTCACTTCGTCCTCCACAGCCACCTGAGGCCACCGATATCCCCTCGCCCAGACAGAGGACCGGCACCGAGCCCGAGGCTGCCTACACCCATAGGCACCAGAAAGCTGAGCCAGTTCACCCCAGTGGGCTCACAGTCTGACAGCAGCGACTCTCAGGACAAGAGGGCTTGGGTGTAATGGACCGGAGAAAAGGAGATTGGCTGATAGGAGTGATTTATCAGACCAGTATGGGATATTCTGCTTAAAGCATGAGTGTAAATAAAGAGTTTTATTTGTGCAGTAAAGGACTTAAGAAAACAATGCTCATATTCTCACCGACACCCTAATATTTCTGTAACTACACAAGAGGTTTCTAACAGGTTTCAAGGGCTCACGGATCAAGAAATTCACTCAACACACAGATGACAATGTCAACTTTCAATCTATGTGAGGAAAAGATGATGGGATTTTCTCTAGACAGCAGTGATCTTCTACTTTTCATCAGGATCTTCTGCAGAAAACCCTGATTAGATTCTCCTTTTGTGGATGCTAGTTTATTTTGTGGAGCAAAATACAGACCATAATAGAGCCGCTGATATAATTCTCTTACTGCCTTTTGCACATCAGCAGTTCTGTGAAAACCTCATAACTCCAACTTTAGTGACACTTTTCACCCCCCTGAATTAAAAGTTTACAGCACGCTTTATAAATTCAGTGACTCAAGGATTCATGAAACCCATTCAAAACTTTTTTTTCATGTGACAGTATCGATATGTCGCTTTTCTTGATGCATGCTTACTAAGTGAAGCAAGTTATGGATCTTAATGTAAGAGCTGCCTGCTTATTACTTGATTGTTTTTTGTGCAGTGAAATGCAACTGATGGTTGTATTACATTTTTACAGTGTAAAGTTTCTTGAACACACTGAACTGTTTCTGTTTGAGAAAATGACTCAAATAAACGCAGGCCGACCTTGACAGAACAGTAGTTACAGCCCTCAGCTGTTGTCTGGATTACTGAGTTCAGCCACAACAGACACACTGACCTGACCTCTGACCCCCCCCGTGACCCCCCAACGACCCTGCCCTGACCTGACTTAAGCCAAGCCTGCTCAGATGATGTCAGACCTTCAACCTCCTCACCAGCATCATTCAACTTCAACTTAACGTGCTGCCACAGCTAACGTCTACCATCAGATCTATGATGAACAAAGTGATACGATATGATTTGATATGATGCATTTGGATGGATGATCCCATTAAAACACAGATAGTCTGACTGGCAACACACTTACACATAAGACAAAGATGCTACTGCAACTTGATCAGTAAATAGTTTGAGTCTTTGCAGATGATAATATCCTGCATCCAAAATCTGCTCGTAAACAAAGCTTGTCTATTGTCGTTTACTGCAGATTGTGGTTAGCAGAGTGACCCAACACACATGATCTTGATAATGTCATTGCTACGTCTATTTATATTTGGCCAGAGTTCCTTCTTTGTCATTCAAGGATACCAGTTAGCTAACTAGCGCTCAGAGAGACGGGAGTTCTTTGGCTCCGCCCATTTATTGATGGTAAAACACGGTAAGATGAGTGAAATAGAAGAAAATGCATTTTATTGTATGTCATTTACAACGTATCGATGCACTATCCCTCCAACACAGAGCAGACGTTTTGGGAAAACTCAGATTTGATTTTCCTTTCAGCTGTTAGAAAGAACAAGAAATGGTCTGGAAACAAGTCGTGTGACAGACACAAGCTTTGTGTTATAATATCCTGACTTTGTTCTGCAGAATAACACGATGCAGTGGTTTATGCAGCACTGGTGCACCATATATCATATACAGGATGGGGTACTTCTAAAATGTGTAAATACAACAACAGAAATAACAACAGAAACAACAGGTTTAGTATTGGGAGTGAACTCAGCTGGCACCATCTGGCCTTTTGTCTCCAATACTCCTCATAATCCCTCCATACCCTCCAATACTGTCCTTTAAATATGGAGAGTACCAATCTGCTCAATCCTATGGCTCTGAATGCAAAAAAAGACCCCTGAGACCCCTGACCTCCAGCGTAGCCCTGACCCTAACAGATGCCTCATACCCACCTCATTCTTCTTCTACTGTGGCATGTAGGGCAGCCATGAGGAGAAACGCCACCAGGGTGGCCAGCGGTCCTCAGAGGAAAGGGATTGTAATGTCACTGGTGGAGGTGAACTGGTCGACGTCACGGACAAACAAACCTGGTGACCCCATACACACACACACACACACACACACACACACACACACACACCTACACACACACACACACACACAAAAACTAAGCTATATGTTAGCTACTTGTCCTTGGCAAAATCCCTGACCCCATGTCTGTTCACACACATGGGGAAGGCACTGCTTTGTTGTAACATATGGAATATTTTGCTTGTATCATCCTTTTAATCATGGGTGATGACGTGTAAATACAAATAAATAGGATTCTTTTTTTAAATGGTGTGTTCTAGGAGATTTGAAGGAAGACAACGTTATTGATTGCAAAAAATGGAATTTTTCAAATTATTAAAATGAAATTATTTCCTATAATGCTTGTTCATTGTTAGGATATAACTGTAGTTCATGGCTGAAAACAGTTTCGGAAAGAAACTCTTTAAATGTTGACATATAAAGGACCCTCTGGATATCCGTGTCTGCCATTATCAGATAGCCTGAGAATAATGTTGCTGTTACTGCCCTCTGGTGGTGAATGTTGACCAGTGCAGCAGATAAAGACCACTTGAAATAACACAAATCACAATAATACAATACAATAATTTGGTTAATTATTTTGTGAATTTCTAACTCTCAAGTTTTTTAAGGCTTTAATGCAAAGTTTTGTTCCAAAATCCACCATTTGACACCTTCTCTTAATAAAGACTTAAATCCATAATAACTTAATAATAATAACAACCTCCATACAGACTGAAGCCTCTAAATTTCAAATATAGTGAATGATGAACTTCAGATTTTACCCCCAAAATGAATATATATTTTGGAAATCTTGATATGCTCATCCAATGTGAAGTCCACAGCCAATGTGTGTGCTACAGTAGACTATATGTGAAATATATATAAATGTATATATCCATTTTGAAAAGAAAAAACTATTACCTGACATTCATCATTCATTTTATTGTAAAATATAGACGATCCAACCACAGACCTAAATACCCCTTGTGAAGTTACCATCTCATCTTGAAGCAAAACTCCTCATGCACACTCCCATTGTTGTTTGCTGTGTTCAGATCAGTATGAGGAATATGAGGTGCCGGCGCTCCCCATCGATCCGCCCCTCAACTGAAGTTAACGCATCAACCCACACCGGCCCCAGATGCAATAACACACCCCGCTCTCATGGGTGACGGACGGACGAGATTGAGAAGTTAGAAGGAAAACTCAACATTGAGCACAACAGCACATCAGAGAGGATGTCAGCGGCATCAAAAATATTGATTACCCAGGATCCTCTTCACCTCCGAGGCCGGAGCAGGGTGGGGTGGGGTTTGTTGTCCCTGATGACTAGAAGGGCGTTGGGGGAGAAAAAAAATCCATTCTGGCTTGTCTTTGATGTTAATGGTAGAGGAATCACCGGGTGGAAGAAGAGACAGGCTGAGGCAGGACGGGCGGGGGGGGTGAAGAGGTGTCGTCTATCGAACCGGCGGACAATTCATCGAGGTAGGCAGGATTGTGGGTAACAGGAGCTCTGCTGGTCTTGAGTCCTATGATATCATGTGTGTGTGTCTCTCTCTCTCTCTCTCTCTCTCTCTGCACACAGAAAAGAGAGAAAACAAACACACACTCAAAGTAACAAATTATATTTAGTCTTGTCACTTTAATTGAGCAGCTTTTTTGTGCACTTGTACTTTTTGGAGTATTTATTTTTTAAGTTAGTAATTTTAGTTGTAAGTAATAAATCTGGCTTCATGGACTTTATTTATTTATTTATTTATTTATTTATTTTTAATGAAAATAATATTATATTATATGAATAATCAATGTTCTCTTTTCTCACTTAATGGGAAATATCATATGTACCAATGTTCCCTTTTTACTTTTACCCAAATAGATTTTAACCTCTGTAATTTTATTTCTACTCGAGTAAAGTTTCAGATATGTTAGCACTCTTTCCACCCCTGCAGAGAATGACAGGAATGACAAACATGACCTTAACCTCTGACCTCTACACCCCTCCTCACTTTACACACACGCATCTCAGATAAACGGTCGTCCCGTTTGCAACAACACAGCAGACGTGAGTCACTCAGTGAGGTGGAGTCTGAAGGCTGCGACACCAGATTAGTAAAAGAAAACGTTCGGAAAAAAAAGGAATCGGATGCTCAGCGCATTCCTGAAGGAGCCTCAAGCTTGGGAGGTTGGTGTGCTTTACACATTTTTAAAACACATTTCACTTCAAACCAAGGTGCCCTACAGCTCCATGAGTGCATACTAGGGTTTGGCCGGTCTGGGTTTGCTGATACCGATACCAATAGTCTTGTACTGAAGCTGCTGATAGCCGATATTCATCTTTTCAATTCGTTTTCATGTCCAAGAAATTCCCCAAAACAAATTACAACGCTTCAGATTCAGTTTAGTTTCCCCCAAAATTGGATTCTTGGCAGCGTGGAAATGAACACCGTCATTAAAACCCAGAATGAAATTCCTTTTTTGGCGGTTAGCAGCTCTTTAAAAGAAAGTGACAAAATAAAGTTTTATTGCAGGTTTTACAGGCTGTGATCAGGGAGGACCCTCCGCCATACTGGAAGTGAACGCCCTGACAGTGATGCATCTTTTTCAATGCTGCTAACTTAAAGACAAGGAAATGTCCTGCAGCCAAAAGACTAGAGATTCATTCATTCATTCCTTCATCAGCTGTTATTAAAAGCTTTGTATACATTGTGGAATTCCTCCACTGCTATGTGACCTTTTGCAGCCCATGTAAGCCTCTCAGACCTCTTAACATGATTGGTTTGAGACCAATCACAGTCAGACAGCTAACTCCATCACCAGACAAAGACGCCATTCATAAGTGTCCTAATTCGAGGCGGTGAAGAGGAGTCGGGTTCTCCACGATGAGCTCTTCCTGTACCGGCAAGTCAACTTCCTGTTTATGTTAGCGGGAGATGGATCAGACGTGACCTCTCAACCCATTTCCTCTGTTGATTTTTGCTGTGGGCTAGAGGGAGCATGTCTCAATGTCTCTGACCCCACAACACACACACACACACACACACACACACACACACACACACACACACACACACACACACCCTCCAGGAGCATCGGAAGAGGAAACTAACATTGTCTCCTAGCTAATAAGCGGTGGCAGGCCAATTTGTTCCCATTGGGCTGAGCGAACCATCTGTCTTCCAGCTTGATGAATGTAATTATGGAGGGGAAACGTTGTCACACAATTCGTCACAATCAGGCTGATGGAGGAAACAACTTGTTTACATCAATACATCATATTCTTTCATAATAACTCATTTCGTCTCATATTCAGTCTTAAAACAGGTAAAACAGACAGACAGGTGGATGAGAGCCGACAACAAGGGTCAGTATATTAATATGAAACTGTTATAATAAGAATAATAACAACAATAATAATAATAACATTAATACAATAACATTAATAACTATTATTATATTATTATAATAATAACTATTATTATTATTGTATTGATAATAAACAGTTCAGAATAAGGCAGATTCCTCCACTATTAAGAAAATTACACTTGATTCAAATTCTTGAAACAATTTGATTTGCAATATAAAAAGAAAAAATAAGATTTTTAGATTAAAAACTAGATTAAAGATTGATATTTTGCAGTGTTGAATTTCTTTTCCACGTTTTCTGCTTTTTTAATGGCCTGTGGCTGTATAGTCTAGGATATTTTGACCACTAGGTGGCAGCATACTATAATTTGTGGCGTCCTCTCCTCGGCATTATCCACAGTGGAGTGGAGAATACACTCGAGAGATTAAACAACTTCAGGGTATTTTATGTGTGGGGTTGATATCCCTCGAGGCAGGAGGCAGGAGGCAGGAGGGAGGAAGCAGGAGGCAGGAGGCAGGAGGCAGGACGCAGGACGTACTAAGACATAGTTCAGCAATTTGGGTTTTAAGAGATATGTTCTGACTTGGAAGCACCTAGAGAATAAACAGGCCTCCACCCAAGAAAGTTGTTTGGAGGTTACAGTCATTACGCACGGACCATTAGCCTCTCCAAACCCGGGTTGACCGTGTTATGGTGATGATGATGATGATGATGATGATGATGATGATGATGATGTGATAGTGATGTTGCAGGCTTTAATGCAAAACTTGATCTTAGCAAATGTTAAAGAGCCCTACGCTGACGCAGGGTATTACGCACGACAGAGACGGTGTCCTGCTGTCTGAAGTGTCCATCCCTCCTTACTGACGTCTCAATTATAAGCCCGGGTGGGGTGTGTGTGTGTGTGTGGGGGGGGGGGGGGGGTATGTGTGAGTGGGTGCTTCCGGTGGAGTACCTGTGGAGTTATCTGCCTTACTCTGCCTTGTTTCTGACTGACGTTTGTTTCCAAGAAATTCCTGAAACAAGCAGATTTGCGTCGGAAATAAGAGGAATTACCCCCCCACCCCCTCTGGCAAAAATGTGAAGAAAATTAGACTTTAAGACTGGATATGAGACTGAATTACTCTAAAATGGGTATTTTTACAATGCAAAAGTAATCTATGCAAAACGTGACATATTCCGTCTGAGTCTCTGTGGTTTAATGGAGTTTTAACAGAGAGTTTGTAACAGAACTAAAGCCCAGAGGGGGATTATACCGAGGAGACCACCTATAGGGCCTCCATTGCCATGTCAATGTTATCCCCGGGCCTCACAGCTTGTGGATCTGCATCTGCAACACCGGAGGAGCTTAGCAGAGCTTAGCCCGCGTGGCCCCAGAGGCAGGGACAACTCCAGATACACAGAAATGACTCTACAAGTGTCATCTGAGAAAATGTTGCTAAACTCATCCAGTACGCACAACGGTGGAAGTGGTGGAAGGCCTGTGCTGTCAGACCACTCTCTAACATTCATTGTGTTTTAAAGTGCTTTAAAGCACGCACTGCAACAACAACAACAACAACAACATACAAAACAATATCATGACGAGGTTTGGGCGAGAATGACCAGGACGCACAGGTAAAATTCAATAAAAGTTGTTTTATTCTCAAAATAAAGATCTTCTATCAAAGTGGCAATTATACATATTTACAAATCTCGTAAAAATTTCATGTACAAAATTTACAACGTATGTACAGCAATAATTATAATATAAATACACTTCACGCGCTGATGAAACCCGTATGAGACATTTTAAGGCATCGCTTGATGTTTCGTGTGAATCCATTCTTGCAGAGTTTCAGGCAAAGCAGTGTCATTGTGAATCTTGTGTTTAAGACAAAACGGTTCCATACAGCCTGGGCTATACCACCGACCTATCGAGGAGGGGGATCTCGTTGGATGAACGTATTTAATTAAGCCCAGATAAGACTCCGCATTCTTCCAGGTACATTGTTCTGCTGCTGACAGTCTCGTTACTTAAGGGAAACCATTAGGCGCTCATTAATGTGCTAATTACAACACGCTGACGGACAATCCCAACACAATTACTGCCCCCCCTCATCCCCCTCTCCTCCCCCTCCTCCCCCTCTCCTCCCCCTCCTCCTATTCAAACCCGTGGGCATCATTTTTGGGGTCGGAACAGGATGGGCACATGCCGCATCTTAGCCTAAGTGAATCCAAATTGATCTGGCAGTTTGTAATAACTAGAATGGAGAGCAAAGATCAAGCAAGAATGACCGGAAATCTATTTGGAAGCTAAAGACCTAAAACATAAGAAGTCACAGCAGGGAGCATCCAGGACAACAACCCCCTTAATAATTTATCACATGAACCAAACAACATCTTGTCAGTCATCAGTCATCGCTCCACTTCATCCCCAGATATTTAGTCCATATGAGCTGTTTTTTTGTGTGACATTAGATGCCATACCTTTATACGCTTTATAGTGAGCTGTCAACCCAACTGTTCAAACCCGCGACAGTGGCATCTGTTTGGGGCAGGAGACGGAGCTGGCCGTCCCGGACCTCCAGGTGAGTCCCGTGCTCACGTCGCTGTACATGGACCCCGCGGAGGCTTTGCTCCCCCAGCAGCACCGGGTGCAAAAAGTCCTCCAGGAGTCCAGGGTTTTCCCGGACCAGATCCAGGCCCCGGAGGTGATGCCCACCAGGAGGCACATGAAGTATTTCAGCATGAAGACGGCGTACTCCGGCCTCTGCCTGTCCTGGTCCGAGACGCACGTGCAGTTGTGCGTACTTTCCCACGTCTGTCTGTTGTGCTGCTCGTAGAAGTAGCACGCGACTATGACCGTGGCGGGGACTGTGTATAAAACCGTGAAGACCCCAATCCGGATCATCAGCCTCTCCAGCTTGTCCGTCTTCGTCCCCCCTTGCTTGATGACGCTCCTGATCCGGAACAGGGAGACGAACCCGGCCAGGAGAAACATGGTGCCGATGAACAGGTAGATAACCAGCGGTGCCAGGACGAAGCCTCGGAGGTTATCCAGGTTCTGGTTGCCCACGTAGCAGATCCCGGCCACCGAGTCCCCGTCCACGGAGCTCAGTGCCAAAACCGCAATGGATTTCATGCTGGGGATGAGCCAGGCGGCCAGGTGAAAGTACTGCGCGTAACTGGCGATGGCCTCGTTCCCCCACTTCATACCGGCGGCGAGAAACCACGTCAGAGACAGAATCACCCACCAGATCGAGCTGGCCATGCCGAAGAAGTAGATGAGCAGGAACACGATGGTGCAGAGCGCGGGGCCCGTGGTCTCGTAGTGGATGTGCTCGGCGCCGTGGTCCCTGCTGCACGCCACCTCCTCGTGCCCGGCGATCAGCCTGACGATGTAGCCGACGGACACGAACATGTAGCAGGCGGAGAGGAAGATGATGGGGCGCTCCGGGTACTTGAACCTCTCCATGTCGATGAGGAAAGTCGCCACGGTCGCGAACGTGGAGACGAAGCACAACACGGACCACAGGCCGATCCAGAAGGCGGTGAACGTCCTCTCCTCCTGGGAGAAGTACGGGTTGTGGCACGGCATGGCGCAGTTCATGATCTGTCCCGTTTTGATCCGGTTGTGCAGCGGGTGCCCGTCGCTGGTCACCGGCACCATGGGCGCACGGCACTGGCACCCCGGCTCACAGGGGGACGCTGCGGGCTTGTGTTTACCGGGGATGCCGCGACCGTACCCGCTCTTCTTTCGGGGGCTGTACGGCTTCAGGGGCCGGTTGGTCGGCTTTGCCACCACGGGCGAGGCGGTGGTCGTCTGGCTCCGGTTGTAGTCCATGCACAGCGTGTCCTGGTTGCCCTGCTCCGGCAGCAGGTCGCACCTCATCCGGTCCGGCCACGGGAAGCCGTACTGCCTCATGAGCGGGGCGCAGCCTTCCTTGGCCCGCTCACACACACTCCTGCACGGCGGCAGCGGCTTCTTGTAGTCCTCCAGGCAGATCGGAGTGTACATGCTGCAGAGGAAGAAGCGCAAGTCCGGCGAGCACTTTATTTCCACCAGCGGCCAGAACTGGTGCACCTCCAGCCCGGCCTCGTCCTGCGTGTCGTGGTTGAACTGGTTGGGCATGTAGGTGTAGTTGTAGCCGATGCCTTTGCACAGCGGCACCGAGATCTCCTGGCACTGGAGCTCCTTGGCCGCCGTGCAACCCTGACCCGTGCAGGACGAGGGCTAAAAGCACGCACCACCCCGGCGCGCTCCGCTCCATCGTCTTCTCTGTGCGCAAGTCGTCCCCGTCAAAGTGCCAGCGAACTTGCGCTTTGCAAGTAGGCTGCAGTCCGGTTAATCCAGGGATGCTGCTGAACTCATCCTAGGGCGCAGACGGTGTGCTCGCGGAGTCTCGTCTCGGCGTCTATACGGAGAAATATCCCAAAGCACGCGCTGTATTTTCACTCGGATTTGTTAATCTGGATGAATGTCAGTTTCTCCTCGGTCGACAGCCAATAGTTTGCAGACAGGGTCGCATCGCACTGTGCCTCTCTCTCTCTCGCTCTCTCTCTCTCTCTCTCCCTTTGTGTCGGTACAGCACCGGAGCTCCCTCTGCACACTGTGTTACCGGTGGGTGCGTTGGGTTTTTATATAGGAGGCGTGAAGTCACTCCCCCAGCGGGGCGGGGAGGGGCGGGGAGGGAGAATAAGTCAATCAAGTGTCTCTTCTATAGGTGTTTGTTTAAAATGTTCACCCTGGAGGAAGGGTTATAATCACTTTGTTCATGTTTACTAGCCCCCCTGTCCACACACACACACACACACACACACACACACACACACACACACACACTGCCCTTCACAGAGGGGAAGGGTTGCAATGCCAGTGTGAGAATTGTTAGGGAGTTATAGGGACCTCCTGTTTAGGCTGACATGAATCGTTCTGGTTACATGAGGATGGTTTCTATTGATTTCTATTGATTCTATGACCTCCAGTCACCTTTTGATGTTCCACTACATCACTGGTTATACTCACCTCATCCCTGCTCACCCCCTCAGCCCTTTACAATGTCATTTATTACTTGGTGGTGAAGACATTGAGACATCGTTATCAATGTTCGCTATGTCACTTGGATCTACTGTTTTCTCAGTTTTCTCAACAAAAAAAAGCAAGAGTTCCACCTCCAGAATATCATTTTCTACTGTAAAAAGTAATAAAAGTAAGTAAGTGAATCACTGAATCAATCGGTTAGGAGAGGCTACTGGATTCTGGATATGCTGTACCTGGATAGCCTCAAACACTGACTACAATAAGAACTTAGACTAAGTGTGTGTGTGTGTGTGTGTGTGTGAGAGAGAGAGAGAGAGAGAGAGAGAGACAGAGACAGAGAGAGAGATAATGTGTGTATAAGTGTGTTTCTAGACTGAAGAAGTGCATGCATGTGTGTTAAGAGAGTGTGTGTTTGTTTAGGTTTGTGTGTGTGTGTGTGAGAGAGGGAGTGTGTGTGTGTGTGTGGGGTTAATGTGGTCTTGTTAGCCCACCGCGGGGGGTCGTCTTAGTCTAAAGGGAGGGGTGTTTGTCTTAACGCGGGTGCCAATGTTTCACTTAGCGCCTGCTGAAGCCTCATGCTGGGAAGGCCATTACCGACCAACATGGCGATGTGTGCCTCAGCGCCCCGCCCCCCCCTGAGAGAGTAAAGCTAACAGAGGCCGCTAGCGCCGCGATAGCACTAATTAAAGCCATTCACACTTCTGATTGGAGCGCTCATCCTCAAATGGAGCGGAGACAGTTCAGCAGACAGGCGGTTTGGATCCAATCCACAGGTCTGTCAGAACGGATCAGACCCGACTCGTTGGGTGTTTGCAAATGGATGCTTGTTTTAGCTTAGTCTGGGGGCCGGGTGGGTGGGGCTGATGGCAGTAAGACCATTCAGATAGGCAATAGTGAACAAGTTTCCCCATATTGACTTTCAGAAACTTTCCTGTGATTGTTTCAACCTTTCTGACGCTCGCTGTATTGAAAACGTCGCTGAAGTGGAATAAAACAAACCAGAGAAACTACCTGCAAAAAAACCTGTTTGACCAAGGATATGAAATCACCGCTTTCCAAAACATATTACAGGAGCAGATGGAGATTTTGTCCTACACCTACAGAACATAGAGTCATGCATGTCAGCTCTTCATGGACACGTGCAGAAATACCTGCTGCTTTTTATCACAGCATTTTTAGCTAATGTCACCAATTTCCCCCCAGTCTGCTGTAGTGCTGCTAGTCAGTTATAGTTACCAACCATACCTGATTACCCAGAAGTCTCACTGATATTTGAGTTCACCTTTAACAGGATTTCATTTCTTTTTAATAAGTTTAATAAGACAAATTGGTCCAACTGGAAATTGTATTTTATTGTTGACATGCCATGCTAGTCTGCATGCTTCATTCACACATGTCCATTCGCTGCTCAACATTTAACGATCAGAGAGACATCCTTTAAAGGTTTTGTAAATCAAACTGCACCCAGAAAACATGAAACAAGACGTCAGTAGCACGCTTCACCCACCGGGCCTGTGAAGGATGGCGAAGGGGGCGCTGTTCAGGAGACACTTTTATATTTCGCTTTTAAGTTTTGAACCACTTTCTGTGAAGATTTCCCACCAGTGACCGCACCCAAAACCACAATTTCATTTTGGGCAAATCAGCCAAATCGATGGCGTCTCCTATTAGTGGGGGCTCTGCTTGTGATTCAGGCTGATAGTCGATCTTTCTACAGTGAAATCGTTCCCAGTGCAGCTTTAACGGCTCTAGATAGTTTTATTTTCATACCAGCGATTCAGAACAGGTGTCACATTTTTCCTCATGGTGGAATGCGACCCCTCATATACTCCCCATGCACGGGGGGACCGATCCAAACGGGGCGGCCCCATGCTGAGCCGGCCCCGCCTCCAGCCGAGCGGTGAACTGCAGGTGAAAGCCGCGAGGGAACAGGTGCCTCTTCCTCCCGCCGGGGGCCCGGAGAGCCGGCAGAATAGCAGACCGTCGAGGAAATCAGCATCGGTTACACCAATCGCCCGTCTATCGGAGTGGAGCCCGTATTGATTAACAGGCCTGATAGACTCCCCGGCCCCAGCCACCAACTGTCGACTACGCCTCCCGCCCTCTGTGTGCAATGGCGATAGCGGGTCTAGGGTTACCGCTGGCCCCCTGCATACCACGTTTAAAAGGGTGGAAATGGAATTACTGCATCTGTTTAGAAGTCAATTTCGGCATTCTCCAGGGCTGCCCACCCCACCACTCCTCTGTCTCCCCTCCCTCCCTCCCTCCCTGCCTCCCCCCCCTCCGATCTTCATTCTCCCAGGGCTCTCAGAGTTCATGACGCCAGAGAAAGGGGAGAGCTGGGGGGGGTCGGGGGGCTTCTCAGAGAGTTACTGGGCCGTGCTGTGAAACTCTGAAACTCGGCTTTTCTTTGTTTGCTCCTCGTGGGACGTTTGGGGCTTTATGATTCTCTGTCATTCCTATAATATAACATATATAATAAAGTGAGTTTGTGTTGGTGGTTGAGAGGATGCACTCGCACAAAACATGTCCATCTTAACAAGTCAGTTACCGAGTCTGTAAATCCTGTTTTTCCTTTAACACAAGTGAAGAAAGACACAAATCAGCTCGTCTCAAGAATACAGTTGAATGAAGTGATCTGGCTTATTGTACGATGTGTTCACTTGTTAGAGAAAATTCTTTCAAATCTTTAATTTCTTTAATGTTTAATTTCTATCTTTAGAAATGGATAATCTAATATTCTTTTTTTACAGGTTTTTCACTCTTGATGTTCCTTGTTCAAAATGTTGCCTCTGAAACGGGCCAATCAGTACACAGTGATGTCGAACGCTGATTGGGAGTCAACCAATCATCTTATGTTTGTGGCAGGGGGTGTGGGGGCGGGGCCTCTAGTACTGCCAGCCAATCAGAGCAGGTGGCTGCTATAGAAACACCCCCAGAAGGACCTGTAGCTCCTGAGGTGGCAGACGAGCATTAGAGAATAAATAGATACATTTCTAAAATATTTTCACTTGAAAAAACGTCACAGGTGTGTTACAGAGACTCCAGATGATGATGTAGATAAAAGGAACAGGGAGAAATACGACTGCTTTAAACTGAGGTTGTCCTATGCCCACCTGCTTTAAGAAGAATGAGATGTGAACCCTCAACAGACGATCAAATCACTTTTCATGTTGTTTTTAAATGTATTTATTTATTTCTTACATTTTTTTGCAGTGTAATTGAATTAGATTTTGAGTTGATAGTCTCTTCACTTTACGTCTTACAAGAGGAAACAGTCTCATCATGGCTAACAACCTTTGAATCATCTCTATGTTTTAGTGTGCGACCCCTCAGGAGCTTCAGGAAGCTTCTCTGTGTTCATATTGAGTCATGGCGGTACAGTCAGAGTTAATTCTACTGACAGTTTCTAATCCTTGGACAGAAATGGAAAAGCGTTTGTGATCAGGGCCACCGCTGCAGAAAGACTTGAAACTTGAGGAATTGGTCATTTTTAGTACGTTTCTTATTGGTTATGGAAGATTCATGCTTTGGAAAATGTCGATGCTCTTATTAAATTGATTGTTTTGCTGACACATGGACAGGTCTCACACTGAAAGGTAACCTGGTTAAATAAAGTTTCTCTTCAACAGTTATTCTATTTGATCCGTGCTCACTCACGCCAGACATCTTTTTATCCATCAACTACTTCCACAGGTTACATAACGAGTACATTGTTTTTGATAGGATCAATCTCTCCGGGTGCAATAACACAATGCTTGATTTTCACAGCGTCTCGTTTGGCGTTCGCCTCAGGGCGTAATTAACCAACCTGACCCATTTTCAACGAAAACCAGCGACTCCTCCAAAATATCTTTTTTGAAGTTGGCAAAATAATAAATAATTAAATAAATAAGTAAAGTGTCCCCGCGGTCCCCGGGCTAATTTATTTGATTTGAAACTTCATGTGTGTGTTGGAGGAGAGGCCCGAGTGTAACGAGATCTGATGTATGACTGGAAGATGAGACGTCAGCCCCCCTCGCTTCTGAAGATGTTTACTTTTCTTAAGTTTGGACGCTTCATCTCAGAGGGAACGCCGCCGTCGCCCTGTTCTCAGCGGACAGATAAATAGTCAGGATATAAATGAGTATATGAAGAGTTCATTTCCCCCCCAAAAAAAGCTAAATATCCATTTTGGGGGGAAAAGATCGTTCACTGTCGCCGACACCGAGATGATCCACACTGTGAAATGTCACTTGGTCAGCCAGTGACTCGGTTACCAATCCTTCAAAATGTACAGTAATTTCTTGGGTATCTCATATTTGGTCCTGGTCATGTATGTGCATTGTGTAATCAATGATATGGTTCCTTCCTTCCTTCCTTCCTTCCTTCCTTCCTTCCTTCCTTCTTTCCTTCCTTCCTTCCTTCTTTCCCTCCTTCAAGATCTTGAATCTTGAAATCTTCCTCCTTCCAGGTTAGTTTCCACCTCTGTTAGCTGTGTTTGCTTAGTGACTGACTACTAATCAGCTTAACAACACACACACACCCACACACACACACCCCTGACAGTGTGTAGTATTATCTCACCTTCCTTCCGATCGTTAACCTGAGCAAACAGTGACACACAACCCGCCAATGACCCATCCCTCCTCAAACCACACACACACACACACACACACACACACACACACACACACACACACACACAGGTAACTGTACTGTAGAACCCACATATTGGAGCTGCCCTGGAAGCAGAAAAAATCTGATTGGTTGAGTTAAACCTCAGTGGGCGGAGCCAAAGAAACAGTTCCCATAAGATCTCATATTTCTAAACCTTTTATTGCTCCTGGACACAAATGAGCTCTTTTTAACACGCAAATGAGACTAAAGGATTTTTCTCCTGTTTGTCAAATTCAACTTGAGAAACAACCAATAGCAGATCATGTTGATCTGATCACAACAACAGATCCACATGATCTGAAATGAGACATGAGAGACTTCTTCTCCTCTAGAGGTTTAGTACTGGGGGTTGTTCTGAGCGGGTGAACCCAGCTGGCACCGTCCGGCCATTTGTCTCCTAACCTCCTCATAATCCCTCCACCTCCCTGCTGCCGGTTAAATTTGGAGTGTACCGACTTCCACCACGGCTGTTACAGTCCAGTCCACCCCGTCTGGTCTTCATCCTCCCTCATCCCCTCCCCCTCCTCCCCCCCACGCTGCAGTTTAAATTTGGAGAGTGCGAACCCCACACCGAGGGTGCGACCGCGAGCCCTTCTCAACTACCACTTGTTCTCTGAGCGTCATTAAGCCCCGGAGTGACGGCAGGCCTGCTTCAGATCGCCGCCACTGGAAACGGCTGTGGCATGTTTAGAATTAGGCTCTTTCTTCGCCGGGCGATGACGTCGTGGCTGAGGGAAACGACGCTCGCACAAACCCCAGGATTCATTAGAGAACCTCGGTTAACTCGCTGTTGTTCACTGGGGGTTTTTTTTACGACCGGCGTTCAGAGGCAGCGTAGGAAACGTGGTGGTGATGTCGAGTGTTTTTCAAGAGCCAAATGAAGCCGGTGGAGACAGGAAGTTGGGACCCTTCACGGCTCTGGACCTGGGCGCTACGACACTTGGTCAACATTTTTATTTTGTACAATTCAACTCTGTTCTGTATCGAGCGGCACGTAATTAATACAACTAAGTAAAGGTTGTTTTATTGTGAAAATCTAACTATCTACTACTCTAACTATAAATCTTCACATTGTAGCTGCGATTTGAATCCCCCATAATCCTTTGCTCTTCTGCTGTGATACATCATCACACATTTTAGCCATTTTTAACTTATTTAGTGTGTATTTATATATATGATGGTGAGATATTTAATGTATTATGTGATATGTTATCAGCTGTATTTGCTAGCGGTTCAGTTGCTAACGTTAGCTAGCAGCACAGAGAGCTGAGACCACATTCAAACACATTGATAGTTCACGAGATTTATATCGCCACAAATCTGTCCTTGTTTCCCGACAGCGTTGAGTGGGCGTGGCGGCGGTAGGAAACTTTAACACTACTTTAGAGTCATTTCTTCCTTGAACCTATACAGGATTTCCTTGAAAACACGGTGTCCACTTCACCACTTCACATTCGGGGGGGAGATCGACTTTCCTCAAAGCACTGAAGCCGTGAGTGTAAATGTTTGAAAAAGAGATAAGTAGCCGAGCATCTCGACAGCGCTCGGGGTCCCGGAGCCTTGCCCTCTCCCTCTCAGGGAATTGGGGAGTTGGCAGCTTTCCCTCGACTTAGTGGAGCTGGCTTTTTTTTTTCTCCTTCTTTTCACCGCTGGTAAACCTGTTGGCCCCTTCTTACCGCTGTCCCTCTACCTCGGGGTCCTCGGAGCAGCGAGGCTGGAAAAGCCATTTAGGACGGAGATCAGATGATATGTAACTTGTGCTTGAAATAACATGTAGGAGGCGTGTAAACCAGGAGGCTCTGAGCGGCCACGTTTCCTCCTGCTGCCCTTTTAGCAATATCCTGCTAACATAGACATTTAGAGACAGGTCAACAAACAGACACACACACACACACACACACACAGGCATCTGCACAGAGGTAAACAGTGAGTGAGTGAGTCAATCAGTCAGTCGCTCTCTCTCTCTTACACACACACACACACACACACACACACACACACAGACACACACACACACACACACACAAGCATCCCCTGATGATGTTTACATGTGTGTGTGTGTGTGGAATCTGTGTGGGTTTACGCATACACAGTGTGAAGGGATGTGTGTGTCGGTGTGTCAGTGTGTGTGTGTGTTTCTGGCATCCACACTGCAAAAAATCCATCTTAACAATTTGTTTAATAAACTCTTAACATGTCAAATCTTGCCAGTCAGATAATTTCCCACGTTTCCAAAGGAAATCAACGAGTGTTCTTGACTCTCGCGTCGTCTCCTTGATACCAGAGAAGCGATGTGTCTTATTCTGCCAAGATATCGTCGCTTGTCTCGCTTGAAGATTCCTGAAACGAACCTGCACTGGAAATATCGCCTCATTCACTCAAGAAAAATAAGAAGCTCTTAAGGCTGAACATGAGACTAAAGACTTGTTTTGCAGCGATGCATGGACGCACAAACTGAACACTGGAAACCAACTCTGACTTCAGGCTGCAGGCGGGAAACGACACAGGGGTTGAATCATTTACACAAAATGACAAAGTTGGCAAACGTTTTAGAAGTTTATTGAAAATGAAATACAGAAATATCATATTCAACTCAGTATTGATTCCCCCTGAGTCGCTACTTGGCCGAACCCCGCTGCCAAACAGCTTCCAGTCTTCCTGGATTCGTCTCAGTTTGGCGAATTTGGATTTTATGGATTTTCTTCTGACAAAATGTGTAACGACGGTGAGGCGGTGGGAACCCGTCTGGAGGAGGGTTCAGATCTGTATTGGTGTCTTGGCGGACGACACATTCCACAGGGCGGCGATGAGTCGACCTTGACCCCGCCCCCCACGCCACACACACACCTCCGTCCCAGACACCACCCACCGACCCACACCCTCAGCCCACACACACACACACACACACACACACACCGACAGGCTCACAGTCAACCGACAGCTCCACCGCCTCCCCCGGACAGACAGGAGTGAGTTATTGGGGGTGAGCATAGGTGGATCTGGGAGTGAAGGAGGAGGAGGGGGAGGAGGTGGGGGAGGAGACCAGAGGCCGTGAGGAGGAAAGGAGGGTGTGAGCTGGGAGAGGACGGATGAAAGACGGGGGTGAGGGGGGTGAGGGGGGGAGGCGGGGAGGCAGGTGTGATTGACAGACAGGAAAAGGGAGTTTAATTGAGTATTTATTGTCATGTAATAACAGCAACAATAAAGAATAACTGTCATGACTGCCACTACTACTACTACCATTACAAATATTACTACTACTACTGCTACTGTACTGCTAATACTATTAGTTCTAGAGTACACCACCACCACCACTACTACTGCTACTACATCTACTACTACTACATCTACTACTACATCTACTACTACTACATCTACTACTACATCTACTACTACTACATCTACTACTACATCTACTACTACATCTACTACTACTACATCTACTACTACATCTACTACTATATCTACTACTACTACATCTACTATATACATCTACTACTACATCTACTACTACTACATCGACTACTACATCTACTACTTCTACATCTACTACTATATCTACTACTACTACATCTACTACTACAGCTACTACTACTACATCTACTACTACATCTACTACTACATCTACTACTACTACATCTACTACTACTACATCTACTACTACATCTACTACTACTACATCTACTACTACATCTACTACTACTACATCTACTACTATATCTACTACTACATCTACTACTACTACATCTACTACTACATCTACTACTACTACATCTACTACTACATCTACTACTACATCTACTACTACTACATCTACTACTACATCTACTACTACATCTACTACTACTACATCTACTACTACATCTACTACTACAATCTACTACTACTACATCTACTACTACATCTACTACTACATCTACTACTACATCTACTACTACATCTACTACTACATCTACTACTACTACATCTACTACTACATCTACTACTACATCTACTACTACTACATCTACTACTACATCTACTACTACTACATCTACTACTACATCTACTACTACATCTACTACTGCTCCTATTACAGCTTATGAAAAAAAAAAATGTACCAAATGTATGTAACAAGACTTTTGCCCAGTGCTGTACTATGATGCTCCTGTAAGAGGACCGATCCTAAAGGTCTGTTGTATTCCTGCTCGGCTGACTTCAGATCTGTCAGAGCATCATAAATCAGCCGATGGTGGAAGAAGATTCCGGAGCGCCCCCGTTATGTCACCCGGCGGTGATAAAGCACGCCGCACAGCCTCATTAACCTTATCTCACCTCAACACGGCTGACGACAGGTGTGTGTTTAGCGCTGCAGAGACGACGAGCACTGCAGCTGCAAGATGATAGCGCTGTCAAAGGCTAACCGACACGGGGAGCGATGGCTGTGAACGCAAACACATCAAGATGTCACGGTTGTATTATGGCAGTCGGTCTTAAAATGACAAAAATAAGAACATTGTGGTAATTTCACTTGTTTTCAATGTATTTTCACTTGTTTCAGGGTTTTTGCAGCAAGTGAGAATGTGACTTGATTCGAGGAAAGTCTTGAAACAAGTCGATTTGCCTCAGAGACGAGTCAGACGAGTCCTCTGGTGCAGTTTTTCCACTTGTTTAAAGGAAAAAACAAATTCACAACTGCATCCAAGGCTAATTGAGATTGTCGATCTGGGGATTTGAGTTTATTTTGCTAATGCATCACTGTAAGTCAGTCTGGATAACGGTGTCAGCTAAATGCCTCCACTGCCATGTTGATGTAACTGACTTGTTTTTTTGCCGAGTCCGGCCCCTGAACTCGTCTCCAAAGGTCACAGACGTCGACGCTCCCTTCCTCCCCGTCAAACAGCCCCGGGCGCTCATGGCGCAGACGCTCCACATTTAGAGACACAACCCTAAATACATAAAGCCTTTCATACCGTATGGCGAGCAAACATATCATCCTGCCCGGACAACAACCCCACTAATCTCCACCGGCTCACGGTGAAACCCCTGTTTAGTTACCGTGGTAACTTTGCCCCCGCGGTGAGGGCTATATAAAGACCCGGGGACTCAAATCGCTGTTTTGCCGTTTCAGGAAATAGATAAATACTATTTGACACGGTCTGTTAAAATGATATAGACTCGGGGCTTCCTCTGCCCTTCGAGGATGACAGGCGCTGTGGAAGTCATCTGTAAGGAAAGCTGACCGTCGTTCAGCCCGACTTGTACTCTCGTGGTACGCCGCAGAACATACCTGCCAGAGATAAATCTTCTTTACTCACTGATCATTAACTCTCCTCCCTCTCCGGCTGGTGGCTGTCTTTCTGACTGGATAGCACTCGCTGCACGTACTGGAGCATCTGCAGCGTTGAGTGTTTGCCAGAAACGCTTGTGGGCTTAAATTCTTGCAACAGAACATATCATTTTGTGGAGTTCACCTCTGGTAGCAGGTGTAAAAACAAAACACTTCCTACCTTTTGTCCCGCTGCTTTACCCGGTACTCCTCTATCATACTCGCTTGGCAAGGAACGTTATGGTGTATCCAGACTGTCAAGCTTCTTCCAGGATGTTTCTGAGTTGTTTTTCAAAAGTCATCGGCCCACTGCCACTACTACTACAGCTAGAGCCATTTCAACTACTACACTCATTGTATTATACTTCATTAGACTGTATTACAGGTGATCATGTGAGATAAATCTGGTTTGCAAGGCGTTATCTGGAAGACATGTGGGTCAACACAGGCAGCAAACAAGGCGGCAATTTGACCAACGTCCAATAAGTAATACAAATCAAAATGATCCGTTATATTCACAATAATACAATCGATTCAACAAAACATCTGCTGAAGTTCATTGGTGGTTGATTTTAAAGTAACTTGTTAACAACAATTGACCTTCTCCGACCTCTTTACGTTAGATAATGCTGGTTGCCAAGAGGTATGCTAACATGCTAACACGTTAGCATGTGAACAGCACAGAGAAACACCAGAGATGATTGTGGTGGTTCTTCTGGAAAAGTTGACCAACGAGACAATTCCCCCAAAAGTCGGTGAACGCGTTCATGAAGTTGCAGCAGCGAGAGGTTCTCCCCCCCCTTTCCTCCGCTACGGCGTCAACGCTGCATCGGGCCTCGGCGGCGTCACGGCGGCGTCACGGCGGGCGGGGGAACCACTGATCTGGAATCCATTACTGGTGATCACGCAAGCAAAATAGGTGACTTTCTAGCTCGACCTTTTCAAAGACTTGTGCAGTAATCCCGCCGGCTAGCTGCCGTGGATCTGGCGTTGGAGCTCGGAGCCCGGCGTTGGGTTTCGCCGGCGGGGCTTTTGACCGGGCTCACGGGGGATGAGTGGAGATCCTGGGCGCTGCAGAGGCGCTTATGAAGGACGCACATTGTTGCCAGCCCTGGGGAGAAAACTGAGCAGTCTGGCAACACAGGCGGAATTTCCTACTGCGATGTTATCTCACACAAGACATTTAGCTGCAGCCAAATGAAGGCAGAGGGAGGGGAGGGGGGGAGAGGGGGGAGACATAGAGGGGGAGAGGGGGAGGGAGAGGAGTGAGAGAGGTAAAGACATGAGGAAAGAGAGAGGGAGGAGGAGGAGGGACTGAGAGGGAGACAAAGAGAGGAGGACAGAAGAGAGGGAACGAGGGAGGGAGAAAGATGAGGGGAGAGAAAGGAGGAGAAAGAGGGAAGGAGGGGGAGAGGGGAGTGTGAGGGATGAAGAGGAGAAAGGAAGTGAGAGAAAAGAGGGAGAGAGATGGAGGGATATGGAAGAGGGAGGGGGAAGAAAGAGGCAGAGGGGGAGAGAAAAAGAAAGACAGGGAGGAAGGGAGAGTAGGGGGAAGGAAGGGGGGAGGAAGAGGAATTAAGAGAGAACAAGGGAGAGACAGAGGAGGGGTGAGAAAAAGAGGAAAAGAGAAGGAAAGAGAGAAAGAGGAGGAGTGGGAGAGAGAGAGCAAGAGAGAGAAATAATGAGAGAGGGTGAGGTAGAAAGAGAGGGAGAGAAATAGAGGAGAAAAAGAGGCGAGAGAAGGAAGGATGGACAGAAAGGAGGGGTGAGAGAAAAGGGAAGGAGGGAGGTAAAGATATGAGGAAAGAGAAAGGGAGGGAGAAGGACTGAGAGGGAGACAAAGAGAGGGAACGAGGGAGAGAGAAAGATGAGGGGAGAGAAAGGAGGTGAAAAGGAAGGAGGGAGAGACAGAGGTGAGGGGAGAGTGAGGGATAAAGAGGACAAAGAAAGGGAGAGAGATGGAGAGATATGGAAGAGGGAGGGAGAAAGGGAAAGAAAGAAGGATGGGAGAGAAAGAGAGGATAGAAAAAGAGGAAAATAGAAGGAAAGAGAGAAAGAGGAGGGGAGGAGTGGGAGAGAGAGAGCAAGAAAGTAGGGAGAGAAATAAGGAGAGAGGGTGAGGTAGAAAGAGAGAGGGGGGAGAAAGAAATGAAGGACGAGAGAGAGAGAGAGACTGTCAGAGAAAGAAACAGAAGAGAGGATGAGGGAGGAGAAAAAAAGACGAGAGAAGGAAGGATGGAGGGGTGAGAGAAAAGGGAGGGAGGGGAGGTGGCAGGCTGTGTGTTTTCTCAGGCCTGCTGACAGAACGGCTCGTTGAGCCAGACTCCCTGAGGCCGATCACATTGGGCAACACGCTGCTACTTCCTGTGTTCCTCCGATGGGTCGGGCCGGTTAGCCAATCACGGGTCAGGTATTTGAAGGTCACTTTCCTGTAACCATTCTGACCTCACAATCAACCCGATTGTCCCGGTGCGGCGCAGTAAGCCCCGCCCCCATCTGCCGCCGCAAAACCCCTGAGCCTGTTAACATGATGACGATCGGGAGGAATCAGCCGGAGGCGATGTTTCGATTCCCAACGTGGTTCGGAGGAATGTGATTCCTCCGATTGCTACATGGGTTCAGTTCAACTGTGCGTCGGGTGCACAGTTTGAAAAAGCCGAAAGAAATGTGACTATGTCTACACGCCCTGAGAAATAGATTGAGCAGACATCTCGGTGGGTTAACCAGGTCACGCTCTTACATGTGTTGCCTTAATCGGGTGAAGATCGTATTATCAGTGTGCATGTAAACGTTCTCTCTATGGGTCACTGGGAAATACCATCAGACTCACTGCTGCACCGGTTACATCTGATATCGGATCTTTTTATGAAGCCACAAACATCTCAGAAAGGACGCTCGTGAGATGTCCATGTGTAAAATGTTTGATAGTATGAGTTACAGTTGATAGTTCATGTGAAGTCTTGGTTTATGAAATGTAATGGAAGGACCTTTGAACCAATCATGGAGGGAGAACAGTACTATACGACCTTTGCACTGACACGATTGAGTCATTCATTCAGTGAGCCTCCCGTTGGCTGAGGGCACAGTGTGAACCTTGTGCACACGGTCACAACCCATTCAATCTAATCTCTTAAAAGCTTATTTTTATTAAAACAAGTGAAAATGGGTGAGAAAATGGCAATTCAAGATTTCTCAAAAAAGCAACAGTTTCTTGAAGTAAGGCATCACTGAACTTCCTTAAAGATACTGTCCCTCGATTCAAGAAAACAAGTAGATTTGCTCTGGAAACAAGTGAAAACAGGAGATTTTAAGACTCAAAGCTGCAGAGTGGTGACTGGTTGAATTCTGCAGACTTCAATACCCAGAAATCCTGCAACAAGACGTCAGTAAACTGCACACAACACTCTCTTCTCTGCTGCAGCCATACTTTGTGATTCTGGCTGATAACAGAGGTGTGATTTCACGTGAAAATCCTGCCTAGCGCAGCTTTAATATGACAATAAATACCTTGAGATAAAATTTGTTTTTGCAGTACAGGTCGGATCGTACGAGGTTGTAAAACGTCTGCACATGACTGGAGCTACGTTAAGTGTCACAGGTGTCGCAGGTGTAAACTACAGTAAACCCACATTTATGAGGGTGTGTTTGTTTCGTGCACTTTGATAGCCTGTCGCTGCAAGTGTGAAGGAGGTTATCATTTCGTCAGCCAAGGACTTCAGTTACCAGCCTTTAAAAAGTTCAATATTGTGTTATCAAACAGTTTGTATGAGTTTTAAACGGTGGACATCTCATTTGGAACGAAATTCTTCAATTCCTCCCCGTTCACATCCAGTACCTGCAACATGAAGCGTTTTAAAGTACTAGGTAGTACTACTCGCCTGCAAAACAATCCCAGTCTCATTTATGTGAGCTCGACTCTGTAACACTTTGCATTGCGGATATAAAGATATGAAAACAGATGAACACCTCATAAAACGGGAACATAGCTTAATAGAAATTCCACAGGATTCAAACCTGTCTTATCTGTCCGGCTGGGCTGCAGGTGCATCACATGACAGATCAGATGTGGACTTGTAAATGTTTATATGCTGCAGACTGAGATTACAGGTGGTTAAAATACCAGGTAATGATTACCAAGTGCTGATATTTTGAAATCAGCACCTCTAGAGGATCCGTACGGAGAAAAGTACTACTCAAGGACTCAAGTTTCTCGACTCTCCTTTTAAAAAAAGTTCCCTAATTTCTTTTTCAAATGTCTTTTTTGAAGCGTCAGTCATTTTAAGAGAAGGTGTCACACTGTTCAAATGGTGAATATCACATTTTGAAACCGTTTCACAACAGTGTTTACCGCGCTGGTGAAAGGAGACTGCCGAAACCAAAGCAACGGCAGAATGACATGTGACAATAACATTTTATTATGTGTGTGTGTCGGTTTAAAGGACCTGGCTCTCAGTCAAAGTCATGACTGATGTGCAGACTGTCTTGAGGCCTTTCTCACTGCTGTCAGATCAAACCCTCGTGTCTCCACAAAGACAACCTATGAGGAATTTTGAAAAGCAGCCTTCTTTTCAAATTGCTAACCATTGATTTTTGAGGGTTTTTTGAAGATGTTGATGGGTTTCCCGGCCCTAGACCTCATACAGGACCACAGGAAACATCCAGCTGAAGTTGAGTAATGTTCTTCTGGTTAGTTTGCTTCAATCAAACCTCACGACATGGATATAACCAATCTATCATACACATTGAGGCGTGTGTTGTTCTGCTGGATAATGATTAATGATCTGTAATGGATCTTCGTACTCAGCTTGTTAATGTTTTCTTCTTCTGTTTACTACAGACAGTTACTGTTGGTATCGAGGCAGATGGCAACTCTGATAATGTGCTATTATGTAGTAGTAGTTGAAGTAGTGACAGTAGTATTTCAGTAGTAGTAGTAGTCACATTACGTTAAAGTAATAATCTGTGACATTGTCATATAAATGTTTTTCCTACTCTCTAAAACACAACATCATCAACCTCTACTATCATGAAGCTTTTCCATCTGCTGCTCTCAACACCCGGTGTCAGGTAGGAGAAACCCTCTGGACACAGGAAGTGATGCACTTTACGTTTCAGTAGAAGAAGAACTGGGTAGTTAGCATGAGCAGCGATAGCCACCGTGGCTGAACAGACAAAGAAAAGAGCGCCACCTACAGGAACTCAAACTCCATCAACAGAGAATCCAAGGAGAAAGACGTCACAGTACTGGACACACTGTTTGATTGACAGGTGATCTCTGGGTTTATGCACTCTGATATGGTTGTAGAAGACTGTGGTTGTACTGGGCAGCTCCCAGTGGCCACCAGCAGCAGGCTGTGGTTGTACTGGGCAGCTCCCAGTGGCCACCAGCAGCAGGCTGTGGTTGTACTGGGCAGCTCCCAGTGGACACCGGCAGAAGACTGTGGTTGTACTGGGCAGCTCCCAGTGGACACCGGCAGAAGACTGTGGTTGTACTGGGCAGCTCCCAGTGGCCACCGGCAGCAGGCTGTGGTTGTACTGGGCAGCTCCCAGTGGCCACCAGTAGAAGACTGTGTTTGTACTGGGCAGCTCCCAGTGGCCACCAGCAGCAGGCTGTGGTTGTACTGGGCAGCTCCCAGTGGCCACCAGCAGCAGGCTGTGGTTGTACTGGGCAGCTCCCAGGTGAGAATGTATGTGAGCGACTGAATGAACAGCAGGGCTTTGCTGTAAAGGATCTTGTGTGATTAGTTCCCTGGATAGATGAAGTTTTAAAACTTCAGGAAATACGTGATGCTTTGTGAAAGTGTGTTTGACATATGACATGTCAGAGGGAATCACAGTTGGACCTGATTAAGCTGATGAAACCAACAGAGAGCCACTTGAAACTGACAGAGACACATTCCACTTTGTACATCTCAGTCTGCTGCAGCAGTACCAGGCTGACAGTCACATGAAGACACCTTAACAAGTCTGAGATCACCTGCCAATGAGGTGAGACGAGTTCACTTGTTTCAAGAATCGTCTTGCATCATGTGGCGTCATCTCCACACTCGTGCAGCGATCTGCCGTATTTCTATCAGATCTGTTTTGCCTTTTTCGAGGAAAGTAGGACTTTAACACTTTATCACTTGTTAAGCTCGTAGGCAAACAGGAGTATTGGCTGCAGCGATGGCCGGGCCACTGTGGCTCTCACCCCTGGAGTCCTTACCGTTGGCTGCTTGTAATGTTGTTGATCCAGGAATGTCAGCTCATTCTACTGCAGCAGTCATTGTAATATGAATGGATGCTTTTTGCGGTGTGGCTGAGCGAGGAGGCCTGGTGCTGGTCGACTTAGTGGTGTGACACGCGATAGGGTCCAAATCCAAAGTGGAATGGCTGCAGGCTTCAACCTGCGCTTAAGAGGGTCACTGTTGAACAAAGGGGGTTCAGTCACTAGCTGAGAGGCTGCACACACTAAAAAGAACACGAGGCCAAGGTGGTGTGTGTGTGTGTGTGTGTGTGTGTGTGAGAGAAAGAGTGTTCACTTTCATGTTGCAGATTGGAGTTTTAGTTCTACAAACATTTCTCGGAGGCAGAGCTGCTCTGGAGACAGAAATAATCTGATTAGTTGAGTTAAAGTGGGCGGAGCCAAATAAATCGTTTTTTTGGAGTGCAACTTAACTAACGGGCAAAGAAGGAACGCTGGTCAAAATATAAATAAAAAATATAAATAGCCATGACTTCATTCATTCAAGGTCAGCAGGCTAGCTAGCTAGCTTACCTAGCTAGCTATAGGCTAGTATGGCTAGTTTGAACATCGAAGCTCAGCTAGGTTACCTCGCTAACCTAGATAACGTTGAGATTGGTTTTTTATTTGTTGAGTTAGTAGAAAGATAACTAGGTTTCATAACGTTTGCTACCTTGCCTTTTTATAACATTACTTAGTCAGAAGACTGGTTCTTTGGCTCCGCCCACTGAGGTTTAACTCAACCAATCAGATTATTTCTGCCTCTGAGGAACACAACTAAACTCCAATCTGCTATAATGTTGATCTGTGTGTGTGTGTGTGTGTGTGTGTGTGTCTGTGAGTGTGGGCGTGGGTTTGTTTGTGTGCGTCCATGCATGTGTGTGTGTGTGTGTGTGTGCGTCCATGCATGTGTGTGTGTGTGTGTGTGTGTGTGTGAACAGAGCAAACATCCCCAACCTGGTTGTTTGTCTGGTTGTTTAGTTTAGTTAATGCACTCATTAGCCGAGGGCAAAAAATGTGACTGAGATTTTCAGAGATAAAATTCCTGCCAAGAGACCGTCCAATCAGCTTCTCCCAAATTGTTCAAGAACGTTACAAATGAATAAAATAAAATAAAATAAAATAAAATAAATTCAGCCAACTTTTTTTTTTTTTTTGTGGCACATCACACCTGCCATATCTCCTGCTGGGCGAGTGTTGCGGCGCGCAAAGCATTTCTCACGAGAACTGATCGACATGAAGTCTTTTTTTTCAATCAATGATATCTGTTGTCTCAGTATTCCCTGTCTGCGAACATCACACACGGAGGCTCGGCTTTCGCAATAAACTCCCTATTCCATGAGAACGCTTCAGAAACCCCCAGACGTGGATGCTTGAAACAATATCAGCGCCATTCTAGACGGAATAACACAGTAAACGTTCCCATACAGTCAAGGGCTGTCTGCAAAAAACGTGCCTCTCTCGTCTTTTATTGCAGCTCTTTCACTTCCAAATCCAAACTCCTTTAGTCCCCAATATTGCTTCCCACACAATGCCGGCGGAGAGACTTCTGAAAAACGGAGGAATATTTCACCTCTCGAGCCAAACATGAAGCGCCAAAACCTGCAGAACGTCCCCTCAGACACAGCGGCTACTTCAGCTTTTCACTCCCCCCCCCCCCCCCCCCAGCACACATCATTCACTGTCAGGCCATTTCCCACGCCGGACGGGCTTAGAGAGCTAAAAAAAGAAAAGAAAAGAAGAAAGTCCTGTCAAGTTTTTCCACTTCGTTTTGTTCTCTTTTTCTGCCTCTGTGTTTTTTCACCTCAGTATCTATTTGTCCCTTTTCTTTTCTTTCTCTACCTCCCTCCCTCCTCCACCTCCCTCCTCCTCCCTCCTCCTCTGCCTGTCTAACATGTCATTCTTCGTCTTTTGTACCTACGGGCCTTTTCCCCATTGAACTGCCCGCCCTCTCCACTCCTTTCGCTCTCTCCTTCCCTCTCAGGGGCCTAATTATGAGCCGGCATTAAATAAAAACATTTATATTACTCCAAAAAAAGGCCTTTCTCTGGACAATGAGGGCTTGTGATTCTCCCCCCCTTCCCTCCCTCCCTCCCCCTCTCCCTCTCCACTGAGTGGCCATTCACTGGGGGTCTCTCTCTTTGTGATTGGCTCGGTCTTGGACTCATAGGGGGCAGTAATTGTGTCTCATTAAGTCTTACAGTAGGGGTAAGGGTGGGGGGGGGTGGGGGGGGGGGTGTATGGGTGGGGGTTTGCCACACAAGGCCTCGCAATTAGAAATCCCAGAGCCGTTGAATGGGACCCCTAATCAGGCCACAATGGCCGGGGCTCCCTGCCTATTAGGCCAAAAAGGAAGTGTTGCCATTGTCCAAACACACACACACACACACACATGCACACACACGCACACACACACACACACCAGGAATGCATGCAGCATGGCGGGGATGGGTGTAGTTGTGTGGTGGCGTCATCCCAGAGGCCAATTTGGAGAGATGGGGGGACTTAAGAGCTTTTCACTGCCTCAGTCACACACACACACACACACACACACACACACACACAGGTGCAAGCGTGCACACACATACACACAAATAAGCAAACACACACACACACACACTCCTCCATATTGAAGCTAAAAGGAGCCTCGTTAGCGATGCTCAATGAGCGTCAGGAGTTTTCAGTCTGTTCGCTTCATGCTTGCTCATTTGTCGCCCTGTGATTCCTCTCGCTCCACGCCCGAGCTTTTCCATCTTTGTGCGAGGAACAATTTTCCCTGCGAGAAACATTATTTTTGGTCTCTCACTGAAGCGGCGGCGTAATAAAATCAGCACGCTGCGTCTGTGGCGGATACATAAATAACCCATGCGCCGTCTCCGTGGAAAATTCAGCAAAAATTTCAGCGTCTGTGAAACAAAAAAACAGAAAAATAATAACACGTACAAATAATGATATTCCGCCGCCATCTGCCTCTGAGAGGGGAAATGCATCGGGAAGTGAAAACTTTGGCAAAGCAGCCTCCTTCTTCTTCTTCTTCTTCTTCTTCTTCTTTTTATCATCATAATAGGAGCAGAAAGTGGGTCTCTTTTCCCTCCGTTTATCTGTGCGGCGTTCCCAGGAGAACCGGTGGCGACCCCTCCTTATCTCCGCCGCCGCCGAGTCGCTGCAGTGGATTATGAAGTGGATTATGCAAAATGCCTTGCAATATATGCACATTAACAAAGGTTGAGGTTGAGGCGCCCCGTGCCCCGAATGTATGAATACGCAAGTAAAAAAAAACTAAAAAAAACTGAATTGAGCGGGAGGTGTTATCATTTAATGAACCGACTCAACATGGAGTCGTGTTTTGGGCTCATTTGTTAATTTGGTGAAATTAGCTGCCTGTGAAACGGAGCGGCGTCTAATTCGCTTCGTTGGGTGAATTATTTTCCGGCTCAATCAACCGATTCGCCTGTGTGTGATAAATTTATGGATTTTGCTCCCACTTTTTACACACAACAGGAGAGAATGGGCTCTTCTTCTGTTGCATTGTGGGAGGTTGTTAGATGACCGATTCAAATGTTGAATAATCGACCGTGCGTTGTTTTTTGTCGCTCCATCGGCGGCTGAAACGGCGATGCGCCACTCGTGGGATGAAAGCGAAACGCGGATGTGATTTTAGAGCGTATTTCACCCGCCGAGCAGAAAAACACACCCATCATCAACACATCTACGCTTCTGTTTTATGATCTGTACCACACACACCAGCTGCTCGGTGGGAGGCGGTAGAAGACGCTGGTTGAACTGGGTTGTTGTGGTAAAAAGAGAAAAATGAACCTTCATATTCCTCTTTTTACCACAACAACCCGTTCACCCAGTTCACCCAGTGTCTTCTACTGTTTTACCCTTCACAGAAACTAGAGCTGGCAGTGACCTTGGTTCTGGTGTGGGAGATCGTCTTTTATCCAGTTTGACTCCTCGGTGTATCTTGAAATATCCATAACGAGGTTTTGCGAAACTCTGGGAGCCTTGAGCCAACGGTGTACACTGTCTATATACTGAAGGAGATGTGGATATTAATATATGAAATATGATATGCTGGGCCAATTTTACCGCGAGAGATGTTTCCTTCCAGAACGGTACATCCACCCTTTGTAAAAAGTGACACATTCATAATGATGCTGGCATCGTTACGGGTAACTATTAAAGTTGTGAGTCATCTGAAGTCCTTTGCTCAGACTCATCTGTGGTTTTTAAAAGGAACGCCTGATGAATTTCAGGTAGCAAAGCTCTTTCCAAAATAGATGGAATGAAACCCTTCGTGTAATCCTG